>BMAW01099072.1:0-15181 GCA_019974015.1 Nephila pilipes | reverse complement strand
CTTAATTGAGTACTTAATAACTATGTACTTAATTGAGTACTTAATAATTATGTACTTAATTGAGTACTTAATAATTATGTACTTAATTGAGTACTTAATAATTATGTACTTAATTGAGTACTTAATAATTATGTACTTAATTGAGTACTTAATAATTATGTACTTAACTGAGTTCGAGTACTTAATAGAACTTAAAAGGGGAGAGGGGTCCTACTCATTAACCTTTTGTAGAATTTTAACATCAATAATCATGTGTTTTTTTAACTCAAATTAGGCTCTATTCTAATGTTTTCGTTGATAGCTTCCACTCACTCTGTCTACCACCAACCTATTCTTGGCTGCTTATAAATGCATCTCTTCAATCCAACTCACTGTACTCCAGTACGTCTATTGTAATCAACATAAATCACGCTTTATTCATTGGAAGAGATTTTAATTAAAAAAACCGTATTAAAGTTCCCAAGATATATTTGAAAACAGAAACGCAATAGGACACTACTATAACCTTTCCTCAGAAATAAAACGTGATTCGCTGGTGGGTCTAAACAATCCATCCCAAAATTAATTTATGATTTGAAATTCTAATCTTTTGGAAAAACCAAAAATAGCTAATTGAATTATTCGACATCCCTTAATTCGAAAACAATTACTTCAAAATCACACGTAAATATCTAAATTACCTGTATAATCAATAACATCATTAATCGCAGTAATTTATTTTACTCTGAATGGATGCTCATCGATTTAATTCTCGCCTACTTCTTACTACTTTTGCAATATATTCGTGTTGATTAAATTTTAATCCATGGATAAATTCTATTCGCTATAGATCAATAATTCTATTCTTATCTACATAAGTCCCGCTTCTTGCATTGTTTGAAATTTTCAATTCAATCAACATAATATTGAAGTCTTCAAGGGTTATTTGAAAATAAAACAAAAACATAATAGAACCTCGCTATAAAGTAATTCAAAAAGTATACTGACAATATATATCTAATGTTTAATTTTCGATTCATATAAGCTTTGTTTTAAATGATTTTTACGTCTTCTCTTTTATTTTGATAAATATAATTTTTGACACATTGAATGATTCAAAACCAATTAGTATTAATTAAAAATAATATATGAAATAATCACGAAAGGATGAAAATAAATACTTTTTGTTCGAATTTAAAAATCATCTTAATCCCATTTAAAGTAAAAATTAATTTGTAAACAAGAGAACAGAAGAGGACATATTAATTTCCTAGACGTTATTTTGAAAACCTAAGAAATAAAATTTATAACTATTAGAAAAGAAAAGAGGATATAATATGAAAGAGAAGATACTCTATACATTCCTTACATAATCACATTATAATTTTAATTTTCAGGGAGACATTATTTGTTATGTTTCTACACTTTTATTGTGTTATTTATTTTTCTTTTGACTACAGTTAAATAAGTGAATTGTTATAATATTTAAAATTATAAGAAGATTGTAATATGACTTGATTAACAGAACCACTTTAATTTCTAATGCATAGAAAAATGAAAGTAAAAAGGTGTTTTTTAAGAAAAAGTTTTATGAGCCTCTTCATTTAAAAGTCATAGTTTTGATTTAAAAATATTGATAATTTAACAGTGAAACATTCAATTTAATTTGAAATTAACATCATTTTATCATATGTATATTCATTGTTTTAAAGGCGTGATATATGAAAAAAACAACAACAAAATTATTCTGATGATAATTTCTATGTATATAACGAAAAAGCCACGTTTGTACATAATTCATACAATTATTCTCATAAATCCACACTTTTCACACTTTCATTCCAATCATGATGAAATTCATTACACACGATCTACCAAACAAAGAGATGTCAATGTCTATATAATATTTTGAAAAGCCTGGTCCTTGAGGCATTAAACCTGTATTTATAAGAGTGTAGAGGAAGATGCATCTAGTATATGTTAGATATTTATTCATTTCTAGCAATTTATTATTGAAAAGTATACACAACAAAAGAATTGAGTAATTAAAAATATTTTACCTCTTAATTCAAAATATTTTAACTTTGTTTTCTTGTTTGTCCAATTAATCACCAGACGGACAAACGAAAATATTGTGCACCTTCAATCTCTGAGATAAAAGGTGAAATTAAAATACTGTTTGGTTTAGAAAATTAATTTTTTGTCATGTATCACAGTTTTCAAATATATTAATAGAATATGTAATGTATATTATTTCAAAAGAATATTTCCACAAAATATGGAATGGAGACACCATACATGATTAGTGGAGACCCCATACCTTATACATGATGTTTGTGTTATGTGTATTTTGCGAATGCAATTCATTTTAAGATATATTGAAATTCTCAATTGATCCCATTATTATATTATCAAATAAACGGCCTTTAAAATTCAGAAAAGTCTTCAAATTTGAGAATGTCGATTATCAATATATATATACTCGTATAATTTTTTTCACACCTAATTAAACTTAAAAAATGGCTTCCTAAATAATTAATTTCGTATCTAGCTTATCTTCCTTATCATTTAAATTCTACTTAATCCTTCTGTTAAATATGTGATGTATCACAATTATTTAAGATTATTTTGTATTATGTATTCCGCTTCAAATAAAATTTTGCTAAAATTAATGTCATAATTTATCTGAAATTTATATTTCTTTAATACTGTCAACAAGCATTTCAAAAAATTAACAAAATTCCCAAATCATATATTTTTCTCAAGATACATATGAATAAGAGATCACACCTCTCGAATCTGTTGAAATGGTAAATTACTATTGTTTTGGTGTATCTTAAGACATTTTAGGAATTATTAATTAAAATAAAAATAAATAATTAATTGCAAAATATCATTATTAAACAAATAGAGAATTATTCAAATCTTTAATTTTTTTCCCACGTAGAATAATATATTATGATTAGTTTATAGAATAAATATGCAAATATCCGAAATATTAACTTTCATTAAATTTATTTAATGGCATTGAGATCTAATATTGTATGAGGGTTATTTTTTTTAAAGGTCCATTGGTCTCGAAATGAGAATTCCCATGAAATTTCAATGACGTTCTAATCAGATGTGTTGTGCAGTGTCTCTAGTATGCAAGTCAATCGCATAAAGTGGTAGTAATTAACTCTGAGAACGCATTTAGCTAGTAAATTCTCCCTGAACATGAAGTCCCCCACCAAGTGTGAAATGTGGGCTGTCATTCATTTTCTGCATGCTAGGGTTCAATGCAGCCGAAATTCATCGACGAATGAATAAGGCATTCGGAAAACTTTCATCAGTGACAATGCGCAGTCAAACACTGCAACTGCCACAAAGACGCTACTACAGTGTTTTCAGTGGGACGTGTTTGATAACCTACCATACAGCCAAGACTTGCCTTCTTCCGATTTTCATCCCTTTGCTCACATAAGACGCTGGTTAGGAAGACAAAAGTTTGATTCACACAACGAGCTGCTGTTCAGTGTTGAAAATTGGCTGGAAATACCAGTGTATTCCCTAACGAGGGTATTGGAAAGTTGGTACCACGCTATGACATATGTCTCAGTCTTAGAAATATCTTGAAGGTACATCTAATTGTTTCAAATAAATGAGTTTTAATTTTTTTCTGTAGTTTTTATTTCGCAACCAATCGGACCTTGAAAAATATAGCCCACATACAAGTTTTATTTACAATTACAAAAACACTACACAAACTCAAAACATATATAATACCCCTTTCATATACTAAGAGAGTATGTATATGAGATATTTATATTTTTATTCGAAATATTCTGACTTAAGTGATATGTTTATTAACTTTTTAACTCTTTCCTTCCATCCACACAACATTTTTTTAGACGTGATAATTTTTGACTCTTACCATCTCTATCTCTGATTTCTTCAAAGAGTTTGAGTAGCACTCACTTAACATGTTAGTAGTCAGGATGTTGAATAAAAATATATCTGAAATGTGCATTATCCTTGTAATCTGAAATTCTCTGCTTTATATAATGCTTCAGATTATTACATTCACACTGGGACACTCAAAATTATTTCAAGAAATAAACTTTTATTATAGCTAAATCAATAATTAATTTTATGATGAACGAATTATATATATTTATTGTTCTTAGAGTTTTTAAAATAGAGCTTTAAATTATGAAACAAATAGCTTAGGAATTTATTTATTTATAATTCAAAATTGTGCAATACTTTGAAGATGAAAAATATAAAAGAATGTATTATTTAATTACATATTCATAAAATTTAAATAATAATTTAAAAATTATCAAACTTATTTACAAAATTTAGAGTTAATACGTTTCGACGAATGAGGTCTCTAGCACTAAGACTTAAATATACTTGGAGATATTATCTCTGTAAAACATTTAAGCGATATTTATGTACGATTCCATTTTGAAGAAAAATTGAAAAGATGTTGGCAAAGTATTGGTATACTTTTCAATGTTTTGCTTATAAATTGTGTAAGAAATTCTGATTAGTAATTTTTTTTGTGTTTGGTAATTATAAATTGCTTAAATATGTTTTACTAATTTTCAGTTCTTTTTAATGCTGAATTTATCTGTAAACTTTAACTTCTACACTTCTAAAAAAAATTGAATAGGAATAGGACTTTCCCGTAACATTTTAAAATCTAAATAAAATTCAATAACATTTTTGAACGAATGAATAATATAACTGTTCTGAAGATAATTAATACACTAAAAAGTTAATAACTTTAAATTTAAATAATACCCCATTACTTAACTTATAACCTTCTTAGAGCTATAAGCAGTTTAAACTGTAGCAATGTATTTTTTCACTTCAAATCTTCTTATTTTTAATTTAATACAATGGTTTCTAAGAAGATTATGGATTACTAAACATAATTCAAAGTTTATGCAGTGAAAATAATTGGTTTATATGATACTCCAATGTGGACAGCAAAATGAATGAATGGAAGTAAAAATTCGTTTCTATTCTTTTAAAGTTAAGCGAATATTCAATTTCTGATATGCTAAACATTTTTGCTACAGAGTGAGTTTCTTAGAAGATGAGTATAAAAGCCCTTTATTTGTTCTATTTATAATATAGTACAAACAAAGAAAACCATTAAAATGAAAGAATAATTTTGAAAATTCAGAGAATACATAAAAATGTATTTCGTTTCAGCGGTAAACAAAGTAGACGTATAAGAAGCATAGAAGGAGTAATTATTACATATTTTTCAAAGAAACATTATTGACAAAAAATACTTTTGTGAATAATTAAATAAAAATAATTGACAGAAAGCACAACTATTTTAAAAACAATAGTCAGCTCAAAAATGAAGGATAAAAATGTCCATTTATTAGCTAAAATAGAAGTTTCTCAGATTAAATAAAATACTTAATCGTTACATTCATTCATGAATACAAAATAAATAATCATTTTACTAATTATTATAAACCTAAATGAAAGACATAAAAATAAAGTACATTACTACTTAACGTCTATTTATTTCAATTTATTTTGTTCCAAATTTCCTGTAATGTTAACAATTCTGTTCACATTTATCTCGACATATACCTAGTTCTTTAATTTAGTACGAGCTCAACAATTCAGAACATAAATAGAATTTTACACTCTCTTTTCATAAATCTCATTCCCCCGGTGTGGCACTATCATTTTCGCTCCGTAACAACCCAACTAATTGGATCAACATAGGCCTCAATGGAAACTGAGCATCACAAGGTTGAAAATAAATCCTGAAAAAAGGGCCCTATTCATTGCTAACTCCTATTTTTCAAACTTTAATAGTTTACTTCTCCCGTATATGCACGGTTTTATGTAAATATATCTTTATCATTTTTCGAACTCTACTAATTTTTTCTCCCAAAGTTATTTTTTGCAAAAGATTTCCCAAAGATGTTTATCTTCCAAAAGTAAATTGTAAAGGAATAGAACATCATAAATATTTTTAACATCGATATCTCGTAGCCTTAAATTATAATTTATTACTCTGTTCTGTCTTGATGGGAGAATATTTATATATATATATATATATATATATATATATATATATATATATATATAACACTTAGTTCGGTATTATTATATTGCTGCGATTTTATCCAATAATTATTAAAGAGGTCTAAATTTAAACCAATAAAAATAATAAAATCATTTTACAGATTTTAATAAAAAAAATACTGGATGCTGAAAATAGGCATTTCATACAAAAGATTGCCAATTTTTAGCTTCTATTAAAATTTTGGGATTATTGAAACATACAATGAATAGATTGAAAAATTATGTTCTGGATTCTACTTTCCATTTGAAAGAACTCTTTATATTGAATATACTCAGTACCTTATTAAAATAAGCTTGATTAGGAGTAAATGTTGAAAACTATTCTAATTCAATGATACTGTTTGTTGACGTAAAATGACACGATTTCTTATTTTAGGTTTTTCTCTTGGTACTTGAACGGGAAGTAATTTTCTGAGAAGTTAACAAACAACTATTTCAAACATTAGTATTCAATCACATCTCAGTTTATTCATTGATATAAAATGTAATATATTTTTTAATAAATTATTAGTAATATTTAAATTAAATGTGGACTTTTGTTCTAAATCTCTTTTTAAATGGTCTGAAGTAAATTTTTTAGCTCGAAGGAAGTCATTACTGAATGATAGTTGCTCTCTATTTATCTGAATTCCATTATGAATAACTTTTCACAAAAGAAACTAATAAAAATTTAAAAACATTAAGTATGTTTTATATTGTTCAGGAATGATATATTTTATTTTCGGAAGACTAATAAATATGCAGTAATTGATGTAGTTATAAAGTAAGTAAAATTTACTGCTTATAAGAATTTGATACATCATGAAATTTTTCCGATTTTTAAGAAAAATTCATATTAGATAGATATTCAAATTTTATTTGAATTGTGAAATACAGTATTTGAATGCATTTATTTTTGTGACATAAAGCATTTTTTTTTCAGAAAAATAAAATTACGTTAAAACGTTTTTAAGGCTATGTGCAGTTAAATATTTTAATTATTCGTTATTAAAGTTAATTTGTTTAGGCAATACTTAAATAGAATGTACATTTTATATTAAAAGTGAACAAAAGAATTATTTTTATGAATCAAATTTTTAAGGAATGTTAGTCATAATAATCAAGCAATTAAATTGTTTAACTATACACGTATATTTAAGCAAACATGTACAAAATCTTTCATTCTTGCCTACATAAATTTTGTTTACATTAAAACATTGTATAAATAAGGCCATAAAAATTCCATTGGCTTTTAAAAATTTAAGAGAATAAAAATATCGTTGATAGGAAACATTACCGAAGCTTTCACAGACTCTCTCTGAGAAAACATGTTACAATACTTATACATTATTTGGGAGCAATATGCAAAGAAAATATTTCTCAGAAGTAACATTTTCTTAAGAAAATTTTTTTTTTTCGTAAAATCAGAGAAATATTTCATTTTTGATTTAAAGTTTTTTTTTTAAAAAAAAATATTGTGTTTGTCTGGGAATTTAAAATTCTTTAAGAAAATCAATTTCAAGGTAATCATTCATGAAAAAAAGTTACAAAAGGGCAAGTTTAAAAATACTTTCAAAGCATATAGAACTACATTCTTTCCAAGCTGGGAGATACAAAATAGTTCCAAGTAGTTTAACTTCAAAAGAAGGAAAATAACCAGCAAATTGTCACCAGCATAAAATTTCCAAGTATCCTGTAAGTGAGCTATCGAAAAGAAGGAAACGGTTTCCTTTCAAATAAAGTATGGTTTATTAGCTAGCCAATGCCTTCTCACATTCACAAAAATGGACAAAAAGTATTTTAATATTGAATGAATAGACTTGAAGCTAAGGCGTTAACTTTGCAATAAGGTTGAAGTAATAGTTCTTTTCATTTTTCAACCAATCACAAGTTTAAAACTTTTCTTATGACAACTGCAACAATTTCTAGTGGATGCCTTCATCTATTATTCTTCTGCAATGCATTTCGAATTTGTATTGATACTAGGAGGCTAAATATTCGTTTCTTTTTGATACTTACACTTTTCGCAATTTTTATAGTAGAAAAATTGGGCAATGCCCACTCTTCTCGCTATAACATGTTTACTGTTTACAATTTTCATTCTTTCTTTTAGTTCTATATATTTTTTAAAAAATATTTTGCGTTATATTTGTTGGAAGATATTATTAAGTCATCTATGTGTAGCAAAATAATTTTTCTCTTTCGGGAAATTGAGCCTATTTTTTTTGGAAATTGGATTTTTACAGAGATTTTTCCTCTATTATTATGTAAGGTACATTATTTACGTTTTCAACTCATTTTTGATAAAAAGAAAAGTCACATGTGCTAGGTTTAGTATTTTATATATAAAAAAAATTATTATTGTTTCTCTTTTCTATGTAAAATCAAATGTGCTGAATTGATACATTCATATTTATAGTATTTTTAATATGACTTTAAAAACTGAAAGTTCTTTCATACACAGATGTTTCCATTCAAATAAAATGCTATTTTACAAATCGAAAATCCTTTTTACTTCTTAAAGACACTTTCAGTTTTCATACAACGTTTCATTTTTAAAGACACTCAATGTAAATATTATTTTTTTTTGTTGTTTGCTTTCTTTTTAGATAAATTAATACCTAGAAACACATTACTAATCTTATCACTAAAGAACATAATAAGCATTTAGAAGTGTTTTAGTGTTTGCTAATGAATGATTATTATTAATTACTACGGGCAGCGATAAAAAAGAATGACAACCAATATCTTTTAACTCTGTTTGTTTGAAGAATTGAAAATAAGTTTAAATTGAAAAGTCTCAGATATAAGAAAAGAAAATTTTTAGCTAAAACAATAAAAAAAAAAAAATAATAAACTTTCGCAAAATTATTTGACAAAATCATTAATTATAGCAAAACTTTCCTGAAGGCAATTTTGAATAACGAAATAGTGTTTAAATATAAAATATATGCTCATTTAACTGATAAATTGGAAGTACACATTTTTTGACTCTTTTAACTGAAACAAAGTGTAAAATAATTGTTGAAAATTTTATTAAATTAAGGTCTTATAAAACCTAAAAAATAGGTTATTAAAAACCTCAAGTAAGTATAGTATTAAAAAAACACATATCAACATCTGAATTGTTCTGTTGAAGATAGTTACATTTATTGATTGTCAACTTGTGAAAAATAAAATTGATGATCAGAAAAATGATTCTTCTGACAACCAAATGTAATTTTATTTCAATGTATTATGCCTCGCGATATGCCTCATAATTCGTAATTTTTTACATTATAAAACTAAGTTCTTTCCTATACATAGACCGTATTTTTTTCTAATATACACACAAAAAAGCTTGACACGCACAAATACACACAAAAAAAGCTTGACACGCACAAATACACACAAATTTTGAATTTCAAAATTTAAACTTTAAAAAAAATTAATTTTGAAATTATAACTCTGTTTTGCGTATAGATAGTCATATTTATAAGTTCTCTATAAAATTTTAAAGTCATAAATGTAGTGGACTTTAGGCGATATGTACCTTAAGTTAAGTGCAAGACTTGCAAATGTAAATGCATTCACAGCTATGGGTTATTAATTGTTCATACATAATTATTTATGCATATAAGCTTGATTTTTCCTTTACATCATGAGATATAGAAGCATACAGATATATAATTGTTAAAATATGACATCAAACACTTTTATTTAGAAAAAAATATGATGATAATTTTAAGATAAGGATAATTTTATGTTAACATAAAATCTATTCACTTTTCCATATCAAAGATGTCTAAATTTCTTGAAGTTTGAATAAAAAAATACAAACTAGTTATAAATAAGAGACAATATCTTCGCATTTAGTTTTTCAAGGATTGAAATAACTATTTTTTTCAAAGTACTTTAAAAATATTAGTTCCGAGTTTTTGAATTATCTTAGAAAATAATGTATGGTTTGAGATTTTATTTTAATATTTTGTTTACTTGTGTATATTTCTTTTAATCCAATGAATTATTATAATAGGAGATTTTCTATTCTAGATTCATTTAATAAAAGAAAAATTCTGTTATATTAATTTATTTATATTTTCTCTTTGCCTATCCTTTAGCTGATTTTAATTGGGCTGTGCTATGGATAGGAAACTCAAATAAGATAAAGTTCATAGCTCTGATATAAATCCCTTCTCAGAATTCATGTGTTAAGGAAATTAAAATTAGAAGACAATCAGAAAGATAAAAGTTTTTCTTTAGATGGGAAGGTTTAGAAACATATTTCAAATAATATATACATTTATCAACTGGTATAGGATTTGTTCCTTAATAAAAAGGAGGTTTAATGCACATTTTAAAAAATATTTTTCAAAATAATTCACCTTCCTCAGGCTATCAAGTACGGAGAATATCATACACATTTATCATAAAAGAAGTACATAAATTTATTTTCAACTTTTAATTTTAACATTATATTTGTTAAAATAAGAATTGTTACTCTTTTCCAAATTTCTTATTCTGGAAAATATAAAAATCTTAAGAATTGAAAGCAATGATAAAAGGATATTTATATTTCATTAGATGTTTTCAATATATGATTTTTAAATATTGTAAAATGCCATTATCAGACATGTAATATAAAATATTTAAACAAAGTATCAATTGACTTTTTTTAAAAAAAATGTAAGAAACAGAATGGAAGAAAATATGCTTGTAGTTTTGTTTACTGAAGAATGTTTCAAAACTCCTGAAATTTTTTATTGTCAGAAATGGAAATTGAGGGATCCATAATGTATGTGGCAAATTAATGTTACCCTTATGACTTGCATGTAAGAATCTTCTGGTGCACTTATTTCGATAAGGAATTTAATCATTAAGTTCATAAAACGACTTAATACTAGTGATAAAAAATGCAATTCTTATAAACCAGTTGGAGTGTAATTATTCAGTGTAATTTTTTTACATAATTTGGAGTATAACTCTTCAGTGTAATTCTTATAAATCTGTGTTGAAATTCATCTTTCCTTGAAGTACATAGAAAAACAAAAGTAATAAAAATTATCAAATTAAATATTTATTAAGATTGTATGATAGGGTCTTTTATAATCTAATTTATTTTGAACTTAAAATGAAATTTCCGCGTTACATTGTCTTTGAAAAGGCATTAAATTCGGTAAAGAAACTTAATTGAAAAAGTGAAAAAATGGCTAGATATTTATTCGTAATATGTATTGCAAAATGCAGGTGAAATGTAATATTTATTTATGCAAAATTAATTTACAAGAATAATGAATTACCCAATCTTCAGTTAAAAGCATAAACGTGTTTAGTTGCATTAAAATCACTTATGCATTTCCACAAATATGATACGAAGTTTTATCGGCTAATTTGGAAACTTTAATGTTTTTCATAAAAGTATTCGAATGAAATTTGACCATAAAAGCTAACAATAATTAACTTGAAACCTCTATGTTTAGATTTGAAGTGAATTAACATGTAAATACTTATTTTAGGAAGATCCTACTTTTAAATATATGGTGTTTGATTTTAAATATTTATCTCTGTATTGAGTGAAAATAATTGAAATCTCGGTATTTTATTTTCCTGTAACATTTTCTTTTAGCCTAAGTATTTAATAATTAAAAAAAAAGAAGAATATTTCTTACATTTTGCATTTGATAACACTTGATGTATAAATATGCATTTTAAAATTTAAATTTTGTGGTTACAAGGATGTTTTTGTAAATATATGTTTTCATGATTAGTATTGTTTTCTATTTCACATTAAATATTATCTAAACCAGGGTTAAAGGAAACATTTTTGCAATGACTTCATTTGGAAGGAATATAGACTCATTAATTGTAATACATATCGTATACTTTGAATTCAAATTAAATATTTAATTAATTTAAGCCATTTAGAAATAATATTTTAAATAATAAGAAACTCTCTTTGTATGTATGAAAACATTTCTTATGTAATTAACCAAACACGCTTAAGTTCCTTTTATTTTGATTTTCGAAGGAGTTTTGTTAAGAAGAGTAGTAAAATATTAGAATATATTTAATTTTCTACATGAAATTTTTCTAACAAAGTAAGTTGTCACATTTTATTAGTTGTTTTAAAATAATACTTAAATAAGATTTTATGTCAGATGAAATTATTTGTTAGGTAAAAAAAAAAGTATGGTACTCAACTCTCTCTCTGAAAAATGTTATAAAGAAAACAAAATTAAGAGGAAAACCTTTTAAGAATTTCTGATGATTACACAATAAATATTTTACAAGAGGGCTTTAAAAACCTTTTTTAATTTAACGTTCTTTTCAGGTATTTCTTAATCCTATGACCTCGAATGTTATGATAATGAATTTGTGATATTAAAAATAAATTATTTGTTTTTGTTCAGGTTTCTAATTCAATGTGTTGCAAATTTTAAAAGATTTTTTTTAAAAAAAATTAAAATGTACTAAGCAGAGAATAAAGAACAACACATCACATTTATCATGTTAGAATTCGGTGAAAAAAAAAAACAAGTCATACTTAAATATTATGATATGCTTTTATTTCAACTGTTCTTTCGTAATCCCTTCACTTCCTATCAGTTACGGTTGAAAAACACTTCTGTCATTTACATAGATTTTTCGATTTTCTTGAGAATACTTTAACGCTTTTAAATCTTGACATTTGCATGCGTATATTTATAAAACTTTTTAATTGAATTTTTAAAGTTAAAATGATTCTTTGAGAATATACCAACTTTATTACAAGTATCTTTTTGATACAATTTTAAACGAATGACTTAAAACTATACATACAATTTTACAGGAAAATACTTAAAACTTCGAATAAATGGATTGTATATTTATATTAAGTCCATCATTTGATAATGAAAGCCTCGAATAATTTTTAAACTAATTCAGTTTTGGTATATTAGTAGTTTTATTGCGAATTTGCGAAAGTTACATTTAAGGAATGACCATAATAAAAGACATTTTTACAGACATTTTATGAAATGTTAAGGAGCATTATGTCAATATTACATCACAGAAATATATTAAAAATAAATTTAAAGTATACATTTTAACGTTTAGAAAGGACTAGTTTCGTTGATAACTATTTGTATAATTATTATTTTATACCATTGCAAACAATTCAAATCTATATCAAATAACAAGAAAAGAATACCGTATGTAATTAAATCGAAAATTAAATTACAAATTAAAATTTTTGAATTAAATTATTTAAAATGAAACAATTATTAGGTCAAACGTTGAGCTAACAGAAAGAAATATGATTAGAAAAGAGGCGATATTTCGAGACTATTGTGCAGGGATTTCAAACTAGATGTCAGATCACGCATTCAAGCTGTACAAGAAAGGAGCGCTAAACTATAAACATGCATTAAAACACTGAAAGTAAATATGACTCCATAAAATTAATTCAAGATTCATTGTGCTAAATATCTTCTATTGAGTCTGTTTTCTTCCTCTTCTTGCCTGTAGTTTCTAAACATTCTACATATTCTTATGCCAATTGAGAGCCAGTGATATTTCCTTGAGTTGCAAGCAAATTAACATTGGTGATTCATCCGAACCGACTAGCATGGAACGCGACCATATACTGGTGTTCAAAATTAAGACAATTCCCATATTTTGTTGAATTTCATGAAAAGAAGTCAATGAAATGTAAAAACATAGCTTTGAAACAAAGATTCAAATTTTGTACGTTAGATACGCAAGCGTATACGTGTTTGGGGGTGGATCTAGTTTGCCAAAATCTAAATTTCGTTCGCTAGCACATTTCGTCCAATTCTTGGTGTGTTTTTGCAGCAATCGCTTAAATTAAAATTCAGACAGTATAACAGAGTAACCACCAACGTATAAATTATGAAATGCGGTGAAGAATTGGGGCTAGGCTAGAAGCGGGTCAGTCTCAAATCCAGATTCGCAGAGAATTCGATTTAACGCCCAGCGTCGTGTCCAACTTATGGAAACAGTTTTAGGATACCGTATCCGTGGAGAGAAAGCCTGGAATAGGTCGTCCAAAATCCACGATGGCCAGAGAAAACCACCAGTTGTCCACTATAGTAAGGCGCAACAAGGATGCTAAAGATTCTCATGTCTCTCATGAGTTGTATGTAGCCACAGGAAACCGAGTTTCAAATGAGATTGCTTCAAGATGATTTTATGAGAAAGAGCTGTTTTCAAGAAAACCTGTTGTATGTGTCCCTCTCAGTTTTGCGAATAGGATAGTACACTTAAAGTGTTGCAGAGATAATATTGGAGCATAGATCAATGGGTGACACTGAAGAGTCCCGGTTCAGTTTAAATAATAATTCTAGCCTTACTTTCATATGGAAAGAACCAGAGATTCGCTACCTGCCCTCCAAAGTACGAGAAATCAATCATTATGGCTGCGGATGCTGGATGGTATGGTCAGGCATCATGTTGGATATCCGCATATACTTTCATGTCTTTGAAAGAGGCACTATGGCTGCTGAGAGGTATAGGGATGAGATCTTGGAGCCCTGCATTCGCCTTTTCAGGGGGGCAGTTTGTCCTGATTTCCTTTTAATGGATGACAACGTGAAGTGACATAGAGCTCATGTTCAATGTGAGGATATCACCGGATGGAAAGGGAGACCTGGAATACCTGGAAGTGAGGATATTTACCGGATGGATTGGCCAGCCAGATCTCCAGACATAAATCCTATAAAATATGTCTGGGACGCTCTAGGGAGGGTCCTTGCATTTCGCAACCCCCCTCCAAGAACAATTTAAGAAATGAACGAGTGGGACCAATTGTCACAGGAACTCATAACTTCTCTTATTTCTAGCATAAAATCACAGTGCGAGGCCTTATATCTGTAAGTGGGGACCATACCCTCTATTGATCATTTTTTTTCTTTTATGTAACTGTTGTTTCATACCTTGAAACTCCAATGAGTGTTACGCGTGATCATACGTATGCATTTTAACTGTTGAATGGTTATAATTTTTTGCATTATATCAACCCTATGTTCAAACTAAATTTCATTAAGATCTGTTCAGTAATTCTAGAGATTAACTACCAAATAGGAAAAGTCTCTTATTGGGTTGGCAACTAAGTAATTGCGGATTTCACTCATAGATGGCG
>BMAW01099068.1:44729-78804 GCA_019974015.1 Nephila pilipes | reverse complement strand
TTATTGGAGCTCTTGTTAACCTAACGTTATGATCGATGATACTGCAGTGTTACTGTGATCTAAAGCCCTCATTGTAATAAAGAGCGTCGAGTGGAATCGTTGAATCCATTACTCATTGAGTACCACTAAGACTCAAAAACGTCTCTTTACATTATTGGAGGACAGCATCTTCAATTGAGAAGTGATTCAAAACAAAGATGTCGGAACTTAAGATGATCTAATGTAGGAGTCAGGATTCTTTTTGTTTATAAATAGGTAATAAAAACTTTTAAAATATCATAGACGCATGTATTATTTTGAGAAAATAAGTCAAAGTATGAATAGAATTTTTTTTTGTCATGATGTTGCATCGAACGAATAAAATAACTACATATTTACTATGTATATTTGTAGATTAAAAACTATGCTTATGAATTAATACTCAGAATAAAAACGCAAAAACATTTTCGCAAAACTAAGACAAAATTGAAACTACAAATAAATATTTCAGTATGTTTAATGTTTTGGAAACTTGATTGAGAGGATTTTAATTTTTATTAACGTCACACTAGAAGCAACACGAGGGCTATTGGCGACGGACCACGCAATTTTGAACCATGGTCAAATGACGAGGACGACACCTGAGTTGGCACCCCCTCTCTTAACATCCACACCACGCCAACGGGAAGACTTTGGGCCCCGAAAAGATTTAACGTGCATCAGCCCCGGCTACACGGCGTGTCTTTGGCGGCCAAGGATCGAACCCGCGACTGAACAAAAACCGCCGACCGCGAGTTCACGACCTTGACCACTAGGCTACCGCGGTCCCTTGCTTGAGAGAAATGTTGATATAAATCAAATTTAACCTACGAAATTCAAAGTTTAACATCTACTATTGCACTAATTATTAACAAAATATAACCTATACCCTAAGTAAAATTATGTTTTTATATAAGCTAATAAAGATTTTACTTATACTGTGCGCATAAAATTCTAGTTTGAGGAGCATATTTCGAGTCATATTTGCCTTAATTACGGAGACAATTGCTGTACCAACACCATCGCTTTTAATGAAACACTGTACATCCAAACCTAATTTCCTTGTACAATTACATTTAAACTGCAGATACTCCGATACATGCGAACATCTTCGTGTTCCCATTCCAAAAGTGGACTAGTCAAGATTTCGAGTAATGAACTTTCTGGTCCAAAGGCTCTCAGTTCTGCAGGCAAGTGAGATGAGAATTGTGTTAGTCACTTCATTCATGAAATTCATTTAATTAGTAGTGTCAATAACCACGGCACTTACCATAAGCAAAACAATGTTCGGGAAATTGAACTGTCGATGTCTTAGAATATGAATTTTACTTTGAAAGATTCAGACCCCATTTGTGATTTCTCAATACATTGGTACTTCTATGTTTGCTGATGTGAGAATATCTGGGTTTAGTAACGAAATAAAATTAACACGAAAGACTCGCTGAAGAATAAATTTTGTTTGTGTGTTAATTAATTTCTTGTTCTGGTTATATTTAAAACATTATTATATGCAGATACATTAATTGTTAATGTTTTGGTATGAACATGGCGAATTAAATATTTAAAGTTTTCGAGATTTTTTGATGTTTCATTTAATGCAATGATCCATACTCACTTAAATTATCAAAAAAAATATTTTTCTTATCTTTCTGTTATAAATATGTCGAATTAAAAAATTATTCTCTCTATCTCACCTGTTCTGCAAACTTATAACACATAAGTATGTGTTATATTAAATCCCAAGTACAAGGATAATTATTTGAATATTAGTATTTGGAAATTTAATTAAATATTTTTTTTTTCATTCGTGATTTTAATTATTTAACCATTAGAAATAAGAAAATCACACATTTTCAAGACAAAGTATTTAATTACATTAACATAGTTAAATAAAGAGAAAGAGATGAATCTATATTTATAAAAGTAAATTTACATATATACAAACTAACAATTTGGAATTAAATATTGAAAAGTAAACACAAATGTGATAATATTTGAATTTTTAAAATTTAAGGTTATTTAAAATTTAAGGTGATTGCTTAATAATATCGCGTTGAGAAGCAACACAATGACTATTAATGAGGCACCTTGCAATTTTGAGTCTCCAACAAATGATGAAAACGAAACCTGAACTTTGGCACCTCTATCTCCAAATTCCCACACTACGCTTGTAAGAGGACTTGGTACCTCAACCAGAGCTTACGTGCTTCAAATCCTCTACTCAGGAAAGGGGATTGTTAGAGGTTTCAGGGCACCAGCCGACGAAAACAATGCTGACTGCGAGTCCACGATCATAACTTCTAGGGTACCTCTTGAACACTTTTAAAATTTTAAAATTTAAATTACTCACGTTGTCATTCTTTTATACTTATAATTATTGACAATGATAAAGACATTAAAAGGGGAAGGAAATAAGAATTTAAATGAAGACTAAGAAGTAATTAAATTGATACAAATTTCAGTAAAAATTTGTATACTTGTACGTAATAGAATCTCATCTTCAAATTGGTTAACCTCCACGACAACTTAAAAAAAATGTTTGCATTTAAAAATATATGAAAGCCTAAATCAAGAAGATCGTTGAAATTTATCTTTGAAAGACAAAGCTTGATATGTGATTAGATTTCAGCGCTTTTTAAAATCTAAGCATACTGATAGAACTCACTGAGAAGCATACTGATAGAAGCATACTGATTTAGCTCACTACACAGCTCAGTGAGTATGTTAGTCTCATCATTCAAGTGCTTGAGATAGGAGAGAGAGAGAGAGCCCTTAACTTGTTTATATTCTAAAATTCTAAATTATTTCACACAAAAACGACTTCTTTGCCTTCATAATTATTATTGCTAAAACATATTGACTGTTATTTAAATTTTAGTCAACAAAAAGTAGTTATATAAGAAATAATTTTTTACTTTTGAAATATACAAATCAGATCATATTATTTGAAGTATTAATTTATTAGGATACGATCAACAAATGTTTTTTTTTATTTAATTAAAGTTATTTTGTATAGTCTTTCTAATTAAATTAATCTTAAATGAACTATGTTTAACAATTAGTATTAAAAACACTGACTCCTTTACAATTCAGTGGCCCCAGTAATCTAATGGTCATGGTCGCGGATTCACGGTCGGGGTTTTTCGTTGAGTCGTAGGTTCGATTTTGATGTCACAAGGACCCGCCGTGTAGACGAGACTGGTGCACGCTAAATTTATCGAGGTCTAATGTCCTCCGTTGGCTTGATTTGGAAGTTAGGTGAAGGGGTGCCAGCCCGTCCTCGTCACTTGACCGAGGTTCAAAGTTACGAGGTCAGTCACCAGTAGCCCTTGAGTTGCCTCTAAGTGCGACGTTAATAAAACTGATCCAAATCTTTAAAATTAAATTGGTTAATTTAGCAGAGAAAGATTTTTCCTCGTGTAAAATATTACCAGAAAAACTTATTTTGAAAGAAATTCTAATTTTTTTTTAATAAATATATATGTATAACATAATGTAATTAATACATAATAACTTCAGGTTATTAGACCCAATCCTTTCTATCTTTTAGGCAAATATAATGTTATTACAAAAATTTCACAACGGCAAATTAAATTTCTAGATCGTTAAGCTAAATATTAAATCGATATTTTGTAAACTATACATTTACTAAAGAGCTAATGATTTTTTCATTGAAAGGTCTCCTTATGAAACCGTTTTAATTAAATTCCTCATGGAATTTGTGAAGCTCATTCAATGCATTCAATTGCAAAAAAGTACCAGTGGCTATGGTTAAAGTTAATTATGCTTCATATTACGTAATTAATTTTAGTAAGAATTAGATATCGAAATTATATCAAATAAAATAATGTTTCAATTTGTTGCTTTAAGTAAGCAATTCAAAGATAATATGAAATTATACATAATTGATTTAAAACATTTTAATTGAAACTGTTTTTTGTAACAAACTTTTAAAATAATTGTTAGGTTCAAAATATTAATTATTTGTTTCAATTAAAATGAATTGAATCTCCAATCTTTCATTTTTTCATGGAATTCTTAAATTGTATTGTAATTAATTTAGAACTATGGGAAAAAAATGTTTAAAAAAATACTAAGGCTAAGCAGATAAGAAAAAATTAATGAAACTAAGGAATCAGACTATTTACATATATATTTAAATAAATCATTCCAAAAAAAATATGTTTAATCATGAAAAATAATTACAATTAAATACAAAGTATGATTTTAAGCACATTGAGTACTGCCTTTTTATTAGGTATTTAAAGAATTAAAACGTCGGTGCTTAAATATTCAGATGTACAATTCATTACATCTTCAATATCTTGAGATTTTTTGACAATATTAATTTTAGACTATCGATAAAATACTGAAAGACATTATTTTAGTTTCTCTTTAAATAAAAAAGGTTTATCAAAATATAGAAGCTTCAGATAAACTATCAGATTTATAAATAGCATTAAATAATTTATTATTCCTGAATTATTTTAGATAAGATCGATTTATATATATATATATATATATTAATTTAAATTTACAAATTTATTTTTAATAATATTTATTTATCATTCAAAAAAGAATTCTAAAACGTTTATATTAAGTTAAAAGACTAAAAAGCTAATTATTTTTATTTAAACTTCTTATAATTTTATAATTACTTTTATAAATATGCTTTCATGTACAATATTCGGCTTGAAATTGCCACGGTAGCCTAATGGTCCTGTTTACAAGCTCACACTTGGCATTGTTTCTATTGAGCCGTGGGTTGAGTTCTTTTGCCACTACAGATTTGCCGTGTGGCGGGGCTGATCCACATTAAAACGTCCAAGGCTCCAAGTCTTCCAGATAATGGAAGTTTGGAGACACACTCACAGAGGTGTCAGCATGGCAGTCAACCTCGTTACTTGTCCTAATTATCCTTATTTAAACAACGTATTATTCTTACGAAAAAATAGTTATTCTTATTTAAACAACGTATAAATTTATAATTACTTTTATAAATATGTTTTCATGAACAATGTCCGACTTGAGATTGCCACGGTAGCCTAGTGGTCCTGTTCACGAGCTCTCACTTGGCATTGTTTCTATTGAGCCATGGGTTGAGTTCTTTTGCCACTACAGATTTGTCGTGTAGCGGGGCAGATCCACATTAAAACGTCCAAGGCTCCAAGTCTTCCAGATGATGTAAGTTAGGAGACACACTCACAGAGTTGTCAGCATGGCAGTCAACCTTGTTACTTGACCAAGGCTCAAAGTTATACCTCTCTTCATGCTTCTAAGTGCAATAATAAAGCAATTAATCAATCAATTAATCGACCCGGCATATTTATTATGAGAATAATTTAATCTGTTTCTTTTTACTATTGAGTGACCATTACATTTTATTGCATGAAAAATAATTGAATCTAAATATTTTTTGAAAACTTTCATGTTAAGGTATCGTATTATTTTTAAAAAAATATTGTTAAGATGCTGAATACAAGATCATGATTAAAAGACTCGTACCTATTTTCAGCATGTTTGAACTCAAAATGCATTTCAGTCATAGAATGAAGTACAACTTATACACGAATTCTGAATTTATTTCTTCTTCTTTTGTATAAAATCTCTTTCAGATAAATTTTTACAAATAGAATCACATATAATATAATGATATTATGAAATCCTGCGATATCAAATATAAACATCAAATTGCAATAAGAAAATAATATGTTGACGGCATTAAAGAAGTTCAGATTGATTGAAATGTATCAAAAGATGGTAAGAATTTGTAATATTCTGCTCAGCGGAACTGATTCTACCAAATATATTTCAAAATAAAAGATATCCTTCGACATATTTCTGTTCTTTTCTTGTGCAATTTTATTTCAAAATGCATGGATATGATTTGATGAAGTGAATTGAAATGCACATTTGTATTTTCATACGATAATTCAGTTTTCATACGACGATTCAGTTTTCATAATATTCTACGATGTATATGCTTCACAAAATATGAGTTGACGAACGAAATTTTTATGCATATTGGAATGGATACCATAAATTGCGAGAATATTTTAATCATCAATACTTAATATTTTCGTGTCAGATTTATTATCTGATATCTTGGTTTCTTGATAAAACGAAAAATAAATATTTTTAGTTTTATCTCCCTAATAAATAATGCAGGTCTTCAGCGATTTTATATTGTTTTTCTGTTGAATAATTACTACAAAATTTTTCCAATATTAGGCGTACTTTCATGTTTATGTACATAAAATTTCGAATTTCAAAGCGAATTAAAATTGTATCAGGTTTTCAAAAGTTATGTATTCTCTGTATCTCTAGATACCGTGACATTAATGCAAAAAAATTGATATACTTTCACGTGTTAAATATGAAATTTTTCATCTTAATGTTTGCATTTTTATACGTGTTACACACTTACGAAAATATCGATAACGCGTCTTGGAAATAATTTGGTTAAATATTTTTGGTTGCGCATAGTACTTTTATGTTAACCGTAACTTTAAAAAATTGATTAGTTTAAAAACGTGATTTATTGACAATCTTTATTTTTCGATTTAAAATAAATCCCCCTAAAAATTTATAAAATACATTTAGCCTGTTGATGTTCTCATCTTTTATGCGTACTGTTTTCAGAAAAAGGCGTGAAGGAAGTCATCCAAGAACATACTTTTAGCCTGTTTATGTTCTCATATTTTATGCATAATATTTCAGAAAAAAAGGCAATTTGGAGGTCATTCAGGTACTAACAATTCTGTTACTTGATCACACATATTTTCATCTTGGAATTATTTGTCTCTTTCTCCAAATAAAAACGTATTTACAGCTATCAGTACTGAAATCACCTTATTAACTTTGAATTTCTATTCTACTCGTTAGTTTCGCAAGAAATGATAATAATTTTTAAAATGTAATTCAATTTGCATTTTTTGTTCTAAACTTACATAACTTAATACAAATTAGCTCAACAAACTAAAATTGAATTACATTACTTTGCATTACTTGAAAAACAGCTTATTATTCAACTTAAAGAACTTTTAAGTGGAATTTAGTAATTAATATATGGAGTAAATTAGTTGCACATAAATAGTACTTATTTCACTAAATTATAAATTTAAAGTGGTGTAGCAATTACTACTTATTACTTTCCATCACCAGGAATTCACTCCTATGCTGATAAGAGAGAATCTCTAATAATAATATTTATGTAAATTCTTCATACGCTTATTTTTAGAGCAAACATGATAACCAAGTATCAATTCCTTTTGAAGAATATCCCGGAATCTGAGCGCTTATCTGCTTAAATCCCTAGATGGAAAACTGGAAATCTATCGTTTGTGACAGTAAATCTTTGAATCTAATGCAAATTTATACTCTTCGATGCTTCCAAGATTTTAAGATCTATCACTAAAATTATTTGGATAAAACTGATTTGGGGTAATGAAAGAGACTTGTTAAATTTCAATGATCAACTTTATCGGAAGATTCTATATGTTTAAATTCATGAATTAATTATCATTTGAAATTTCGTAATAATTCTGTTTAATTTCATAAATTTGAATTAATGCAATACGATATGAAAGATACATAGGAAATAAATATAATTTGTTGTTTATTTCTTCATCCTATTATTTTTAATAACTTTAAATGGTCGAAGCATATGACCTATTAAAGAGATTGAACAGATACAATAAAAAATGAATATTTTAATAATGTTGACAGGTTTTTCCTCTAAAGAACAATACATTTTTAAAACAATTAGGTATTGATTTATATTGAATATTAAATGAATTTGATATTACTACATTACTTTTTTTTGAAATTTATAAACTACATTTATACGAAAAAGTGATTAAACATTCTCAAAATATACCAATTTTTAAAGAATCTAAAAACCTTTAATAAAAAAATATATTATTAGAGAATTTTCCTTTTTAAATTAGAGATTCCATCTGGTAAAAAAATTCTAGTTATAATTTACATTCTGTGACTGAAAAATCACTCTCAGAAATTATTAAACACATGTTATGTAAAATATATTACTAAAGCCTTTATGGAGTGGATTACTCAGAAGTTTTCCTCCTAGCAAATAAGAGGCTAATGCGATCATAAATTGCAGAAACCAATTTCCATCGAAAGTACAATATGAGATAGTATGTTTGTATAACTTGTCAAAACACTCCGCGCAATTTATTCATATTTTAAGTGCTACTTTTTGCCATATTTTGGAATATATTTTCTCAGTGTCGAACTATTTTATGAAGAGTTTAAATTATGACGCGGAAAATTTGATATAAACAATGCATGCGTTTAAAAAATTTAAGAGGCTTTTCAGGGTGTTTCTACTTGTTTTATATACGATTTATGTGAATGAAGACATATGATATTTTGTCTTTTATGCAGAAGATGGAAACTGTCATAAAATCATCAATCAATTTCCATCTGAATGTGGGAGAAATAGTCTCGTGCTCATCCATCATCTTAACATTTTTGTTTTCGCTAGCATTATGCAAGAACTTAATAATGGACTATTGGCACTGATTCAGGTATAGACTTAGAGTTATCACGCAAATTTATTTTGTTTGAAACAGACAATATTTTAGTCTATTTGTCCATTAATACAAAGGTGATAACAACTTTTATATTAATTATAATATTAGCAGCATAAAATGAGTTTAAATAAAAAAGACAAACTGCAATCTATCTTGAAATTGCAATTCATACGTATTGTGTAATAAAGTTTTTATTACAATGGTTCTAAGCAATGCATTGATTAACATACGAGGAATGTTCCGAAAGTAAGGTTCGTGATTTTTTTCACAAGAAAAAATTATTGCCAAACATATTAATGATGTCATCATGAACTATATACTTTCCATAAGTTTTCAACACAGTGGCAATTGATATTGATACATTTGTCGTAGCGTGCAATCAGTTTGAAAAAACTCCTCAGGTAAAATTCTATGTCCTGCGATGTAAAGAATTGTCACACAGCCTGCTCCACCTCAGCATTGTTTTGGATAGACCTATGCACGGCTAACAGTGTGGACGCTATAGCTTAATACCATATGCGCCTATCCGCTTGCACCATGTCCTGTACTCTAGCAGTGTTGTTTTCATTCGTGAATGTAGAGGGAAGCCCACTTTGATCTTCATTTTCCCCACTTTGCATTCCTTCACAAAATATGCCACACCAGGGTCCAACCATTTGACGAGACATGACCTGCTCACCATACACGGTCTATAAGTATTCATGAATGACTAGTACGGCGTGCCCATTCATACCAGATAAAAGCAAGCACTTCCATTGCCGACCGCGTTGTCAGTCGCGTCTCAGGCACATCGATCTGCTGCTTGTCTTTTTTTTTTCATCGTTCAGTACATGCGTCATTCCTCCTCCAGCTGACGCTACTTCCGTCGTTGAACCAGCAAAAAGTAATAAATTCTTATGGTATTACTCCTATATCTACCAAAACCTTTACACATCCTTAACTCAAATTAGTGTATATGTTCAGACTACCTCAAACATCTAAGCTACCCAATCCCCTTCGGAAACATTAATTGTTCATGCAGTTTTTAAGAGAATCGTAGCAGTATCTTCTAAAGATGGTTAACAATGGAACCATCATAATTGTTGATGTGGTTGCTCATAAACATAACACTGTAAAGTAACACGAGGGTTATTCAGACGAACCATGTAATTTCGAATCCCAATCGAGTGACGAGGACGATACTTGAGCTTGTGCCTCTCTCTCAGAAATGCTACTCTACGCCTACAGAAGGACATCGAACTCGCTTAGATTTTACATGCACAAAACTCGCTACAAAGCGGGTCTTTTGTGGCATCAGGACTCGAACACACGATTCGATGAAAACCGCCGACCGCGAGTGCACAATCATGACCATTAGGCTACAGCGGCCACATGATTGAGCAATAATTACTCAGACAAAAATTATTAAAACCAGAATGTGTACGTTTTAGAACATGCTCATTGCCGGCAAAACAATGCTTTAACTAACAAATCTAATGAAGTTAACTTTAACTGAGAATGCATACTTAATCAATTTTAGAACTATTTTTTGAATACGAGAGTAAGATACAATAAAATTATAATTTCTGATTGGGATTTGCTTTTATTTTTTATAGAAATTGTATGTTTTCTAAAATCGTTATTCTCATGTTGATTGTCAATGATAATAAAATAATTTTATTTTGCTAAAATTCAGATTATAAAGATTATAAAGTGTTTACAAATTCAATGATAATTACATGAGTAATTCAACAAACATAGAAGAAAACAAAAGTCAAATTCAATTTTTATTAAGAAGAGATAAGTATTTATAATATTTATGCATGCATGCTGATACTTTTAATGGAAAAATAAATATTTACAATAATAAATGTCTTATAGAGCTGTTAAAATTTTGTACTGCTATAAAAACTGTAATTATTAATTTGTGAAAATATATTTTGTCATCCTGGAGCTCAATTTTTTATCTTCGTATTAATCAAAAATGTTTACAAATAATCTATTGTTATAAACTATAGATTATTATCTCTATATTAAGATGTTTCTTACTTTTTTTTCGAAACGTCTTTTAACATCAGTAAGTATTCTAAAATACAAATATTAATACCCCAGCATATGGTTTTAATTCACTTTATTTATCTTATAAAATATTTATACGAGTAAACTCAGATTAAATCCATTACACTTTATACATTATTCTCAGCATATTATAATTTTTCAGACATGAAAAGTTTTATGGGGGCTTATCAATTGCGCAGTCAAATGGATTTTAAAATACAGAAAATTCTATAGCAGTTTTATCAAGGTTTGAAAACCATAATTATAATATGTTTATATATGTCAGTGATTATACCGTGCAATTGTATTATTTTTATTTTTTATGTTAAAACTATATTAACCCAGTCATCGTAGTTTACTAGCCCCTAGTATAGAAGACGACGAAATATGGAATACGTATATGCCTGAGAAAATATATCGATTCAGAAATAAATAATAATAATAATATAATATACGTTGCTTTCGTTGAATGGCGATTTTAAAATACAACATGATTTTGGAGTGTTTTGTTACTTAAAAAAATTGTTCCAAGTTTGAGTCCTATACTTCAACGCTACACGAAAACAGTTTTACACCCCCCTCCCCATTTTTTTTAACTTTCGATTTAGCATTGAAATCCAGAAAAAGAAGGAAACCAACACACAGGGGAAAAAATTTCTCGTAAAAGAACAGTTTCACTTTGAATACCATTGAAATAAAGCTGCGACTTATTGATTTATACAGTCTCAGTCAGCTTATTTTTATTTAATTCCTTTTCTATTCTTCTTTCTCAGTTGTATAACCTTCACTTTTACTTTCTATCTAAATGAAATTGAATATTTTGTCAACATTTCCCCCCCCTTTCAACTGGAGTAAAACCAGCTGTATTTAATGTATCAAAAAACTTTATTTAGAAGCCAGTCAAAGTTTGTTTGGCTTGTAAGTTACTATAATAAAAAAATGTTGGGTTAAAGTAATATGGGGTTTGAGAGGAATATAATCACCAAAATTTTACATTTCGAAAGATATTCAAAATTTACGATCCAATAAATTGTAATAAATACACATAAATTAAATGGAAATTATATATAATATCCCCGCTTGTGATGCAAAATGGAAATGATCTTAATATATTCTTTTGTTATGTATTTAGTCTTAATATCTTCTCAGTATATAATGGCTATTTAAGTTATTGAGACTTCTTTCAGTATTCGTTATATTTGTATCCATATGTATCAAATTTCTAATAGAAATATAATATTGTTGGCTTATATTTAACCTAATAATATTAATAATTACATAAAAGGAATCGAATGACTGGGGTAGTGGTTTCATTCCCTCATGTCACACATTTTGTATTTTTGGGTAACCTGATATTCGTAATCACCCAAAAAAGTGTGAGAGGATCAAATTTATTTAGAAAAGTAAAATAATTATAATTTACAATAACTTTGAGAGTAAAATAAAAAATATATTCAAATTTGATTGATTTTTTTAAGTTTTTGTTTTGATGAGACTTGCACACGTATAAAGAAATCTTACATTGAAACTAAAATATTAATAGAATATAGAACTACTTAATTAAACTTATTCATTTCTTGTAAATACACATGAGCCTACAATATAAACCTTTTATTTTTCATGCGATCGATGAGTGATGACCCACAAAGTTTATATGATGCCAATAATTGCAATTGTTAAATTTTCAAAGAAACATATATTTTCGGCAGCCTTTACAAGGGCAATTCAAAAAGTATCCATACGAAGAATACTAAACGGGATAACTCACTGCAGTATTGTCCAGAGATTGTTTTATTTGCTCTAAAATGTCTACTTGATTATGACACTCTTCCCATCCCAAAAAGTCGTCACTGTAACTTACCTGTAGGTTGAGAACCTCTCCTTTGGAGAAGATTCACCAGATGTCACCTGTTGTTTTGATTGTTGCTTAACTGCTGATGCATAATGATGAATCCTGGTATCATTGATGGGGACGACTAGAAGTGGTAACAATCAAATCTTATCTTTGAATCACGGTTAAATTTAACGTCGTTGAATAGATGACAGAGTAGAGTGGCATCACCAACTTGCCTTAACAGCGCCATCTGTTTTCAAAAACAAGTACTTTCTGAACCTTTCTCAAATAATTTCTTCTTATATAAGCGTAGATTGATTCTGCTGTAATCTGTAAGAAGAAATATATTCACTTTATGTTTAAACATTGGTAATCGTTTCTCCGCAGAAATGAGCAAAATGTGCAAGAAAAGAACTATGTAAAATGTGTATAATTTAAATTTGAAATCAAAGTTGTTACACATTATGAGAAAACTTTAAAAATATTTACACGTGAGAAAAATTTCTGACATTTAATTAAAGTAAATAACTCATTGAAACCACTTAAAATGTATTTCTTGTGTCTTCCCTGCTAACATGCGAGCGACATGTTTTTCATGATTACGTCTTTAAGCGTTTAGGCATTCTCTTCATAATATTATTATTAAATACTACACTTCTAACTCTATTACTAACTAAAACTAGCTACTAAAACTAATCACCTCAGATTTCAGTTCACGGTTGTCCTTAGACAAAAAACACATCGGGTTGTATAACAACAACATTTATTTCATTACTTGCTACCGCTCGTTTACAACAGCTCCTCTCGGAGATTCGGTCAGGTCCCGTCTGAGGGGATCGTGTGACATCACACTCTCTCCCTTTACAAATGAACGCCCTCTAGAGGCAGGCTCTAAGTAGGAAAGTTAACAGTTCGGCCATCCTGATATACAATTGTCCCAATTGTGCAGTTCCAATTAACACAAAAATCATTAATAACTGATACACTTTAAAACCATTAATTATCATACACAAAATATCAATGTTTAAATTCCTCAAATACTTAAAATAGCAAATATCAATAATTACACACAAACATCATTACTTAAATTCCTCAAATACTTAAAATAGCAAATATCAATAATTATACACAAACATCAATACTTAAATTCTTCAAATGCTTAAAATAGCAAATATCGATAATTGTACACAAACATCAATACTCAAATTCCTCAATTACCTAAAATAGCAAATATCAATTACCGTATACAGATAAAATATCAATAATCATGCACAAATCATTTTACATAATCACCCTTATATCTATATTTCACAACAAATTATCTTTCATTCCACAACGCACATATAAAGAAAATCTTCTTTTTTTTTTTCTTAACTAATAATTCTAATTTAAGGCTTCAAAACAAAAATCTTAGTTATCATACAGTTCAAATATTATTTCTCTTTCATAACAAAATACTAAAATTACCAAAACACTTTAAAATACTACTTCTCAACATCTTTTAGCGTGCTTACATACACATCACCTCTTTTTTTTTCTTAAAAAAATTACATAAACACATTCATATATTCATATCGAGATATCAGCACAAAATTCATAATTCAAAATATTGAACTCATACACATATTTTTCTTATCAAATATAATTTCAAGCATCGATTGCCAGATAAACAAATTTAAAAAGTACTCATATCTAACAAATAACTATTTTCATACTTCAAAACATCGAGTATCTGTATCCTCATAAAGATTAATTCATACAGTTGTAAATATTAATTTTTCTTCTTTCTCCTTTTTTTTAATTTTTACATATTTAAAATATTAATTCTTCTTTCGATATTCTCATTTTCATAGAATATGCTTAACTCTTATAAACTCAAAAAGGTTCACACATGAAACAAAGAAATTCTTTAACATAACACAATCATCAAAACACAAATCTAAGAATTCCTACAAAAATATCATTCCTAAATCATTGCAAAATCACATTCTTATATCCTTACAAAAGCACATTCCTAAATAAATCCTTACAAAATAAATCATTACAAAATTGTATCCCTAAATCTTTACATTCCTAATTCAATATATTCCAAAATCCTTACAAAATTATATTCCCAATCATCACAAAATATAAATAAATATTCCTACATCATTACAAAATAAAATTCGTTGAGCATATTACCTTGAAATATCAATTATTCTTCTCATCATAAAAGATCACATAAACATAAAAACTTTTGTTGGCACACTTAAGATTCAAACCGTTTAATCCATAAAACACTCATTAAAAGCTAGCACATTCATTAACTTTAAATTCTTACACAAAATAGATCCTTTTCTATTTCAAAATAGTGAAATCAAAATAAAACATCGTTCATATATTTAAAATTACTTATCCTTGTCAAAAACTAAATTAATAAAACACCTCTTAAAAAAAAAAACATTCACTTAATAGTTTTTTTTTGAAGATAATCAAATTAAAAGTTCTTTAAATACTCAGTCCATAAAATATTCTAATGTTCCATGGGAAAATAACTGTTCATTAATTCCTAATACAAAATAATTGTTTTCATTTTTGTTTTAAAAGTTCTTTTGCAAAATAATAGTTTATAGTCCTTGTTTGTCACTGCAAAGTGTCTCTAAAAGAAATAAAAAAAAATGTCTGCCCATTCGTAATGCATTTCGGTTTCTAAAGGGGAGGAAACACATTCACAAATTCACTGACCTGATTCCTTGAAATTTTGTCTCTTGCTTTGTCAATAAGTAGGGGCGGGAGTTTTCTCTCACTGTCGGCTTCAAGGGAATAAGCTGTTCCCTAGCATTTATACGGCCTTCAAAATTTCCCACACTTTGTAATGACTGTCCCTCTTGGTCTCAACAGACTTGCGGTCCACTTCCTGCCTTCTATCTTTTTTTTTTTTCTTCAGCTGCATATTTTTGCAGGTGTCATATCTTGTTACTAAAGGAGACGGAGACTCAGTCCTCAGTAGAGTGCTACTAGCCCCTAGGTCAAACAGACTTCTTTCGCTTTCAGGGAGGGGGGACCCTCTCCTCGGAGTTCGATATCTCTTTTCTTTATTTTTTTGCTGAAAGTCCTGTCTACTGAACTTTTCTAAATGCGATGTTGTCTCAAAACATGTTTCTTGGTGACTCTTTCACGGGACGAAAAGGAAATGTTGCGGGTTGCCCCATTGTTTTCTTCCTTTGCGTTGAAATCGCTCCTTCACTTTAAGTGTATCTTTTTTCTGCGGAGGAAACTGGCTAACCCCCCCGTTCTGTCCATAGTGTCTGTCGCAAAACTTTAGCTTTTCCCAGCGCTGTATCGGATTTGGTATGAGACTCTGCTTCCTTCTTTCCATCAATGGGAATATTTTCTCCTGTATCATCCTTTAAATTTTTTCTCATTGGCTTTTCCTGATCTAGTTAATTGTTGTCCTTCTACATGTGAATACTTCTTGACATCGTTGCTGTCTTCTTTTTCTCTTTATTTCCCTTTCTGTATTTTCCGTTGCACTTCTTTATCGATTCAGTAGCATCGCTGGTGCTAATAACGCTTCTTCTTTTCATCTGAACGATGTTTTGTTCCGTATGAGAAACTTGCGTTAAGCATAATTTATGTTCCTGGATTCTAGATAATTTCTGTTCTTTTATTCTTCAGTTTTCAGAATCAAACTTTTCCTGTTGAGACTGAAGTTGTCTTTCATCAACAATTTTCATTGCTTTTTCTTCAATACTGGTATCCTGTAACCCTATAGCTTCGGATAATTTTCATTCTCCTTCTAGTTAGTAAACTTCTCGTCCCTTTCTTTCAGTTCAGATCCAAACTTTTCCTGCTGAGGCTGAAATCGTTTTCATAGTACTCTTGGATTTTTCTTTGTTTTCTTCATTTTCAATTATTAATTTTTCTAATCTTGTTTTTCTAGTTCAAGAATTTCGTCTCCTTGTCTCTGTATTTACTCTCCTTATCTTTGTCTAACCTTTGTTCAATCCTCTCCTTTCTAACCTTTGTTGCTTTTTTCAGAATCCTATCTTTTAATTATTCTTTTCGAGACATCCTCTCGCGAAAACTTCTTCATAGAATTCGCTTTTATGATGTCCCTTATTGCCACATGGGTAGCATCCGAAGGGACAATTTCGTCAAATTCAAGCGCAAAGCTCGATTAAGTCCTTTTACGTCCTTTTTTTGAAACGACATTTAACAATATTTCAATACTCTTCAAAATAAATCACTTCTTAGCACATTTTTTTCTTTCACAGTTCCGGTAGGTTAGAGTCCACAACGTACTTTTTTTTCTTACAGTTCTCTCAGAGAAATGTCAGTCTGACAAATGAGCTTCAACACACATCCACTTCTGACTATTAAATACTACACTTCTAACTCCTATACTGGCAAACTAATCACCTCGTTCAGTTCACGGTTGTCCTTAGACAAAAAACACATCAGGTTGTATAACAGCAACATTTATTTCATTACTTGCTACCGCTCGTTTAAACAGCTCCTCTCGGAATTCGGTCAGGTCCGTCTGGGGGATCATTGTGACATCACACTCTCCTTTACAAATGAACGCCCTCTAGAGGCAGGCTCTAAGTAGGAAAGTTAACATTATTAATCCTTTCTTTATACCTTTACACCTCATTATTATCATTTTTGAGTTTTAAATGTATCTTTAATATACTACACTAGATTTACACTCAAAAACTCTCTTTCTAGAAGAGACCACTGTGTCTATCTTCTGAGTAGAGTTACAAATTCAGTGCTCCGTTGATCCTCTAATCGTTTTTAACATTTTAATATTATACATTATCATTACTTAAAATTGGTTGAGAAAAATCCTCAGAACAAACATCTTAAACTTTGCTGCATGACATCAAAATCTTGACTTTTTTATATATTATTTTACCAAAAACTAAGCACTTTTTATTATTACTTTTATTTGTTAGTTGCACTTTTAATACATTTTATTTTGACTTAGTGAAACATTTTTGCTTGTGTTTAATTACATTTTGTCTAAAAAGACTCAGTGCTAAAATTCTTTTTAACCAAACAGCGAACTAACCTTTTGCTTATAATATTAGTATAATTATCAAAATTAACTTACAATTACTTAATTTACTTGCTTTTGTTAAATGTAGTACCTAAAACGTCATTGCATTAATTTAAATATTTGTTTGTTTCAAAGTAAAATGATAATTCCAGAAGTAATTTTTATTACTGATTATATTTAATATTGATTTTCTTTTTTGTAATAAGAATATACTTATAAAATTATCGATTTGATTCTGCATCCGAGATTGATCGTTTGAAAAATAACGACAAATGTTTGATTGTTTGTGTTTGTTACTGAAATTTATTCGAAATGACCCGGTATTTATTTTCTCTCTATATATTGTGTGTTTTCTTTGTGGTTCTCTAATTAACTACACTACCAGAAAAATGACCTTTATGTTCTTTCTAAAAAGAAGAAATATATGTTGGACATTTTAAAAACATAATATACTGAATTTTATATATATCCAAAATTGAATTGAATTAATTTTTATTATTAAAGAGTTGCATATCGAAGCACATAGCGAGGGCTATTGGCTAGGGACTCTCATAATTTTGAACCTTTGGCTGGCTAAGAGGTCAAAAGACGATTTTTGATTCCGATTTTGAATTGATCTTTCTTCATAGGTTCAGACCTACCCAGGTAGAGATCTGGATCCTCCACAGATTTAATATACATCAGTACCGCTGCAGGCTGGAACTGAAAGGCTTAGACCCTCGACTTGACGAAAACCACTCGTCGTCAATTTAAGACCATGACTTGTGGGCTACAGCCTACTTCTAAAATTAAATAACAAATACTTGGAATGTTTTCCAAAAGTAAAATTGCGTTGTGGGAAATTTTAGCTATATGTATAAGAAGAAATATATTTAAACTATGGATTTAAAATTTTGAACTAGACATGGTTAGTATAAAACATTCTTTTTTGTGAGCCTCAGATTTTTATTTAACAGTGTTCTGAATAAATATATTGATCACAATATATTTCACTCAATTTCATGAAGTTAACTATTTTTCACAATTCATTAATATTTATTATATCAAAATAAAAACCTTTAAAATGATTATGTCCTGAAGTTTTAACTCTTTGTTAAGATACTTTTCTGTTACTAGTGAAAGGTCAAATATAAGTCTAATGTAAATTATAAAAAATTAAATCCGTTAGAATTCCTTCCATTTTCAATTACATTCCTTATTAATTAAATATAGTAAGCAAAGAAAGGTTGCTCTAATTTCTGAAGCATTTGTTGAAATTGTCTTATAGTTTTCTAATTTTACGTCTATAAAAATAGCGATCAACAAAAGCCTAACATCAACACAAATTCATTAGAATATACAATACATACAGGAATAAAATACCAATAAGATAAACGGCTTAGGATATATATGAATAATCTAATTTTCATTATTCACTGTGATAACAATAAAATTATGATCATTATTCACTGAATTATGCAATCAAATATTTTATGAAGCTGTTCATTAGAGCTATTAGTCAAGTACTCAATCGTCATATCAACTGAAAGTACATTGATTCTAACCTTAAATTTTGTGACCTTGATAAACAAAACTAGCCAATAATAAATTTATACTAAGAAAGTATTTCTCATTTTCTTCAAGTGTATATTATATGTCAAATTGAGTAATTTCATGTAACATCTAATATGAAATTTTTGATCCAACTACTTTAAATGTGAGAGGCATTTGGTGAAATTATATTGCATTGTCAAAAAGAAATTCTCTTTCAGTCTTTCTAAAAATACTTTCTTGTAAAAGATTTACTCAATATAAAGTAATGGGATAAACAGAAACATAAAAACAAAAATAATAGTCAATTGATCCAAATAAGCTGTAAAACTAAAATTACTAAGAGAGTTTTTGTTATTGTTTGTTAAATAGGATTAACATCGTACAAAATGGTGAAACCTTAAGGCAAGTGTAAATATTTAATTTGCACAATGACGTAGTGAAACATTTACATTCCTCAAAGTAAACTGTAGATCGATAAGACAAATGGATGCACATATTTTTCTTCTTAAAAAGAATTAAATCAGTCTTTATGCGTATATGTCGATGAAAAATTAACTTTCTTCCATGCAGATGATTTGAAAGTTTTAATGTTTTAACCCTCTTAAGACCCAACTAAGAAATCCAAAACATTTAAAAATTATTTTAGTATTTTAGAGACAAAAGATAAAAAAACTCAAAACTTAATTTAGGTATAATACATAATATCCCCATTTGGGAACTGAGACTGAATACCCATATGCGTTGCTACAAATAAAATTTTAAAATGATTGTTATTAGAGGAAAAATGTTGGTTTGCTATGAAATTTATCAAAGCTGTTATATTTTGAAAATTTAAGAAAAAAATTTAAATGTTATGAATTTTTAATTCATATGACCTGTGAGCCTAGAAGCGAGAATGTCCTAGGTTGACTAGAATCCTACTGTGCCTATAAAGTTGAGAATTCCCTTTGTGCTCATCAAATACCAACAGGGAATGACCTAATTATTCAGAGTGACTCAGGAATAGACTTTTGATGTAGTATACATTAAGCAAACAGGTCTGAACTGCTTTGCTCTCGCAAATGTGAACTACCTTAAGTAGGCAAATACCTACAAGCAAATTTTAAAATTAGATATTTATAAGAAAATGTTTTTTTTTCTTCTTCGAACATATATAAATATGCATTTCTGAAAGGAAAAAATATTTCATTTCACTAATTATTTAGAGTCTTTAATTTTGCAAAATATTTTAATATTTTATAATTTACAGAAATTTTTATATCAATCTATTTTTGCGCATTGTTGCAATTGTATTCGTTATTTACAGTTTTGCAATTTTTGTGCTAAAGATCTATGGAAACACAGTAAAATCACTATATCAATTTTTGCGGATGTTTTTTAAAAGTGCTGATCTTTTCAATAAGCTGTTACGGTAAAAGATATATATAAAACAATCTGAAAAGGTTTCGAAGAGTTTTATCGATTACAAAATATGATCTGAGCATTTGGTAATACATAATCTTAAAATAAATAGTGAGAAAAACACGGTTTAAAATTTTATAGATCAATGAGAATGCACAAACCATAACACAACACGCACGCCACACTGACACGCACCTACACGCCTGAAACACACGCACGCACACAATTATATGAATGAAGAATATATGAATATCATAGTATAGTCATATTATGCCACAATATTTTCATATAAAATAATAATCATATACATATATATCATGTATATATTATAGATATATATATAGTATATATATAGATAAGAATATAATATATTTAAAATAGCTCAATATATATATCTATATCTATAATACATAATTAGTATACTGGCTGTTTTGGTTAAAAATAAGAAATTAATTAACTCACTAAAATAGTAAAAGAGCTATAAAATCTTTGTTCATTTTATATTGAAAAGTCATACAATTGAAAAAGAATAATTGTTTTTTCCGATATTTGGTCATTTTGGGTTACTTTGTTCCCTTAAGATGCATAAATTTAGATATTTACTTACATTTTTAAAATAGGAACGGTTGTTACGAACTTCATCATAAATAACATTTTTTGAGTTTAACACTCATTTTAAAACTGCTTATCTATGGCTTCTTTATAAGTAATTAGACCGATGTACCCAGTGGAATACCTGAAATTTCAAACATGATTTTTTCTACAAAATACACAATAAAATTCTTAAAATTTCCTCTGAAATAATAATCATGCGTATTATAATCTTAAATGAGATCCTAAGATGTTACATTCATTTTTATTAAGAAAATTAAAGAATGGTTCTTCTTGGTTAATCTATCACCACGTTTCGTTTTCCCGCTAGTTTTAAACTGTAATAATGTATATACTCCACGATTATTACATCCTTTCTTCATTATTTAATTCTACCACCATCTTTCAGTCTAATATACTAGCCAATATTTACTGGACTACAACGGAAGATATGTAAGAACAAGATAAAAAAAGTTTATTAATCCTTGAAGAATATAAAAGGTCTTTCTCTCTCTAATCCCCTCAATTCAACAATCCTAGATTAAGATTTAAATATGAAGTCTCAACCTATCAAATAATTTGTTCCGATTCCAACAATTCTCTTTAACAGTAGCTTCGTAACTTAGTACTATGAATAAGAATTATTTTTATCCAAAAGAATAATTATGATATATCTATCTAATTTGCTAATAACTAACAGCTTGACATCATCCTCTATATCCAGTCTCTTCTATTCTATAAAGCATTACTTCAAACTCCATTCCGTTTACTTCATCTTCATCTTATTTACCTAAATACGTTTCGTTTTGGTTGGGAAGAAATAGTAAATTCATGCGATTTAACTTTCTATAACGTCTCCGATATTAGTGAAGAGAAATACTCGAATAGCCCAACGTCATACGATATGTTTATACCGACTTTCAAAGAGTTATTTATACAATCTTTCTCGAAATAAGCACCTTTAGATATGAAGGCTTGTAAATGATACATTTTAATATCCATGTATTTTATATAGATATCCAATTGGGTAACTTGGGTATTAATAGATTGAAGAATTTGAAGACATGGGGGACCGGTGAAGATATATAAAGGCTTTTATTTCGTTGCTAAAACAATGTAAAAAAAAAACATAATCTTCAAAGAAATTAAATCCATTATTGAATTTCGTTTTAAAAATGCTGATATGATTTTAAAGCTTCTAAAGTTTTTTGCAGTAAACTTTTCTATGACGAGAACATATGTCGACTACAAAACATAAAGGAATTCAATTGTTTCCAAAAAATCACAAATAGAAATGAAATAAAATGGAAACTTTAAAATGTATGAGATATAAGGTCATTTCTCTGAAGTAATGGGACTGACTTAGAAAAAAAATATTTATTTGTGACTTTTGGAAACTATTGTTTTTCTCTTTCAATGCATTTTTCATTGGTGCCCCAATGGCCGCTGTATACTAGTGGTCATGGTCGCGGACTCGCGAATGGTGGTTTTCGTCAAGTTGTGGGTTCGATCCTTGATGCTACTAAAGACTCGCCGCGTAGCCGGGGCTGATGCACGTTAAATCTGTTGAAGCTCAAAGTCCTCTCGATGGCTTGGTGTGGAAGTTAGCAGACGAAGATTTCAGCTCAGGTGTCGTCTTCTTCACTAGACCTGGGCTCAAAATTGCAAGGTCCTTTGCCATCAGACCTTGTGTTACTTCTCTGGGCGAATTTTAACAAAAACCAAACCCAAACCCTATTGGTGCTCCTAGATAGATCAATTCTTATTATCTACTGGTGGAAAGTATGTTGCTGTTCCTAACCTGATAATTTTAAATAGCTGCGACGTTTTCTTCTTAACAGCCTTCTATAACTAAAAACAGGTATATTTTAACATAAATTTTGTTTTTGGGAAAATTAAATAGTTCACAATGCTTATTATCGAGATAACATGTAGAATATTCAAATGAAACCAGCATAATTAGAAAGAAGTTTCAATTAAGGTGGAGGAAAGAGTTAAGAATAAAAATTCCATGACTATGATCACAAAGCCAATACGGCCCAACGAAATATGAGAATAGATCGATGTTTAAATAGACATGGGGAATACATAAGAAAAAAACAGTAGATTTACCGTAAGTTGTAAGCAAATATCCTTTTTAGAGCATTCCTGTTACGTTACAGGCAGATATCAAAAGGAGCAGACTTGAGTATTATAATAAAGCATTTATTTCAATAAACAACAACATGAATAATTTTAAGACAAAATTATAATAATAGATAGAATTATAGATATTCTTAAAAACGAATTCAAATTAAAATCATAATCCAATATATAAAAAATTATGATGTCTTATAACTTATAAGAAAGTCTTCAAGAGAATTATGTAAGAATATTTCAGTTAGGTAACATTTCTTATTTTTTATGAAATTCGTTAGTCAATGATTTATTCAAGATTTTTATGGTTCAAATGGAATGTGGAAAAATATTAGGGATGATATAATCCAAACGTATTGGTCTTAAAATTTATAGTTTTTACAAAGATGAATTCAAATTTTCTGATTTTATTTAGTTTTGCATAACAATTTAAATGTCTGTGTAAGATAACGCTTATCCTATTTATATTTACTCCGTTGATGAAACTCAAAATGTAATAGTTCAGTAATATCACTTCAGTTATTTATTCGACTGTAATATATGCTCTTACATAGTTTACAAATTCAAGAATAAAATGCAAACACGGAACAACAATGGAAGAGAATCTTGTTACTTAGAAAATTTTCAAAGGTTATAAGATCTTTTTACTTCTTATAATATTAGTGTAAGTATAATGATCGCGTCTGTGAAACAGTTGAACTGAAGTGACTGCCACTAACTGAAGTGATAAGCATGAAACGATATTTCTATGCTTCTTCAAAGCAGGTAATCATGAAGATTACTGCTTTGAAGAAGCATTACTATTATATTTATACATATGCAATGAGCATCATAACTATACTTATTAAATTAGTATAAATATCTCGTTCACGAAAATGCCTTCTGCCACTGACTAGACCGATCAGCATAAACAAATATTGCTATTCTTCTTTGAAAGTAAGCATCCATGGCTCTAAAATATATGTTTTCGCGTTTTGCACATGTAATGCTGTTATGTCAATAAAAGATATTTTCTTAAATCACATCTAACTTGAAAGAAGAAATCCCGAAATGAAAAAGGTACATTTTACGAAGCAATTATGTATTCTTAAAAATTTTATACTTGGTCATACAATAATAAATAACAAAACTACAATTATTATCAGTATACTATTGTAACCAGAAATGTGAACGAACATGTGTTTTTTTTCGACTGACAGAATGGGTGAAAAGGAAAAAAATGAACTTAAAATGCGTTTAAAATAGAAATATAGTAGGGTGTTATCACTATTTTCCCATTAACTAACTCTTGGTTACCTTAATGTGATATTGATTGAATTGAAAATTTTCCTCATGTATCAAACGTGACTTTTGTAGATTAGATTATAATTATATAAGTACAGTGAATAGGATTAAGGAGATTCATTTGAAAGCAACAAACATTTTCTGGAGAATTCTTGTTGGTAGAAAGAGTAAGGGAAATTTTTATCAATGAAAATATCAGAATAGTGCTATACTCTGAGTAAAGAAACACGAAATAAAAAGAAATGAGTATCTACAAAAGTCTAGCGAGCCGGAACCTCATTTGAAGTATAATCTAAGACTTAGACTCGATTGCTTGGTTACAGTTAAGTTTGATCAGTTAAACTCTTCCCGGGTCTAAGAAGTCTTATCAGCAACGTCTATCTCCGTTTTTAAAGCTTTTGGGTATGGAGTACTATTTACTAGCTAGTGTCCAACCCAAGTGGCTAGCTCGTCACTGGACTCCCAGGTAGTTTTTCCAAGCGATGTTGGTAATCTTTTAGGAGCCGGGGGCAGAGCCTGAAGGGCTGAATTCACCCGGAACTTGCCGAAACCACCGGTAATCACAACTGGGTGGCAGTGCTGCAATCCGACACGATAATCACTACACCATCACGGCAATTAAATAACTAGTTATAAACTACCATTGTCATTTTCTTGATAGATATATTTTATGTAAGGCTTTTATACTTCGTAAACTGTCGATAAATTTGTATTATCTGATTGAAACTATTATTTTATTTATTATGATCTAATTAGGAATGTTTTAAACCTTTAGAAAGAAATCAATATATAAGCTTGATTACAAATATCTTGTGTTTTATTTACTTTTAAATCCTAGTAAACTAAAATTGAGTCACTGTTAGGTTTAATTAATGGCTTTTTAAACAGTTATTAATAATGAAAGGAGAAGGACGTAACATCGTGGCGTTACGAAAAAAAAATTAAGAAAACTAGAAGAGCAATTTCTGTTACTATGGAGACTAAAGATGATCAGTGTTCAAAGTGTCACTGTTTGTTACGCTACTTATTGCTGTAGTATATGTAGAGAAATACGTCTCGAAATTTGATCCAGATTTTTCTTCCTTGAATAAAACGCCATATTTAACATTATATTATTGAGTACCCGCTCAAATTTTTCATTATAACATCGTAAAATATTCCATTAACCATTTAATTTTAATTGTTCATATGAAAACCTATTAAGGCGCTAAACTTCAATGATGAATTTCCTTCCAAGGCCCATTTTTATATTCCTTACATAAACGCAACTGCATACAATCAGACATGTCCTGAATTGTTATCTTTTGTTCGTCGCCTGATGCTCGATAAAGTTGCTGATTGAGACATTGTTCACACGTGTGAAGGATCGATGAAATTGTTTCCTGTCTACCAAATTTCTTCTCTGCCATAACATTTTATATCACAGACAACACTATTAACGAACTTGATCTTTCAGAGACGTAACCTTTACTAATGATAATCCTTAAATCATATTTTTTCCTTAGTATTACATATTTTCTCTGAACAGAAGAATGTGTAATTTCTTGTCGAAATTATATATTAAGGTAGATGTGATAAATAAATTTACTACCGTAAGTTATATGAGTGTTCGAGTAGTTTCTGTTAATGTACTGTCCAACTCATTATATTTTTTTGTGATTTAAATAATTAATCTTCCATCAGTTTTAATATTTTTGAAATAATTACTGCATCTATTATTTTTGCCCTATATGTTACATATATTTCAAACGTAATATGCTTCTCTGCTGAAAATTGAAGAACAATTTTGTAATCACACTAAAAGCTTTGTTTATCAAAATTTTATGAACGCGTAGAACACAGCTATAGCTCAGAGAAAACTGCGTAGAGCCATGGTAAATTTATTGAAGAGAAAACATAATAACTACCTGTTTTATTTAGCAATAATAAATAGTAGAATACAAGTAAAATGTTTCAAACAAAAAAAATTAATATTCGAATACCAAAAGAGAGATTATTTATAGATTTGAAAAATAAATATGAAGTGTATGTGTCAATATAATAAGAAATTATACGAAAAAAGAAAAACATAATGCTTAAAAGAAATATTTTTCATTTAAAAATTATAGAAATACCCTTAATGATATATACATTACACTGAAAGTGCGATTTAGTCTATAGCCTTAAATGTAGCTTTAGGAGATTATTAGAGCAGCAAGAGCAATTTCTTTACCATTACCTCTAATAACATAGATACATCTGCATCACATAAGCAGTTTCATTAAAAATACTATAAAATTATGATATATTAGACACAGAATTAAATAGTTATTGAAATGCAATAACTAATTTTTTTTAATTAGTTTTTATTTTTATCTTTTAATTGAATGCACTATTCATATTTTATTAGATTTATTACTTTTGTTAAGAATGCAGAATATCTTTAAGACGTGTATGGCATATCTTTCTAAAGAAGATTTTAAGCAATTACAAAGTTAAAAGTTTATATTTCCGAGCTATGTTCAAACAATTTTTAAGTTATAATAGGCAGAATGAGAAACATCAAAATAGAATTTACATTTATTATCTTATTTAATTGTATAAACCTTTATTATTCTTATTTAATTATTACTTTATTTTTCTTATTAGTTCTTATTTAATTGTATAAAACTTTAGTCCGTGTGATATATATTTTTACTCATAATTTATAAAGAAAATTACATTTTAAAAATTTTATCGTCATCGAATAACTAAAATAAAATAGTACTATCAACAATAACATTACGTAACATAGACGAGGGGCTTAAAAATTATTTTTGAAATACATTTTGTTGAAAAATTAATATCCATTTTGAATCATACATTGAGGCTCTTCCTAAAATTTTTCTTGGGGGATTTTAAGTGGAAAAAATGCCAACAATTATTAATCATTAACATAGAGTTTTAAATAAAATAAAGATGCAAAAAGAAAAGTAGGAGATCTTATTTTTCTCATGAACATTAACTAGTAGGAATATGTTAGTGTATCACTATTAACGAATGCCAAGATAACATGAAACTTGTAAAAATGCTTTTGTCGGCAATGTATTTTGAGGAAAAAGTAGCTATGCTTATTTTTTATTCTATTATTGTTGTATTATTACATCAATGTGTCCAAGGTTTAAATGTTAGTTTAGTTCTACAGAATGTAGGGTTTTTATTCGGTGAAGATTTGAAAAGTAATTTTTTTAAATAAATTTTAAGAATTCATGAAGCCATTGATGAAAAATTGGACTTATTTTTCAAATCAACTATTCAAATTTTATACTAGTTATTTCTTTTGATGCAAACCCTCAACAAAATAGGTAAACATTGTTTTTCGATGTTCTATACCTTTAAAACAAGACAATTATCATTTTTTTTCCGTGATAAAGATGTTTATTTGAAAGATTTTAACACGTTTATGAAGTGAATAGGATTAAGTCACAACTTCCAACATTGTATAAAGTTTGACTATTCGTAGAAATCATATCAAAATTAAAATATTGATTAATTTATCCAAGACTTTTTTTTTCTTTTAACTACTGTACGGAGAAGCTATCGAAAAATATTTTTGAAATGCAATTGTTGCCTTCAAATCCCATTTAAGATTTGAGTATAAGAAAAACATTTATCGATTTACATTGTAAGAGCTTCCAGCTAAAATTCACGGCAATGGTATTTTGGAAGAATGGGATTTCTTTTGCTTTCGATAAAAAAAAACTTTGTATAATTAGAAAAACAAAATTCCAATAGCTTTTTACACGCTGTGAAATAATGTCATTATTTTCATTTCCCTTTACAACCTGCAAAATCAAAAGACTTAAAAAATAATAATAGCTCTGAAAAAAGTTAAAGTCTTAAAGAAAACAATACTTTTTTTTATTTACATTCCCTCTAAACAGATTCTAGCTCTTTTTAGTTACATTTGTTTTTATTGGGAAAATGTGCGCCATGTTGATAAGAAATACTGGATACTTAACTTTTAGCATCAGGACCACATTTTCTCAAGCGTTCAAATAACTACTTCATAAAATAGCATGTATTGCTTTCTTCCATTAAAAAACTTTTTTAAAAAAATTTAGATCTTTTGAAGAAAATAAGAATATACTACTCGGGATCGTTTTCTGTTTCGTGTATTCCAAATTAGATGTGAATATTAAAATACCTTGCAAGCCCAATGTAGAAAAAGGAAAATGTAATCAAATATACTCATAACAATAAAAAGTAATATATATTGAAATTAATCAATAAAACAAACTTGAAAAAAATAATAAAAATCTGTAATAAAATATTAATTAATTATATCAAAATGAGATTTCTTAGTATTAAACGTGCAACAAAAGACAAACTATTGAAAATTTAAAAAAATATATGAAAACAAATTATAATAATACAATAAAGTAATAAATAACTAGTAAACTACTAATTAAAAAGATCATAAATACAAGGATATTATAATTAAAAATTTAATAATAATTCGAGCCAAAAAACTTAATAAATATAAAAACGTTATTTTAAGTACATAAATATAAATTCTGCATAACAGGAAATTTTGCAAAACTCCACATTAATTTAAAGGAATAATAAATTGGTAGCAAATAAAGTAAACATAAAGGAAATAAAAAATTAAAAGAAATATAAAGTAGAGAACATGGAAAAGAATGCAAAAGAAAGCATTAATACTTTTACATACTGCGGACTATTGATGTGGGATATTCTTGAATTAATTGCCAAACTATCCCCTTAAGAATTACTTTATAAAAGTAGGTATACTGCCAACAAATTGTTGGAATTAAAAACAAAATAAAATAAGAAGAAATTAAATTTAAAACCATCAAAATCCAATAAGATTTTTTTTATACCCCAAGAAAAAATAAATAAAATATTTTAAAAACTAAAAACTGAAATGAAATAAGAGATATAGAAATTTCACTTTAAAGTCTATAACACCTGAAACCGAAAGTCTAATATGGTGTCGTCTTATATATATATATATATATATATATATATATAAACATGTGTGTGTAATTAAAGTTAATTAGATATAATTTTAACATGTATATAAATTCATAGTAATTTGCAAAACATCCAACAAATGCCAAATAAAGTTGAAAAACTTAAAGCTAATGAATTTCAAATATTACAAAAAGCAAAAACAATTCGCAGAATAAAATCAGAAGTTCAAAACATTGACCTTAATTTCAGATTATCTATAATTGTAATTTTTGAACATACAAAGTTAAAATGTTAAAACAAATCTCTAAATTGCGTAATAATAATATAACACATAATATTCAGGAATACATATTAAACATAAAAATAATTAAATTAAAGTAGGAACGCGTAAATTAAAACATTACAGTAAAATAAAATAAAGAATATTACATCCTGACCAAGACAATAAATCATATCTCAAATTAAAAGAACAGGGAAGTTAAATTCAAAATTTGAGGTAAATTAATTCTAACCTATTTGAGACTTAATAGTGATAGAGAGAGAGAGAGAGAAATGTGTACTGTTATAAATCCTTCCCATCACACTTCAGTGAATTACGATGTAGAAAATGTTATAAAACCAAAATAAATAGAAATTCCTAATCAAAGAAAAAGTTCAACGAAACAAAAGAAAGAAAAAGTAAAACAAAGGATCAAAATCACTTAAGCAAAATAAATAAATGGATCAGTAAAGACAACTAAACTTATTTATACACATAATTAAATAATTTTAATCAAATAAGAGCTAAGAAGCTTTTATCACAATAGCATAGAAAATGATGTATTTAAGCATTTCTTCCAATATGACGTGATGTAGCTATTAGCAGGAAATTCTTATTTTTAAAGACTGTTCATTGATCAATTGATTCCTTATTCAAAAAAAAATAAAGTACTTAAATTTACTTTTTAAATTAATTTTTTTTAAAAAAAAACTTTTATACATAAAAGAATAGTATTAAATAATAATTCGTAAAAATATAAGACTCAAAAAAGCATGAAAAGAAAAAAATGGAAAAAAAAGAAATAAATTTAAGTTGCTTCCATCGACCAAGTTTTTAATTAAATTTATTTTTATACTGGAATTATTTTTAAAAGATTTGCTAAACAATGATCTTTTTTATAAATATATTATGTGTAAGCTATTTCCTTAATTACTGAGTAAATAATTATATACAAACCACAAAAAGAAAAAATATGATTTATTCCATACAGATATACACACTTATAAATATACATACCCATTTTTATAGATACAACAAAAAATATATATTTTTATTTTTAATACATTTTAATCGTTTTAAATGTTTATTATTAAAATTTGTAGGTTTAATTTTCATTTGTCCAATTTGTGAAAATCTTTTTATAATAATTGAATTTTTTAGGTCGAGCAACTTGTATATATATATATATATATATATATATATATATATGTATATGAACTACTGCAAAAAGTCTAATTATGAAATTTAAAGCAGCATTTTTTGTCATAAATATTAATAATAATTTTATTACTTACAATTTTAACGTGTGAGTCTAAATATTCTATTTCATATTTACTTATACCACTTTAAGTTAGATTTAATGTCTAATAATAAAAATATAAATTAGGTTTATCTTCAGTAGGCACATTATAATACAATAAAGTGGATGACCATTATATCTATGTAAAATGAAATAAGCTGATTTAATATAATTATGCTCATAATAATATAAATAAATATTAGTTAAGTTATTCATGATAGATCCTCCTTGTGGAGTATATTTATTTTGGTTTTAGTTCTTAATTGTTATATTTACAAAGAAAAATACAATATTGCCCTAAATACAATATTGACTAAATATTTAAAATTAGCACGAGAAATAAAACCATCAATAATGTAACTTGTATCAAAAATTCATACGTTTATCGATTTAAAAATGTTTTCAAAATCGCAATGAATATCGCAAGTGAATTTATTTGTCTTTTAAATCCTTTATAATATCTAAAATATTTTTAATGATAACAGTTTTATTAAATTTACTATAAGTATCTTAAGGGATATTTTTTACTGCAATTTACTTACTTTTGAAATATATATATTGTAGGTATCTGCAGTTTTCATGTTTTATATATCTTAGCATATTGCAGTAATGGTATGTTCAGAAAGTTATTGAACAAAATATAAGTATATAAAAGTCCAAATTGACTTTTATTAAATGCACTAACTATCCGAAGAATTTCAAAAAATTATGAAACGCTTTCCATAGAGGGATGAGAAATATACCAATGCCAATAAAAATAACAACTTTTAAATATTTAAGAAAAAGAAATAGTATATATATATATATATCCGTGAAATGATTTCGTTTGATATTTAAGAGAATCAGAGTTCGACATATTTAATCTAATTTTAGAAAAAGAGGAAACCAATTTTTATTTTTCTCCCGTAAATAGATTTTTAAAGTTTTGCTTGCAAGTATTTATTGTCCCTGTAAAATTCGAATTCTTTTTCATATTTTTTTTCTTTTGTGGAACCGAGATATATATTTGTAACTCTTTTAAGTAAAGAGTTTCATGTAATACAATTTAACAAGAAGGTTTCAGAAAATGAACGTAACATCTGGTTTAGGACAGGGGGGAAAATAAGAGACAAGAGAGAAAAAAAAAGCGAATTCTAATATCCGGAGGCAAGTCAAGACAAGCCTGTCTACAGCCTGTTGGGAACTGTCAGGCACAGGAAACATGCTTCAAGAACCTTCAGGTGTAAGAAAATGAAATTACCAACGGATATTCCTTTTCTGTGATACACTTCATTCTCGAAATTCTTATTATTTTACGGGAAGTCAAATAATTTTCTCAAGTGCATGGTTCTATTAAGACATCAAATGGATGGCGTAAAGAAAAACCTGAAATATTTACTGAATATTTCCACTCTTTTCTATACCATAATATTTACAGAGAGCATAATGCCTTTTTTTGCCGAAGGTAACAATATTTATGAAGTATAATCCTTATTTGTTGTTTGAACCTTTAAAGTTGAAAATAAGGCTTTATGTACATTCTAAGTTCTTACTAAAAACACAATTCAATTTAAAATTTGCTTATAAATCAAAATACCCATTACAAATCATTTTAAGGGGATGTATTTTAATTCAAAATATTCTGCTTTTTACTAATCAGAATACGTGATCCTCTATGTATTATTACCTAATATCTTGATGAATACATCATGTTCTGTTCACAAGAATTAGATGCGTTTCACTAGCTCGTTTAGGATCTAGTTTTAGGTTAGGACTTATTTAAAGAACATTTAAAAAACTCCCTGACGTTGCCTGTATTTTGTGGTTATGTTTCCTAGAGAGAAGCCCCCCACACATGAACACACATGTAAGCGCGCCCACCTTCCCACCTACACACACACACACACATATATATATATATACCACATCAATCAATAACTCCTGAGTCTAACATTGAAAACAACATTTTTTTTGCACTTTTTTTTTATCAACATAACACACCTTTTGTTAATCACCTTTTAGGTGATAATCGTTCCAACGCTTTTCCAAATCTTTTTTTTTTTTTTTTTCCCCCATTTTATTTTTTTTTTTTTTTCGCAAGAAATCTTTTTGTTGCGAGTAAATATGATAAACAGCTTTCTGAATCATCGACCTGTTGCTGTTTTTGTTCCATCGAAAGCACCGCGTGGCACCCACTTGAAAAAAAACTTTTCATGTTCAATTTTTTCTTCATGAAGGATAGTAAATACACTTCCATATGATATCTGTGTCATCTCAGCAATCTCACGGAGCTTCAGTTCTTACGATCTTCATTATACTTTTCTTTGTCACTTCTACCTTACATTTTCCGGTGTAACAGGTTCCACAGGTCTACCTGAGCGTTCCATGTCATTAGTGTGTTTGGTATCGACCACGTTTGAAACTCGGCAAACCACCGACAAATGGTTGCTTTTTTGATGGACAAGAGTCCGGGTAACATTTTCCAATCCATTGTTTCGCTTGCACGGTGTTTTTACCCATTAAAAAACAATGTTTTATCAGAACACGAGAAACTCCGTTTTTTCCATTTTTTAAACAAACTACAAAACGACTTTACTCCAACCTCGATAACTTAGCTGTTTCTGGTCCGATCGACTTAAAATTTTGACAAGTTTCAAGCAAAGGTTAGTACTCTAGAAAGACCTGGTAACTGGTTTACTACGAGCGCCATCTCTGGGTTAGTCTCGGGAGTTATTGATTGATGTGTTATATATATATATATATATATATACACATTGTCATATATCCTCTCACTATATAAATATGAAACAAATCTTCAGAGGCATAACCAAACACTACTGATGACTTTGAAATAATGTTTTTATAAAAATAGCAATGACATTATTTGTTATATTAATGATAAAGAAATTTAGTAAATCTGTAATAAATCTATTAGAGCTTTAGAATAAATCTGAAGAGATATATTATTCTATTGTACTTTGAAGATTTCATAAGACTTCTTTGTTTAAATACATTTAATAAATACGATTTAATTTTAATGGTCTTCTAGTTGATTAAACAAAATTCTTAGTGCTAAATCTTACGAAAATTTTAATTATATTATATTATATTATATTATATTATATTATATTATATTATATTATAT
>BMAW01099068.1:0-44719 GCA_019974015.1 Nephila pilipes | reverse complement strand
ATTATATTATATTATATTATATTATATTATATTATATTATATTATATATTATATTTAAATATTTTAACGATAAATATATAAAAAAAGATATACCTAAAGGAGGACTGTCTAGTAACAGTCTTTCTAATATCTCTTTGAGAGTCTATAAGTCAAATATTATTGACAAAAATAAATTTATTTTATTCAGATATATGGGTGACCTTATAATTTTTGAAAAATATATTTGTCCAGATTTTAAATCATACTTGTCATACAGTACTTCTTATTTAAATTTGATTCAAACTAATATGAATTCTTGTGAAACGTGTTATATAAATATGAACTAAAAGGTGATAGGTAACAGGACTATTAGTAATATTTTTGTGACAAGAAAGATAATTACTCTTTCCCCATTAATAGAGTTCCATTCTTTGATAGAAATTTAAGTAAAATATTTATAAAAATAAAATATGTATTATTTAATTATATTCTACTTTATAGTATATTAAATTATTTAATGTCCCTTTAAATTTTCAAAATAATGTAAAGAAATACTTTTATACTTGTTATAAAACTGATTTTTGAAATAAATTTGAAATATAAAAATTATACAAAAGATTTATTTAAAAAATTATAAAATAGATCTAATTTCTTCTTTTGTGTTTTGTGTATTTGATCCTTATTTAGTTTTACTTTTATTTCCTGTTTCATATATTTTTAAAAGCTTCGTTAAGAATTTTTTTAATTTTATTATGAAAAGTACTTCCCTTTAAGAGGCACCCACTGAACCATACATTTTTTTCTTTAATAAAATGTAAATACATGTACTATTAAAAGTGACCAGCACGAAAGAAATTGTCCTTTAAATAGAGGTGTCTCTTATTCGAAATTTTTCATTCAAAAGGTTCTATTATATATATCTTATTTATTTATTTTAATTGTAATTCATAGTAAGCGATACTATAGTTCTGTTCAATGATTTAAATAATTGTCAGTAGCAGCAAGTCATAGAATAAAATCGCAAAATTAATATTGTTCGAAGATTTGTGTCTTTGATTCTAGTTTTATTTCTTTTGTTTAGTTATATTTTCTTTGTATTATAGCTAGTTATTTTTATGTTGCAGGTTTCACTGAATTTAGATTTAAATTAGAAGTTTTATAAAACTTTTTCATTGTTTCCTCATAAATTGTTTGCTTGTAATAGTAGGTGGCACATTTTGTTTCATAAAGTTATTACCGATGGAGAAGATTTGTGGCCCTTTGTCTGTCATTTCACTCTAGTGACATAATTCATTTTAATATATTAAGCTTTAAGAAACAAAAAAGCTATGTAAGAAAACTCGAAACTAAACAAGCGAAATTATTTATTATCAATACCTAAAAACCTAAAGGCCCTCTCCGGCTTTCTCCACCCCAGATATCAGTTCTAATTTTAATTTAAAAAGTTATTCACTAACCGAGACCTTTACTTTTATCATTTAAACAGTCTTTGACAGTAACCACATTCAAACCTTTGGATCGTCACAATACTTAGATTATGATATAATGGCTTCACTCACTCATGCAGGATGCCATAATCAGCTTCTAAACCTGATCTCATTTTCCAAGTACTTATGTATGGTTATATACGAATCAATTCAGTTTATTTCGACATGAATCTAATAAACATAATGACGTTCATTTCCGCTGGGAAGAAATTGCGATTTTATGCAATTAAGCTTATTAAAAGTCTCCTAGGTTTGCAAGACAAAATTGTAAATAACCCAACATCACAGATTTAATCATTAAACTATGTTTAATCAAAGTATCTGTAACCTAATTTAAAAAAAGGTATTATATGGCTTTATTTCCATTTTGTTCATTTTTAAAAGATTTTCTTTTTTCAGTTCTTTCTTGCTGTTTCTCTATATGTATTCATTGTGTTTATAAGTTTTTGATTTTTTTTCTTCATTTTAAATTAATAATTAATAATTTTAGAGTTTTTATGAAGTTTCAAAACTGAATTTTTAAATTTCTTAATTTTAAATTTACTTTGTTTTTCATTGTATTGTAATAAGCTTTTATGTTATATATATATATATATATATATATATATAAACACACACACAGAGAGAGAGAGAAATTATTTGTAATGGCATGGAAGTATATATAAAAATATTTATGTATCTTTAAAACTTAAACATGCAAAAGAAAAATAAGAAAATTTGAAACACTGTAAGTTAAGATAAAAAGTTATTTGAGAAGAATAATTCAGTGACTGCCAAGTTTTTAAATCATTTTATTAAATATTATATGATAACTTAAGATTTTGTATTTGCATCTTTTTTTAATTCTTGATATTTGAATATTTCACAATTTAATCATTGAATTGTGCTAGTCGATAATATTATTACAGTTTCTTGAAGTAATTTAAACAGATATTTATTAATTTACGATGATCACTGATTGTGCTATTTTAAATATTAAAACCTTTATATGTATTTCTCAAGAATTTACAGGTGTAAAGGTTTAACTTAAGGGGGGGGGGTGTAGTTCCTACCATTAAATACATATGTGCAGTTCTTATATTTCAGTAATTTTGCTAGTCGTTTTGGAAATTGCTATTTTAGAAAAAATAAACATTGTATAAGAATTTTTTTAGTTCGAATATCATAAAGAATAATAATTTTTTCGAAAAGAGAGCCTGAATTTGTAAAAAGATGGAATTAGATTAGACCTTCATATCAAATTACCTATACGGTAATAGCTGCTATGACGCGTAAGAATGGTCAGACGTGTTTTCGTTTAATGTTGGAAAAAATATGAAGAACATTTAACAATGTGTCACTACACTAAATTTTATTAAATTTAGTTACTAAGTCATTTATCAGTGTTTTGTACTTTGTTGATCGTACAAAGTTAGAAACACTTGAATACATTATCGAATAGGGTAAAAGCCATCATAATGCTTCAATGCACGATTCTGTTTCAAACATATATTTCTTTAAAAATTCATTGTTTAATTTAAGAAAAAATACTTCAGAAATTGGTTTCAAATTAAAAAAAAAAAACAATTTCTTTATTTTATTATTTTATTCAGAATCCCTCTTTGTAAAGATATATTAGTCTCTCTGTTAAATGGTATAATTCTGATATTTTATAGAATAATTTAAAACTTTTTATAAATATGATCATGTCTTAATTGAGCGGCTTAGTTATCATTATTTTTTATTAGAAATTACCTCAATATGAATAAAAAAGAGACTCCATACTTAGGAACAATGCAAATGTGTGACAATTTTCAGTTGCAAGAATCTGATACAATTAAATCCAAGAGAGTAAGGGTAAGAATCCGTAAAATGTTAAATCCTGATCACATAAATAATTTTTGTATCCAAATATACTTGTTTAATAATATTAAATAAATATCATTTTTGTACCTTATACGGATCATTGCAGAGCCTCAATATCATGATTAATATACTTAAACTTAATGCAACAATTTAATTTCTACTTAAAGTAAATAAATTGAACCAAAATACAATCATTACTCATTCAGAATTAGAATGTACTTTTTAAACTGACATGATGCATTGCTTATAACTTTAACCGAACTTTTGAAAAGCTGATCCATCTTCGAAATTAAGATTCATTCCTCTCATGTACCATAAAACGTGTTATATCTTGATGTTCTTAACGGATGTAATTTTCAGTCTAGTGATCTCCACCCTCTTTTGAGTGCTATTCTACGTGAAAAATAAATTTCTTTTTGTAATGATGTTTGTTCGAACCTCTAGTCCATAGCCTCTTATTAACAATTAAATAAACATATATTCGGTTAGTAGGAAGTTTGCTTGTATCATTTAAAATTCAAAATGAATGTCAGAAAATAAACTTATGATATGCTTAGAAGTAAATAAATATGTCTGAAAGCGTTTCATAAATATTCATGAAAAATTACATTTTTTTAAATTTATTTTTGATATATATTAACAATGAACAATTTGTGCTGAGTACCGATTGCCATAAGTAGGTTCGATTTGTTTTATGATGCTGTTAATATGCTTAAGTGTTTTTTCTTTAAGGGTTTTCAAATATATTTCAGCAAATTTTCCATTCTTGTAAAACGAAACAGAAAAATACTTTCGTTAATATTTTCAATTTAGGTTCATTATAACAGAAACTCATTCATTCATTCTATAATTAGTATTTATTTTCTTGAATGAAATTAATAGTAACATAATAATTTAAAAGATTTTTCAAAAATTTTGTGTGCGATAAGTTTTTATTATATATATATATATATATGTATGCATATATATATAGATTATTCCTATAATTATAAGTTCCAGAGATATCGCTCACGGGGGACAGGCAAAGGGTGTATTAAAATCTCTGTAGAACTTTATATTGAACTATTGACGATAAATACTAATTTCAAGTTATGGATAAGAACTGAAGGAAGCGTATGAGGAAACATTTCTCTCTCCTACATTTACTCTACGAATTCTAAGATCTAAAAATCAAAATTTTATTTTATTCCTTTATATCTATTATTCAACAAGTTGTTCTGTAATGGAAGCAAGACGCGTACTCACAAATCAACTTAAATATAACGGAAAATAAAACTCATGATCTTGATTATTTGATTTACACAGATATTTGAAGATTCATGTAATCATTCATTTCATTCATTTCTTTCATGTAATAATAAGTATATTTTAACCGCAAAGAAAGTATTACATGTAATATCACCTTCTTATCAAATGTTTCGTTTTATAAGAAATAACTGATATAGCTTGTATCTATTTCAATCCTAAAATATTTGTAATATCTTCTGGTTATTTATGTCTGTAACATTTTCATATTCTTTCTATGACTTTGAAAGTACAAAAAATGTGACGCATTTTAAAAATGTAGAAAAGGATATGAGGTTTCGGATAAAGATAGAGTTGCAGTCTTTGATAAGCGTTTGGGATAAAGATTGAAGAACATTTTGGCAAAGAAAATAAAAAGATAAACAATAAAAAAATTAATAAATATTAAAAATAATAATTCTTATATTCGCTTTTCAATTTAGAACCTAAGCTTAAGCAAACTATTTCAAGTTTAGCGATTAAATTCAATTATTATTAAATAATTTTGCATACAAAATGCATAGCTTGAATGGTTTGTTTTAATTTCGCACAACAGCTATAATAGGTAAGGTCATTGATTATAGACTTAATAGTTATGTATCGAAGTGGAATATTATACCTTAATTTATAGTCCACTTGTACACTACTCCGCCTGAGAGCTCAAAAATTTATTTCAATTTAACGCGCTGTACTCTCTTTTATTCTGCATGTTAGATCTGTATTTCAATCGTAACTCCAGCATTGGGCTCCAGCGTTGCGGTCTACTTAAATCACAAGCATGGCCACTTGTTAATTTACATAACATTGGTGTTTAAAGTTAATAATATACATTTTAATGATTAAAATGTCTTTTGACATCTCTAATGTATACAGAATCTCGAAGTCTAGTATTTAATTTATTCATTTATGAGATATTTTACCGAAAAAATAAGCATGACTAATTTTTTTTTTCTAATTCAAAATAATTCAGTATTCCTTTTTAAAAAGATGTTTAGTTCCAAATGTAAATGCGACCCTTTTATGAGTATATTTGCTCAATCTCAAATTAAAATAACAGTCTTGCTTATTAAAATTTCTTAATTTTGTACTATATCTTGGTATCCTTAATAAAGATTTGTTTATCTCAGGAGTATTTCACATAACAAAAATTTATTTGCTTTATTAGCTGATATTTCTGCAAAAATACATGGGATGTTAAATATTTAAATTATTACGGATATAAAATTCGTTATATAACACAACAACTTGTTTTGGATGCAGTTTAGTTCATCGGGATGTTATTTTAGAGGTTTTGGCGAAATATTTTTTCAAATGCGGGTACCCAGTTTTCTCTGCTCTATGATGGTTTTAAACGTAACAACTCGTGTAATTTTTGACAATTTTGGTGAATTTTGAAATCGCACCCAAAGGTTGTGCTAAACTGCATTTTGATAAAAAAAAAAAAAAAAAAAAAAACGTTAATTTGAAATATTCATCCTCGTTTTATAAACTTTTTTCTGTAAGAAATATTTTTGTTTTAATTAACATTTGCAGTGGTTTTCCTTCCCTGAGTCCAAATTTATACATCTTAGTCTTTATTGGGTGAGCTCAATCTCCTTAGGAAAAATTAACTTTCTTCTCAACGTAAGCATTATTATCCTCGTAATTTACACTGGTAAGTAAAACTTAAGCAGCAGGTGTTTCTTTTTGCCATAACTTCACGAGAAATTATATGAGAGACATGAAATTCAAAATTGAGAGACAGCATTTTGTATTTAAACGATGACGAAAGCATAGTTGCTCAAAATTGAATGCAGTGCATATAGTATAGAATCAAACAAAATGAGGCTTTATTGAACGCATAGTATCATTACATATGATTGTTGTTCAAAAGGAAGAACAACAAACAGATGTTTCTTAGTATGGGATATACCCTCCCCTTACCACAATGGTTGTTCCGCGTCATCTCTCCATACTAAATACAGATTGTCTAATTGTTCTTGAGATGAGAACGTCCATTCCTTAATCAGCATCTGTTTCATTATTGGGTGTTCCCCGGAGGATGTTATCGTAAAGCAAGGCATCTTTTTAAAGCATCCCACACATGTTCTATGGAATTCAAATCAGGGGAGAATGCTGGCCAATCCAACCGAGTGATATTTTAACTTTCTAGAAGTTACTGAACATCAACAGTCCGGTGTGGCCGTGCATTGTTATCTATAAAAATGAAGTCTGATCCAATAGCACCTCGGAACAGACGCACATGGAGAAGGATCACTCCCTAACAACAGCAATCTCCAGATACAGAACCTCTGTCGAAAACACGGAGCTCAATCTAGCCGTTCAGCATAATGCCTCCCTAGACGATAACTCCAGGACTACCGTAATGGTCTCTTTCCATGTGTCCCGACCTCTCTCCAATTCAGCTGGAGTTGAGAATCGATTTTGGCACTGAAAAGAATCTCATCCGTAAAAAGGACACCACTCCATTGATGAAAAATCCAGTTTGTGTGCCCTTTACACCGCTTCCCACGGCGGCGCCAAAGATCACCTTTCAAAGGAATGCATTTTTCTGGATGGCGGACAAATAGTTCACCTTTGTAAAGGCGTCTGGTCACAGTAAACCACGACACTTGTTGCCCTGTTGCTGTACACAGTTAATGAACGATGGCGCTTGTTGACTGGCATCGAGGATCTTTTCGACTGCAGGACGATATATTGGTCATCCACTGCAGTATTTTTCCTAGCGCGGCCACCATCAACCTTTCTAATAGCTGTTCCTATAGTTCGGAAAGCTTTCCTAGCGCACGAAATGACACTTTTGTTGATACCGAACTCTTCAGCTACTCTGGTGAAACTACGCAGTTCCTCCAACTTTCCGATCATTCTTCCACGTGGGAATTCGTCCAGGTGGATTCTTCTAGACATATTTCACGAACGAACTCACTTGTACTTGCAGCGAATATCTTTAATTGCGCCTCCGTTCTTCCTTTTATTATAGTCTTGAGCTGCGCGCGCCAATTGCACGCGTTTTGCATACACTCACGTGGCCTATGACGTTTTGTTCCTGATATTTGCATACGCATCACCTTTCTACTGAATTGTATGCTCATTGTATTAATCGCAATAACCACTTTTCTGCAATTTCAAGGCTATCTGCTTAAATTTTACATTTTTGCTTAAATTTTGCGCACCATTGTATGATGATAACTATTTGATTAAATTATTACATATAGTTGTGAGTTTTAAATCAATAGTACATTTTTTTCGAATGATTACACAGTCTATAATATTTATTGTATATTTATTCTTTCATACAATATCTTATAAAAGCAAATTAATATTTATAAAATTGCTCTCTAATAGCAAAGGGTGCCTGAGGTGGTCTAGGGATAATGAAAAGGCACTCTAGTCTAGCGTTGGTTTCGTTGGGTCGTGGCTTACAGGCTTCATTAAAGACCGGATGTGCAGTGGGAATGATGCAAATTAAGCATCTTTGAGGTCCCAAATACATCCATTGATGTGGTGTAGAAGTTTGGAGAGGAAGATTTCAAAGTTCAAGTGTCACTTTCGTCTCTTACTTGAGACTTAAAATTACGAGATTCGTCACCATTAGCTCTCGAATTACTTCTCAGAGCGACGTTAATAAACAATCACATCACTAATTAATGGTAAAGATATTACTTTATAAGAACGTAGCTGTTCATTTTCTAACTTTTGCAAATATTTAATTGTGTAACACACTACATTTTTATTATACTCCTTTAGATTTCGATGGTAGCAGATAATACTTCTCAAAGATTACATCTTTATTCCACTTTTTTCGATACAGGAATTAGTAAATAGCACCCAAAAGAGTTCAAAAAATCTATTTCCAAAATATTATAAAAATGTAATTATTTTTTTTTCCTAAAAATTATAACACTTAAATTCACTTTTTTAAGTAAACTTTTAATTTACACAAGATACTTGACATCTTACTAGAGGATAAACGTGTCAACGACGTATCATTTCCACAGTTTTTTGCGATTTATAATAAGATATTTCTTTTTTAATGAAAGAGAAAAGTTGACGCTTCTTAGGAAAATTTCTTTCAATATTTTAAAATAATGTGCTTCATTTTAGAACTTCTAAGCAATTAAGATGACACTGAAAGGTAATTATTAAATAGAAAAAAGTCTGCTATAGTTTTTTGAAAAGAAAACTGTCTCATACAATGTACCTTTTGATAGTATTATATCATTACGAAAATAATTTCATCGATATTCTTAAATTATATAATGGTTTCATATCTCGTTTTACGTTATTTTCATTAATCATTTAAATTGAAATAACCTTTGAAACTCTGAACTCTCTTAATTTATGTATGAAAAACCATATTCGTTTAATACAGTCAAATCAATATGAAATGTAGAATTTGAAAATTGTATCCGATTTAAGAGGTCTAAACATTTATCCTTTGTTACTGTTTGAAAAAAAATGCAAAGTGAGAAAATTAACTACACGAAAGTCGATCATATTGCTGATACTACAAAAAACACAAAATAAATCTAAATTAGATAGAATAGACCGGCAAGAATATTAGATATAATAGGCTACTTTTGTCGGTCTATTATTATGATTTGGTTTATGTCATATTTCTTATTGATCCAGTTGTAATTTTTCGCATATGAATATAATTTTAATTTTTCAAATAAGTTTCTAGTTTCTTTGTGATTTAAAAACTTAAATTTTGTTTCAATTAAACAAACACACACTTATAAATATATAAAACAAACTTTCCCAAATACCAAAAATGTTGTAACCCTACATGGGTTTACAGTACATTCAAAATCTCAAGATGCAAAAAGAAGAGATTAAGTAAAGTACAAATGTAGAAAAATATATAAAACAATAATATATATATATATATATATATATATCTTGAAAATAGATAAAAGATCAATCTTTGTAATAGTAATAAATATTAAAATAGATAACATAAACTTACATGAAACATCAAAGAAAGTAAGAAACGGACAAAACCCTCCCACCCAAACGGATATCTAACCTGTACCGAAAGTATAGATCAATACCGTCGGTCAGAGAGAAATATTTCTAACGCAAGAAAAATGGAAAAATACATGTAAAACTAAAAAATTAAAGTGAAAAATATGAGAGAATTATTTATAAGAATTATAATAAAAACAATCTTTAGAAGAAGAATATTACTAATTTTTATCATTACTATGCTTTAAACTACACATAATAAAATTCCAAAAACAAAAAAACTTGCAGTCAACTGTTTCTTTAAAATTTTTAAAGTTACTGTAAGTATCTTGCATTTCAGTCAGAAGTAATTTAGTTAAATGTAGTAGCATATATTATTAAAAATCATGTTTCTAAGTATAATCAGAGTTAAGGAACTCACCAGTTATGTTTCTTCTTTAATAAAATACATCGCTCTTAACCTAAATATTAATAAACCTTTTTTTTCTGCTTTTAAAAAAATCTAAATATTCGATTCCTTTATATTAAGATCAATTTGCAATAAATTAAATATTACGGATAATAATATAAAAGTAAAATTTCACATCTGTATTATTATTAACTTGAAAGAATATATCATCATCAATTTTTCAAAGCATCTTGGAACTATTGAAATCAATAAAATTGCCTTCATAAAAATTTTAAGTGCATATTGGCTAAACATTTACCTTCAAGCCCACCTTGTGGTATACCTTTAATCTATTTATAAATTTTAATCATAAAAATTATGTTTCTCTTTTAACACTAAATTAAGTAATAAAATTTTTCACATATAATATAACCTGATAAGTATTAAACTTCTTTAAATATATCTCCCTCTTTTTCTCTATATACTAGTATGTCAAGCCGAACACAATGTTTGTACACAATAATGTTAAGATATAAATTATTCAGTCATAAGTTTTATATATAAATTTAATAAATTAATTTTAGGAAAACAGTATTTAGATAATTTCTGTTTATATTTTTAAAGATAATCCTTATTTTACTGTCAATATTCAATTTTCACTCTTTTGTTTACTCTGAAAAAAGTGGAATAGCTAACATTAACAATAATATCGGGATTACAGATATCTTTCTTTTTATTTTATCTAGAAAAAAATAGAAACAGTTATTATTTTTGGAAGAAAACAAAATACTTATAACTTGTTTTCTACTTCTGAAAAAAAAAATACAGCTAGTTGTTTTTATTTGTGAAATAAATTTATCTCTATTCTATTTGCTCTTAAAACTAACATTCTTTATTATGTCTTTTACTTAGCATTCCTAAATGATTGCAGAATATAATCTGTTTTATTTATTATTTAAAATTCGTAATTTGTAGCTGAATATTTCCGAACTATTTAAAAAAGTTTCGCAATCTATTTCTTTCTTATAAAAATCATTCCAATCATGCATAAAAATTCTCCTCTAATAATAAAATGTGGTATTAATAAAGAAGTAAAACAATTTTTTTACAGTACAGTAATGACATCATATGGGCAAAAAGATTTAAAATTTCTTTTGTTTTCTTAAATGACTTTAACACTTACAAAAGTATTAACTGTATGAAAAATAGTTATTTTATTACAATATATTGACTTTTTCAAAAGAGATTATTAATTTCAATTTCTCTCTTTTTGCTATCGAGACTTCCTATTCTCAAGATCTAATTTATTCAGATCAGAACCTAACTGATTTCGCATAAAATACTTTAATAATGAATTCTTCTAAAATTTTACTCAGATCCTTAAATTGATCTGTGATAAGACAAATTTCTACTATGTGAGACAGAGTAATTTTTATATTCTATAAAAATTCGATGTCTTCTTGTTATTCATGATTAATGCCGGAATTCTTATGCCTTTCTTTAACTCATGTATCAAAATTTTATATATATATATATATATATATATATACATTTTTATTACAGCTTCTGTAATTTAATCATAAACTGTTTTTAAGTAATTGGTTTCCTTTTCACCAATTATTCAGAAATAAAGTTCTCTGAATTAGGGACATTTCGATTCATAGAAATTCTCAGAACTGTGCTAACTATTGAATTTTCTTATGAAGAGAACTTAAAAAGTATTTTTGGAAGTACGTTCTGATTGTAAATTTTAAAATTAAAGAAATGAGCGCTTTTTGAGAGAGTGTCTCCGTATAGAATATGAAAGTACTTACAACATTTTGAATTCGAGGACATTAATATATTTCAGTTTGAAATGTATATTATGTTATTATTATAGTTTTGTTTATTATTATAATATTAATTTCAGGTAAGAGCTATTTTTTGATGATCTTTTTTCTTTATTTTTTCTGTAGTGAATCAACTTTACTTACACTTTATAACAAAAACAAATTAATGATGCAACAAGGAGTTGCCCTATTGTAATGAAATTTAGTATGCAAAGATATTTGTATCAAACATGCAAATGATTAAAATTTGGAGTCCAATGAACAAAATGCGGGAGCTACAGCGCATTGGAACTGCGCACTCAGCAGGTGTACATTAGAAGCGATTCTCAATCTGATGGCCAAATTTCATGCTGCATTGCAATTTAGGATACATTTTGACGACTGAAAAATTGCCTCGCCGCACGATTCGAGCTCATTAAGATCAAATGTAATAATTGGAAAGAGGTCGTATCATTAGATTGAATGAGGCAGGGTGGGCAAATTGGAGAATCGCTCCTTACATGGATCGAAGCTATTGGGGATTAGAAGATGCTGGCAAGAATGGGTGGACAATGGCAGATTTCAGCGTCATGATGGTAGAGGTCGCCCTAAAGGTTCAGAAGATTGGGTGGACCGAGTGATTCTCAGATCAACTGTCACAGCACCTGATTCATCGTTATCAGCCATCAGACGTGCGACTCGCACACGAGTGTTCACCATGATCATTAACAAATGGCTGATAGAGTGAAATCTACGCTCTTACCGACCGCTACGCCACCTGCCACTCATGCCTGCCCACTGACAAGCCAGATTACAGTGGTGCTTGACTCTAGTGGTCTTGAATTGATCACGTTGGAATGATGCTGATTGGGGACCTATAGTGTTTAGCGACGAATCTCGCATCGAACTGTTTCCTGACGATCATCAAAGACGTGTCTGGGGACTCCTAGGGCCGCAAGCCAATCCTGCTTTCATTATTGCAAGTAGCACAAACCCTCAACCAGGAGTTATCGTCTGGGGTGCCATTTTAGCTGGACCCTATGGTCGTCATTAGAGGTATACTTACAGCACAACGGTACGTCGACAACATTCTGAGACCTATTTTGCCACCGTTCCTTTTGCAGTACCCTGGCCTTATTTTTCAGCAAGATATTGGCAGACCTCATACTGTACGTGTTGCTATAAACTGTCTCACAGCTTGTCAAACATTTCCATGGCCAGTTAGATCTCTCTTCAATCGAACATGTCTGGGATTTGATGGGAGGGGACAGCATCTACCAGGGAATGTTTATGACCTAGTCCTACTATTGGATCAAATTTGGCAAGAAATACCGCAGGAGACCAACAGAGAGCTTTATCACTCTATGCCATGTTGTGTGGCAGCTTACATCCAGGCCAGAGGTGGGTCAACACCTTATTGAGCTCGTTACTTTTTAACTATGTAACTCTGAAATAAATGATTCAATATTTCGTAATTTTTATCATTTCCTATTCTGTACTTAATTTTCCTATGTGTCAAATTTTGTCTCCTTTGGACAAACTCCTTCTTGACTCATCTTTTTTTTGGTTATAGATTGTATATTACAAGAATTAATGGAAAGGCTCGAAGAGCTCAAAAATTACTTTATATAAGTATATACACACAAAAAAAAATGCATTGAATTTTGTTTCCAGGGTTAGACGGGTATTTAATTACCATACAAAAAAAAGAAAACTAAATTAAATAAACTATTATGCATTTACTATTTCAATGCAATTTCTAAAAGTTTGTTCATAAATTACTCAGCTAACATAAATGCGTAACTACTTTTCATAAGTAAATATTAGCACCAAAAAGGCTTCCAAAACTCATTTAATATCATTATTTTCATAACGATTTTTGTGAGAAGCTTATAACAACTGCTTGTTGTTTTTGGACGAAAAACTAAGGAAACAATTTATAAAAATATTTAAATAATAAATACAGATGTTTTCTTCGAACGTTCTGTATAAGAAATGGTTTTTATAAAAAATGAAAGAGAGTAAAATTATGAGCTATGTTCATATTAATGAGCTATGTTCAGTAATATGAATGCAAAAGCTTTAATGTATAGATTACGAAATGATATTGTGAGATTTGTCTTCTTATTTTTAAACACTAAATTTAATTGATTTACCTGATTTGATATTCTAGTTCCTACACGTTTTTCTTTATTGAAGGTGGAAAAAGGACTTAATATGTATGTATCGTTTGAAATATTCAAATTTTGAAAAGAAATATCTATTAAGAAATAACATACTATTAAATAAAAATGCCATATAAATTAAGGACTTGTAATATATTGAAACTTTCAATATTTCCACATGTTTCTTTAAAGTGCAGAATTCAAATTTAAATAAAAATGCCACGAAAATATTTAATTTTATTTCATATATATTTCTCTTAATAAAAAAACTATGATAATTCTTAATATAATAATTTTAATAAGTATTTAGTTGCAAAAGAGATCCTTTATTTAATAATTATGGAAAAATATATTTAGATGCACAATTTCTTTTCGGCTATGTTCCTACATTGTACTTTTTCTCATGTCGACTTATGATTTTCAGTGTAAACAAAAACACGCGTGTAGCATTTTCTTAATTTCATTTCGTACATTTTGTGGTAGAAAATGAATTTAATTTAATTATGTTTTATTTGCGAGATAAATCTTTGTATTGCATTGCCAATGACGTTTTTCGGCATGATGTTCGAATTACGTCCTCGTTTCTAATTAATTCATGAGGGTGCCTCTTCAAGCTGATTTCGTATTCATGTGAAATTTACCTGTACTTAAATTTCTCTACGAAACATTTCTCTCATTTTATGTACTCTTCTTCTGTGCTAACTTTTTAAACATTTAATACGTTTTACATTGTATAGATCACCAAAGCCAAATATTTTGTAACACTTTAAATTAAAAATTATAAATGATTTAAGAGTGACACTTCTCCAATGAATGATTTTTGCAGATTCGCGCGACATATTTAACTCTTTCGCTACCGGAGGGAGAAAAAAGGTGTGCTTATCTGGACCCGCGGCTTCTTACCACGGAGTGTCACGCTGTGCCCAGACGATTTTAAATATTAAGCCTAATTCGTGAAAAAAATTCCTCTAAAATCGGCTATTGATTAAAATATTTTGGTATTTACATATATTATTTAAAATGCATTAAACTTAATATATACAAAAGAAAAAAAAGATTTAATCGAAAATTGAATGTTTTATACATAAAATTATGTAACAAATCATACTTTTAAGAAATACAAAGTATATTTACATATGTTACATAACTTTCATGGTGTAATGATATACCATTATATGGAATATATAGATATAAAAGATAAATCTTATTTTGTTGTATGGTATACTTATAAAAAAATTTAATGATTAGTACAACGTCACATGTCTTACGTACATATTTTGACGCTTCACGGGAGATTTTGAGCAAAGGGCCCATCACAGTTAACCCCCCTCTCTTTTTTTACTTTAATGTCTATGTACAGATTTGGATTATTTTCGCTAACATTACTGTCAGATTCATTCATTATTTCGCAAATCTCAGTATCAGATAAATACTTTCTTTTCGTCATGACTGTCGCTACAAATAAAAAACAGACCCAATGAAACGAACAGCTGAGAACTTCTGCTACCGAAAGCTCTAACCTCCATAAAGGGTCATAAGTTCTCCTTGAAACTTCTAAGAAACAAGCACGAAAGGAAATAGCAAACCGAAAGCAAGTGCACCCTTTAAATCATGTCATTACATTTAAAGAGCCGTACGAGCGTATCGCCTGTGATACGCTGGGAGCGAACGGGTTAATATGATGTTCCTTATCAATATACTTCCCTTCTATTTTTTTGTTACATTTGTGTGAGTATTCGCACTTTAAATTTTGAATATTTTAGTCTGTCTTTGTTCTTTGAAGTTTACATAAACTTTTGAAACTTCGGATGTCAACAAAGCTTTAAAATAATTCTACCCCCTTTCCATGCGATTATTATTTTCTGATTAGCCCTCTGTATTATTTTGATATTAGTACTACATTTCATGAAGAAATTTGGGTTTTTTTTCCTTACATTTCTGACATTATTTCCCTACGCGGTAATTTTCAAAGTAATTCAGTGAACTCATTTATTTCTTTAAATAATATATCCTATCTAACCAATCTTCAAAATTTTCAGTAACGTAAAATGTTGAAATAAAGGTTATTGCAACTAGTTTTCATACAATTTTATGCAAAAGTGTTTTGTGATGTATATTTGCATTATAATCCGAGTTCTCCAACTATTCACCACAATCGTTACGAAAAAAGAAACACAGTTCCAAAGTTTGGTGTGTGGAAAATTTGCACGGAATACCGATAATGCGGAGTTTTCGAAATCAGTTGCTATAGTTAGTGGATTTAGTCCCTATTTCTGTACTTTTAAGGCGGGGAATAAATTTGCATATGAATTTTTTCGTTTTCTGTTCAATGGGTCATATTAAACTGGAAGTATGTCATTTAATTTAGTGATATGTATGGAGTTCAGGAGATCTATTCATCTCAAAAGATGTTTTGGGCTTCTTTGAAAATGCATTTATTACAAAGGTTGCATTGTAGTTATACATGCAGAGACACACATACATATACACACACACACACACACACACACACACACACACACACACACACACACACATCACATCAAAACTACTACATATATATATATATATATATATATATATATATAAACATATGTGTGTATCTTAGCATAGGTTTGATATATTCTTTCAATTTGTTTTCTCATTTACTTTCATGCTAATTTATCTTTATATGTAAAAAAATTGTACTTTGAAAATGTTGTATTTCATTTAAAGTTTGTATCTTGATGATGGTTTATATATTTATTAATCCATAAAACTAGGCATACAAAAATAAATTAGAATGCTTCCTTTTTTCGACATTTAATTCTATCTTCTTAATCATTTTAATCAATAGTATTTTTTTTCCTTTTTCCCTTTAGGTTGTTTTGTAACTTTTTATTTATTTAATTTAATACTTTTGAGATTAAATGTTTTTTTTACTAAGTTTAGTTATTCATTATTTCTTTTAGTTTTATGTGACTTCTTTACTTCCATATATATATATATATATAATAGTGATTGATGATGTGTTTATATTAAAGTTATGTTATTATATATTAAAATGTACATATATAAAAGTATTATCATAATTTAAATCATGCAAAGATATTATAGTATAAATGCCATATTTTTTTTAATTCTAATCAAAACAAGTAACACAATACACTTGCAAACCTTAATCCATATTAAAGTGAAACTATTAATTTAAATTAGAATCAAGATCAGATAGACAAAGCTTCCTCACCATAAAAAAAGTAAATAGGAAGAAAAGGAATGGCGAAAAATGAATTTGAGTTATATATAATTTAAATATTGCCCCAAACAATGGATCTGTAAATGTTTGAACTGTTTTCTGATAGAACCATCACACTGGCGGTAAGTATATGTATAAATAAAGTATACGAAGAATTATCAATGTTCTAAAAATCAAGTATTTCAAATATACAGAAAAAAATGAAACAAAGAAAACGAATAAGCAAATACATTCAAACCATAGTCAAATGATATAAGGTGGGTGTTCATGTAATTTTGATACAATAAATGTGAAAACACATGCTTTGAATATAAACAAGTTAGAAATAATCTCATTAAATTATGGAAAAAATATCTCATGAGTAAAAGGAAAAACTATTCAACAATCCTTATCAGTATATAACAAACCTTATAAACAAAGAAAAAATGAATAAAATAAATATACAAATTTAATATCAAAGAAAAAAACCCTTATGTTCTATAGGAACGTTATAAATTTTAAAAAAAATGAACGAAAGTTAAAACGATAACTACCAAAATTATAACAAAACGATTGATAAATTGAAACTGAAACTACCATTACGCAAAAGGATAGCGCAGATAATGAGGTGTATTAAGACGAGCTGTAGGTTATTCAAATTCAATGGCCAAACTTTCTGTAATCAATGAATTATAATATGATTTAAAAAATGGTTATAAAACCAAATATACAACTGAATCGAGAGTCAACAACAAACAAATATTATAAAATCCTATAAAAAGAAAAAACACCTAATCAATTCAAAAAAAAAAAAAAAAACCCTGAATATATATAAACCATAGTCAGCGAAAATAGAACCAAAACAAAATACCAAAATACAAAAATAGACTACAATGTAAAATGTTACATGATCATAAGGTGAGTTGCGAGGCTTGCTCTAATGGAGGTGACAAATTACCCCTCTAAGAAAAAAATGATTTTGAAAAGATAGCAACGTCACTACATACTAGTGTTCTAACTCAAAACGAAACCTAAATATAGTTACAAATCAAAAAAAAATAAACACTTGCTGTAATGAAAAGAAAATAAAAAAAAGAAAAACATTTGATAGTAGTAATAATATAAAAAATATTAATTAAAGAGAATTACAATACTAAAATCCCAAAAAATCAAATTAATTTTAGTATATTTATCTTTTAAATTTCTTTTTGAAACATTAATAGGAATGTGTTTAGTTTTGTCTTGCCAACTGAAGCAACACGGGGGCTACTGGCGATCGGACCATAATTTTGAGCCCTTGGCCAAGTGAGGAAGACGACACCGAGCAGTTACATTTCCTCTCTAACTTCCGACAACTGGCGGAGGACTTTGAGCCTCCAAACATTTTACGTGCATCAGTCCTGCTACACAGTTTTATCGTGCATCAAGGCTCGAACCTCGACTGGATTTGGGATCCATAAGCGGCCACGGTCCGCATAACATCTAATCTATCCTGGCCGGTAATTAAGGGGCACTCAGAGACTTTTCACTGTTCTAAACGTGTTTTTTTTAATACGTTTATAAATATTGTATGCAGCACTATCATCTCCATTCTCGCAGGTGCACAGAGTACATAACAAAGTCAATTGAAAAGTCCCTGCGTCTGACACATAGATGCTACTAGAATTAAATCCATACTGAATTTTAAGTTAGTCCCTAATCTAAGATGCGTGTATAAATTTGACAGCTGTCGGATCATTAGTTTTGCAATTAAGCAGCATTTTGGAGTAAGCACACTTTTTTTATTGGCTGTGAAAAAAAGAAATGGATAAAAGGAATTTAGCGATGTTGATGCTTTTGAGAGGAAAAAATACAGTTGAGCAAAGCGGCAGTGTTCTTAGGTTTGGACCTGCTCAGGAAAATCAACCATCAAAGTTGGTGTACTTGGTTTAGAACTTGTTGAAATAGGCGAAGACGGTGGAAGCCCAAAGAGGTTGTTACCGGCAAAAGAAACATTAAAAAAATCCACAAAATGATTTTAGAATGACCTTAAATTGAAATTGAATGAAATAGCAGATTCTCAAAGATATCAACTAGACGACATAAATGTTATATTCACGAATGTTGGGTATGAAAGCTCTGTGCAAAGTGGAACGCGAAACTCACTTTTGTTAAAACACATAGGTTGATGATTTGGGCAGTGTTTCAAGATGATCAAGCGTAATAAACGAGTTTTGCGTCGATGTGACAATGGATGAAACTGTAAACATCCATTTCACTCCGAAGTCAATCGACAGTCATCCGGAGTGGACTGCACGATGGACCCGCTCCAGTAATGAAAGCACCAGCAGTCGGCTAGCAGGTTATGGCGTCTGTATTTTGGGATGCGCATGGAAGGAATAATTTTCGTGACTACCTTGAAAAAGGAAGGACCATCAATAACTTGACGGCAAATGCATTGGGCTTCAGATTGCTTCCTCATCCACCGTATTCTCAGATCTGGCCCCAGCATTCTTTTGTTCTCAGATCTCAAAGAATGCTCGCTGGGAAGAAATTTTCGTCAGTGATCGAAACTGGGAACTCATTTTTGAGCAAAGGACAAAATCAAATACTACAAAAAATGACATCGAAAAGTTGGAAGGTCGCTATAATCAGTATATCACCCTTGAAGGGAATTGGATAAAAAACTAATTTTGTAAAAAAATGTGTTTTACTGGCAAATTGAGCTTTGGGGACTATTTCAGGTGACCTGTTATAGCTGTTGATTAATTACAGACGGGCCAGCGTAGCACATACTCATTATTTTTTTTCTTTTGCATTTAAAATTCCTACAAGTGAAAATGCCACGAATGTGAAGTAGGAGTTTAGTTTGTTTCCTGCATGAAGATGGTGGGGGAAGCTGCAGAAATTCATCGGCAGAGAAAAATAAACTATGATGCGTGGAAGAAGCCTTCTAGGCAGTGGAATAAAATAACTGGTTGGAAATTAATTCAGGTCAGAATGGGAGGCATTCAACATCAAAAAGTTTGCTTGATCATACAACTTCAGCACGCAAAATCATGTACAGTGTCTTTTTTAGGATAGGTGGAAGGTGTTGCTTGCAGTTTTCTCAAGGGTGACACAATAAATTCAGGAACATATTGTGACACCAGGAAACTAATGTAGATGGACAATCCAAGGTCACATTTAAAATAGGACAGAGGAAATAGGACCATGATGGGCACCAGAGTTCAGCTCTTAAAGTTTTCAAACAGGTTGACTGGTACCCTCCTTAATAAGTGCTGAAATGGGTCGTTTGCGTATTTTAACGCCTTATCAACGAAATTCACTACAAAATTTAGTTAAATTTGATAGCCTTAAAGATATGGTTGAAATGAAATTTTTTGTTTGAGGAGAGAAAATGTTACTGATCTAATATTTTTCTTGGAATTTTAGGGTGGAGATTGTTACTGAAATGACTCAAAGTGAATACACTAATTCTGATGATAAATATATGATGAATATTTATATGTCTTTTAAAAGTGAATCATAAACTAAAAAAATTTTTAGGTATACATAACAATTAAATGTTTCATAATCACTTGAAACCTGTGTACTTGACAACATTTAATGTTTTCAAATTAATATTTCTAATATTTAACATTTTGTTCAATTACTTAAAAGGCCCAGTTAAATTGTTGTAAAATATTCCATTAACAAGCTGCAAATAATCGCTGGGATCTCTAAAGAAATTGAGCAAGTTATCACCATCACCATCAGAAAAAAGGTAACAAGTTTCCAGAAGTAAATTGGGAAATGGTAGTCCCTTTCAGCAACCTTTCCATTGTAGTTATGCGCGTAATAAACAAAATCTGTTGATTCTCTTAACAGTCAAAGGGACCAACTATTCAGCGTGGAATCCGGAAATAAAGGGATTTTGTCATGCTCAGGAAAGGTCAAGACACTGCTCGTCCCAGATCTTCCATCTCGTCATAGGCTGGTAACAGCTTGATTACTCTCATATAGGCCCTGATCAAAGCCTAAAGTGACTCTAATTGCCTATACTTGAAAAAAAGAGTTTCGGAATCAGGTCACAGACGATGAGGTCAAATGATCGTGATGAGCGTGCTGCAATGGATAACCCTTCAGCACAAATTTTTCGGAAGAGTTGAATACAAATGTATGGTTGAATCCATATCATGTGATACCTTAAATGGGGTAATTATATCGAATTAAACTAAACTACTGCTGTCATTTAAAATAAAATAATAGAAATAAAGCGAAATTTTTTTTTAAATATGAAACGGTAAAATCCTACATAAAAAACACTATAATATAGAAATTATTTTAAATTATTTTGAATCTTTTTTAAAAGGTCATAGTAATCTAATTTGATATTTGGAACTAAATAATAATATAATATATTTCTATAAATGAATTAAAAGATAAATTGTTATCAAAGAAGAAATATATTATTTAGAAAAAGTACACGTTTTTTTTTCTCATATAATATTAATAATCGTATTATCAACGCTAATATTAGGTTAAGATATAAAAATTCTGTTTCATAAGAATATAAATTAGTATCAATCATGTTTAATATAAATGATCAAAATGAAAATGAGTTTTAAATTTGAAGTTGATACCTAGCACACACAAATACACACATCATGTATATATATATGTATATGTGTGTGTGTGTATATAAGTATTATATAGGTTTTCATTTATAAATTTTGTTTGACAGTTATATTTATAAATTTTGTCTTTGCCACCATCAGATGGTGAGGAGATATTTTTTCGAACTACCTTCCTTTCAACATTCAAATGTTATATAACCTTCAATTTGATGTTTTTACACAAAATAAGTTGTTATAAAAATGTTCTTGGTGTACAGATTTTGAAATCATATTATAATTTTGTGAGATAAGTACATTTTTAATAAACTTTCTTAGTCAAGAATATACAGGCAATTAGTAGTATGCAGATAAACTGAGTATCACGTCATATTGGTAGGTATTTGATCAACATATGCTAAAAGTATTATAGCATTTTATATACATCAAAAATTAAAATGTATAAATAAGTTTAGATTGATTTGTGAAGGATGAAATTCATTTACTATGTTTAAATGTATTTGTTTGTTCCCCTTTTGTTTTATTATTTGTTGAATTACTCTTTCCGTTTGGAAGAATCTTGCCTATTTGTAGTCTACGATATTAAATAGCTACACCTCGTAAACCATTAATGATGATGTAATTAATGCAGTTTCAATGGTTGGATCCTTGGAACTGGTTAAACATACTATTCTCAGTCCAAAGTATGACACATTTTTTAGATTACATCACCTTCAATTCCGAATTTTTTTAAAAAACATTTCATACGAGATAGGTGTATTGATTATTAAAGTATATTTATTTAACTTAATTGTAATTTTTCAAATAATTTAATTGAAGTTTTTGAAATGAAAAATACTAGTCCTTGATCCGTATTCTTGAATTTGTTTTATAATTTATTTAAGTAATTTAATGTTTTTTTTTACATTTTAATACTTCGTATATCTTAAATTTTGGTTATATTTTAAACTTGTATGATTTATTCTTTTTGAATTTGTATTCATTTTGGTTAAATTAATTTTGAAACACTTGTAATTTAATAACTCTAATATGTTTTTACTTTAAGTTTGGTCTTTTTTTAGTTACAATTTGTAATTTGTATGACTTTATATTCATGTAGGAATTAAATCAATTCAACATTATAAATTAAAAATACCTCACTCCTTATATATATATATATATATATATATATATATATATATATATATATATATATTATATGTGTGTGACTGTGTGTGTAGTTTGTGAATGATAATGATGAAATCGAATTACCACTAATCCAAAAAATTCTAATCTAAATTTTTACATTAAGAATTACTGCAACTTTTGCCTTTCCAGTATCGGGAAGCTATTAAAAAAGGGGACTTAGTACTTTGCACCTTCAAAAATTCGATTTTTCAAATTTAGTTTCAAAAAATAGTGTGGAATATTAGGAGCATTTTAAATTTAATCCCGTCAAAATCCGACAATTATTACATCTTGTGCAACAAAAATGTAATTGTTAAAAGCGATTTTTTCCATTAAATGCAATGTCAACAAATCGCTTTTTCTCAGCTTCGGTTTTTTCTATTTTTCCCCATAGGATTAAACAAAATGTTTTGCATGTAGAATTTTAAAATTTTACATGAATATTGTACTTGTAGGTCTTCATTCTGTGATCCTTAGTTTTGTTAATAGAATGATTAGATTGTATTTTATAGCATGATACATGAAAAAAAGTTACTACTTCCAAATTTTATAAGATTTTCTTAACTTTTTAAATTTCTTAAATGCGAGATAAATTTAAATTTTTAGATTTGCAGAATAAGGTCATTATTCAACTTTAATTTGGTATAAGAATTATGGTTCTACTGTACATCTTTCAAATGTAATCTTATGGGTAACAGAAGGAAAACTAATTTATTTTTTAATTTTTGTTCATAAATTTCATTTGCTTAAGAATATATATTTATTTAAAAGTAAAACTGGATCCAATATTTCAAACTACACATTTTATTACACAAACTGGCAAAGTTTCATGTTAAAATGAGCAAAAAATGTTGATATATGATGAATCGAAAAAAGTGTGTCAAAATGTCCCACTTTTGATTTCAAAAGGTACTAAGTCCCCTTTCCAATAATTTATTTTTCCTGGATTTCCTCTTCGGAATAGAGAGAATCGCAGACTCGAGTTACTTTAAAAGTACTTACAACATTTTACTCCACATATCTTAAGTTAAAATATTTTCTTTTGACGTGTGTTATAAAAGTAAATTTTTAATTGTTATGTTTGAAAAATGCATTTTAATTTTTTTCATTTATTGTAAATCGATTTGTTCTGTTTTGTAATATTTAATATTTTCTGGAGTCGACTCGACATCAGCGAGGAAGAGGTTTTAATGTATCAAGTCATTTTTCTATTTTGCCTAAATTTTTGAAACTTCTTTCAAGAGTAGTATAATTTTTTTTTTTTGAAATTTTCTTGTCATGCTTCGAATCATTGTCATTTGTCTTATTTTTACATTGTTTGACTATGAAAAAATGATAAACGTTATTATTTTTAAATTGTGGTTGAAATAGTAAAAATGTCTTTTAAAATACTTCTGGTTAAAAACATTTACCATACATGCTAAGTATCCTCAAACTAATAATAGCTCATCACTATTTTATTTTAATTCTGGGTTTTCCTTCTCTTCCATACACATATAAATTTAATACCAAAATAGAAAAAAAAATAGTTATGAACTTTTTCTATATAATTTAATCACCTCATATATAATTATAACAAATAAAGTCACCATATTCAGAATCTAGTTCCATTAGAAATCCCATAAATTGTCAATTCGAAAATTCATGAGACGGAATCTATAATATTTACGTGCATAAATTTTGACGATGAACGAATAATAATTAAATTTTCGGCTTTAGTGTTCTTTGATTCTAATTTAATTTTAATTAGTTTTAAAGCTTCCTTATTTATATCAATTATAGCTGCTGTGCATCAGTTGACATTCCAAACACAATTTCTAAGCGCAAGCGGTTTCCGCATCTACAATTTTCGGCAGCCGGAAAAATATGATCTTTTTTTTAACTCCTCGGTTACATGAAATGGTTCGCAAATTCCACGAATGATTATATAGAGTTGAGCTGTGTCTGAAATATCGGCGTGTTCATAAATGTCAAACAGGAATATTTCAAATCTCGAATTAGATCACGCAGTTTTGCGAAAATTTCATAAGAAATACTTATTATCTAAATAAAGCATAAGATTTTCTGCAAGAACTTCTACACATTCTGTTACAAACTTGCCGCCGGAAAATGTTTTCACGTTTTCAGCAATTTCAATTCAAATGAAAACTGAATAATTTGCTTTCCCGATATTAAATGGTTGCTTTAAGCTGAATTAAACATTTGTAGAAATTTTAATTATGTTTTAAATATGGTCAGCATCGATATATTTTGTTTTCTCTCCAGTAACATATAAAGTTTGTTAAATGTCCTTTTGTATTGTATTCTTAAAATACAGAGACAGTATCTCGACAAATTAAGCATATCATATTGAAGCTTTGAGAAGTTCCCTTGTTTCACCGCTTTGTCTATTTTTATAAACAATGTTTCTTTTCATTGTACTCATAACCAAAAAGGGCTTATGTTTTTTTTCAATGAAATTCGTTATTTATTTTGTCATGTTTATATTACCTGTTTGTGCTTGTATAAAATATAATTGAAAATATTAATCTGCAGTCACAACTTGACGCAGGTGCTAAATTATTAGCGATTAAAATACACCGATCAGTCAGTATTTATGGATCAATTCGCTTCTGGGCTGAATATGTTAGGTTTGTCGCAGATAGACAAGCAGCTGCTCTCTCTTGCAATCTGTGCATTGCGTATCAGCCCCGTGTCTAGCAATGCACAACCTCATCACCCTGCGCTCTCCTTTAAATTTGCTGATTAGGTATATACTGTGAGTCTCTAACTCACGAAGTACAGCTCATGATGGCTTTTTAAGATGAGCTTAACACTGTAATTGTATCTGATCAAGAATACAGAAAAAAATTTGGACGATAGTCGAGTCATGTATAAAGATATTTCCATTGTAATAAGGTATGATACGAACGACTCGAAATGGAATGTTCTTTGTAACTTTTATGTACAATAAAAGTTTAAAATTTTCTTCACAATACCAGGCTCCCCAGGCAGAGAGTTGGTAACCCCTGGTGTACAGCCTGAGTGAATAGTTGTAGGGATCAGTTTGGAGTTCCATCAATAAACCAATGTTGTGAATAGAATAAAATATTCACCTTTTCATTAGTTTGAAAGTTATTAATTATCTTCAGAATCACTGCAGGTTGAATATTGTTCAGTATTAAAATATTAAACTTTTTCTTACATTTTGCTTAACAAAAGGTTTTGTATATTTCTTACACTATTTTTTTTGTCGTCATCAATATGCTAAACAAAAAAAAATACTTCACTTTTCACATTTATATACTTCATTGCTTAGCGCTGAAATTGATCAAAACAATTAATCAGTATGTATATAAAAATTAAATTCGTATTAATATTTAATGAAGACTCTATCTTCTGATAGATACTAACCACTAATTTGAATTTAGTTATTTTATATTAAATCCCTTCTAATAAAAAAATATTCGAAATTGTAAGTCGGGATGCTTTTAGCTGAGTACATTGATTATCAATGTGTGCCAAAACTCCTTATCCTTTTTCCACTATCATTGTAAAATATATCCTTACATATTTGAGAAAGGCAGAACCTAACATTCTGAATGGTGGTGGGTAGTTGTAGCTTAATATTGTTATGGAAAGATTGGACACTTTGTTCTTTTCCTCGCTTAAAAAATAATTGTGGTCCAGAAAGAAAGTTCGTAAGCTAGGAAAGAATACGATAGAAAATAACACTGAATAAATAGAAGTGAATTGAGAAAGATATAGCGACAAATGTGATACCTGAATGTCCCCAAATAACCAAACTTGGCGACAAAAATAGATGCTCTATGACCTTGTGATATTTCAATTGTTTATTTTGAAATGCTATTCTTGGTGATTACGGGAACTTAGAATTGATGTCTTGAATTTATACATCTGTGTTTATTGCCTCATTTTAAAAGGAAGTATACCGTACTTGTTTTAGTGTCCCAGAACAAAATTAAAAATTATTTTGAAAGAATGTGCTTATTTTTGGCTTGATTCTTTTTTACTTTTACAATCTGATCATGTATGCATATTTTTTATATATTTTTATATATTTCATATATTTAATTTTGAGCTGTGTTAATACACAGCTCAAAATTAAAGATTAATTATACAGATCACGTTATAAACAGATAATAGGCATTGAGAAGGTTGTTTTTTTCATAGTGTTTCTGCTGTTCTTAAATTTTGAATATTATATTGTACACTATTTTGTCGGAAATTTGCCTTAATTTGGACCATTTTTTAATAATAGAGTACATTCCAATGATGTTACAATTTCCCATATACTATTGCATTCGTTTATAATATACAAATCAGAATCAATGTAGTGATATTCTTTTATAAATGCTTTGCTTATAACACACATGATAAACTGTATAATTAGGCGAAATTTGACTACACACTACATTAATTTATGAATTGTTTGGAGTAAAAAGCTCCAAAGAATAATTTACAAAGAAACTGCCTTATTTATAAAATAATGCAAAACTACTTTAATCAGAATACTTCTTTCAGAATACAACACTGCATTAATCATCCTTGATATAATAAACACTTGAAATTTAATAAGCTATCACAGCATGAAACATCATGTCTTCTAGATTTAATATTAGAATCTACTTTTTAAGAACAGTTGCCACGGTAGTCTGCCTGCAAATATTCAAATATTTTATAAATTAGGTAAATAATGATGAAATGAAAGGTATGATCAAATAGATTTCACCCAATGAGATAATGAAAGAAGAGTGCTTGATAGTGAAAATATCTGGAGGCTGAATTACATCGAAAGAGATCTGGCTATTCATATCGTTTAATCTAGCACTCGATTTTTATTTCATAGATAAAAGTCTTTTAAAAGATAGTGCACTCAAGATAAATTTAGCTCTATCAAAAAAATTATTTATGATTTTATGTCCTATAAATACATATGCATTATTCAGATTTTGAAAAAATATATATATTTAAGAATTTGAAGAAATACATTCATGTTAAATTTAATGAAGAAAATACCATTTTTACTTTCGATTATGAACAATTACACTTTTACATTATTGAACAAAAATGCTTGGAAAAATGCTTTCCGTTATTATTTCAGTAAGAAATAACTGATTGTAGCAAGCCGAGAGAGAGAGAGAGAGAGAGAATTATTGTGTATAAAATCCATTTACAATTTTTTGTATGTTTTTACAATTATGTAAATTTTTTTAAAATTCTTTTCATGATAAAGCTTTAAATTTCAAACATTTCCTACTGTCTCTTTGAATATTATTGTCAAGTTTATCAAAAAAAAAAAAAAAAAAAAAAAAACAGACACTGAAAATAAAAGTTATGATTTGTCAACAGTTTTGCCAATGACGAGAATTCTATATGATATCAATTTTAAACTTTTCTAAGGGACATGAGGACCGCGGTAGCCTAGTGGTCAAGGTTGTGGACTAGAGGCCGGCGGTTTTCATTCAGTCGCGGGTTCGATCCTTGACCGCCAAAGACCCGCCGTGCAGCCGGGGCTGATGCACGTTAAATCTGTTCGGGGTCCAAAGTCCTCTCGGAGGCGTGGTGTGGATGTTAGTAGAGGTGGGTGCCAGCTCAGGTGTCACTTGGCCGTGGTTCAAAATTACGAGGTCCGTCGCCAATAGCCCTCGTGTTTATTCTAGCGCGACGTTAATAAAAAAAACTAAACTAAACTGTAAGGAACATGAACTGATTGATTTGTCTCCCCCCATTTTGGCTTAACTCACTCCATTTTAAATACATAAGCCAAATCAATTGAAAATATTTTTTTTTTTACATTTGATATTTTAATGTCATCACTAACAAAATAAAAATTAATTCATTAAGAGTATTTTGAGAATGAAGGAAGTTCTGAATAGGGAAAAAGTTACTTATTTAGATCTATAAAAATAGAAACTGTAGTAAAAAAGCCTTTTTTTCCAGAATGAATCCCAATATAAAAATAATGGTTAAATGTTTGTCTCTCATACCTTTGTGTTGACCAGCCTTTTACATTTTAAACGGCCTCGACATATGTTTTTCTGCACTGAAAATTTATCATATTTATACAGAGTAAAATGAATACATTACATTTTAAATTCTAAAAAAAAACTAAACAAAAGAACTTTGTGACATCACTCGCTTCTAAAAGATACTTGCAGCAAGAAGATAGAAAATTTATATTCTCTAGCAACATGGGACTGTTTGACATCTACTGTAAGGTGACGTAGTTTATTCGAATGTATGAGAAATCTGTCAACTATGGAATGATATATGTTTGTTTTAATAAAGGTGTATGCCAGGAATTTCAAAAGTGGAAGCATCTCAGCCAAAGCTTGAAAGCTTTATGTGACTGTTTTTACAGTTAAAAATAAAATATATAAAGGAAGGTGATTCAAATTATTTTTATATAGAAAAGTAGTGTAAAAGCTGATCAGTGCAAGGCTTTTTTGAGTACTTAAAGTACGTCATTCATCTAGAAGTACTGCCAAAACAAATTAAAATAACAAAATAAATTTCAGTGCACTTTTCAGCTAGTTAGCAAACATTGTCAGACATTTGAAATAATTAGTATTTAGATAAAAAAAATTGTTAAAGGGGAAGAAAGTTTCCAGTAATCTATTTCGATAATCTGTTTTTAACATCTAAAGCAATAAACTTAAGATAATCCTACCCTAAATTACTATTTTCTTTTGTTGAAATCAGCATTCTGACTTATAATATTCTCATATTCTCTTTTATTATAACTATGATTGAAAAAATTTATATATATATATATATATATATATATATATACATATAATGTATCATTACGTATCAGCATATATAAAGCTTATCTACATATATTAAGTAAGAGAAAACACTTTTTTTGGCAAAGAAATATTTTATTGAGGTACAATTTCTCACAAATCACTCTAAAATATTTGTTTATCTATTTCTCGACCAAAATCGAAGAAATTGCTTTTATATGTCACGTTTGTTTTATTGTATTATATTTAAAATTTCTTTACTATTTTAGATGTTAAAATTTATTAAATAAAATATGAAACACATGGGAAATTCGCAATAAACCCATGAAGAAAATAGAATTCTCATGTTTTTGTTGGAATATAGAACGCACAAAAAATATAATCACCCTCAGACACTAAAACACACAAATAACTTTAATATTAAAATGATTCATACAGCTCTTCAGTTCAGTTTCTTATTAATGTCACACTAGAAGCAACACGAAGGCTATTGGCGACTGACCTATTAATTTTGAACCTCGGTCAAGTGAAGAGGTCGATACCTAAGCTGGATCCGCCTCTCCTAACTCATATAGTTCTATAAAGAAAAGAAAATAACACAGAAAAGGAAAAAAAACATAATTTGAAATATAAAAAAAAATCTGAGAAATCTTCACAAATAATCAGTTTGTAAAAGTTTTTTAACAATACTTAATAATACATTTTTTTTCATTGAATTTGAAACTCCTAGTAAATAAATTTTATCTAAAAATTCTATCTTTTCAAGTTGAAATAGAATACCTTGTTTAAGAAATCTCATGAAGTCAATCACTTTCCTCTCTGGATAAACATAGTACACACCTTATATTATATCAATAGTGGAAATATTTTTACTGAAAGTTGGAACATCCGGAAAAATGCTGATCTAAATCCAATCCCAAATTTGACCTTTAACCTTACAAGGCCTTTGACTCAAATACTATTAGCTTTTGCAATATCATTTTTATCCGAACTTAAGGATATTTTCTTCCAAAACAATTTATCTTTCCATTTCCTAATCCGAATAACTCACCAGAAATACGGTGACGTAGAACAGTTTCTTGTTTCAACATTGTGTCACAAGTTCGAGCATGCTCAGAACCCAAAACTTTGTTTGCTGTGTATCGACTTTTGCTATTTAATCTGAATGATTTCACTGCTTGCAGCATTTTATGTAAAACTGTTTCTTGAGTGATGTATTTATTATATAGTAAAATGAATAAAAAGTATATAACTTTATCCAGTTTAGATTCGAATAATTCAGTGAAAAATAAAAATTGAAATAATAATAAACTATGAGTGAAAAAATTCCATCTATTTGGTTTGTATGGTTATCCTTTGAAAAAGATGGTAATAAAAAGTTTTATAATTTAATAGAAACTATTGTATAGAGTACCGGAAAGAATATATTTATTATAAGTTTCATATAATTTTTTAAATTTATTTATTTTTCCTTTTTCAGTTACAATGAACTCAAAAAAAAAAAATTTAATGTACAAACATACAATAATGAAAATAAACCTGACTCATATTAAGAATAAATATTGTGTTAAATAAATACATTTATTGGAATTAAATTAATCACGTTTATTTTAAGTTCTCTAAAATTTTAATTATTGAAAATTAAAACGCTTTACGCTTTTTGATGTAAATTTTATTGACGAGGGTATAAAATATTTCAATACTTAATGCTTATTATGAAATACATTGGTAATTTTATTAATATTTGTGACTTGATTAATGTAAAATGTTAATGATAAAAATATCATTAATATTTAAAATATATAATAATAATATTTATTCTGTAATTATCCCAAGTGTATTTAATATGCAAATAAACAAATTTAATTCAAATTATGCTTTAATCCGAATAATTTCAATTCAAACATCGAATGCCACATTTTAATAACTTCGAATTAAATAATTATATTTTGTGTCTTAATATATAATATGGGATAAATAATGCAATTAAACTTTTATTCTGTTAGTTTTAGTAACATTATAAAGATACAAATTCATCAAAGGCTTTTGAACAATTTTTAAATGTTCCTTTTAAATGTAAGAAGTGATTGCAATAAGTTTATAATTTCCATGAGAATTAGTTTTAAAAATAAAGCAATTATCTAAAGTACAATATTGGCCAAATTTGAGGACACTTGGAACTTTTTGTATCTTAACTTTGTATGCTTTTAGAAAATGTTACGTTTCTCAAAATGCAAAGTCATATATATCATTTTAAAGAAAATGTAATTTTGAATTCGATTCAAAAAACAAAATTGAAATATTTGTGAAAAAAAAAGTTAATTTGCGATAATTATTGATATACATTACATACTGTGATTGCAGTAAGTTAACAGTACATAGTAGGGTATCCATTATTTTTATTACAGCTTCACATGAATGTTTCATTGACTTGATGATAGTTTTAAGCTCTTCCTTCGTTATTACAGGATGTCAGGAAACAAATATGGCTTCAAATAGTTCTTTTTTCTTTGATAGGCACCTCATTCGGAAAAGAGTTTTCAAACTGTGCCTCAAGTTTTCAATGGGATTCAGGTCAGCATTGTTTATTGGCTAGAACAACAATTCAATGATCTTTGTGCAAATCACTCTTTCGATAATTTTTCTATGTGGCAGGGAGCAGAATCGTGCTGAAAAATAAATGAAACATTGTTAGGAAAAAGATCTCTGATATAAGGTAATAGTTTTGGTTCCATAATAAAGTCAATGTATTTTTTGGCATTCAGTGTCCCATTGATGATATGCAGGCAACCAGCACCATCTGCTGACATGTATGACCAAATCATAACACTAAGTGGATTCTTCATAGTCGCCTGACTGCAGTTAGAATGTATCTTTTCTCCTATTCAACGTCAAACATATTTTCGCCCATCATTACCGAATAACGATATCTAAGTTCCATCGTTCCATAAAACTTGTGACCAATGATCATCTGTCCAATTAATGTGTTCTTTTGCCCACTTTGGTCTCTTTCTGCGCTGCTGCAATTTGAGATAAGGATTTTTTCGTGGAATTCCACCTCTTAGTCCAACATCTGTTAATCTTCTAGTGATTGTTCTTGAACGCTCATAAACACCAGCATCATTCAGATCAATTCTGATGGCCGTTGATGACCTTCTTCTATCTTGGAGACATAGTCTTATTATTCTTCTGTCATCAACAAATGTGATGTTTCCTTTTCGGCCTTTTCCTGCTTTGTTTTTTATAGAAATTCCTCCTGATACCGTAAATAAAACTTTCGGACTCCATATATCACTGAACCATCCATATGTCTCGCCCTTTCAACATAGAAAAAACCTCTTTCTCGTAACAGAATAATCTTACATCTATTGCTAGTGTCCAATCTATTCTTTTATATGATGTCATTACTTTTTGACTAAAAATTAATTTTTTTTTACAACATTTCTTACTTGTAATTTGATTACATACGAAACAGTCTTTATCTCTTTTACATAGCAAAGCACAATAATGACTTGTTCCAACTGTAAACCTGATGTTTGCTCCTGCTGGAATCTATGTTTATAGTTAGAACAAGTAATTTGATTGGATCCTAAGCCATTGTGGTCATTTGATTGGCTCTCAGAACTATAACAGTGATTGTCTACGAAATTTAGACATTACAAACCACCTCAAACTGCATTTGTTTTTTAGATTAAAGTATTAAAGTGCATATAACTTTTTTATGTTGAAAATATTTGAGTGTTGATTTTTGTATCGAATTTAATATAAAGTTTTCTTTTAAATGATGTAAACGACTTTGCATTTTATAAAACGAAGATTTTTTACAAGCACAAAAAATTAAAAAAAACATAAGAATTTCCAAAAGTGTCAACAATTTTGTCCACCACTGCATACTGCTTATTACATTGAAAGAATAACTCTTTTAATTCCTCTCATTATTCATTATTTTTGAAAAATATGTAAAAAATGAAACTTTTGTAAATGATTTTTATTACCTTCCGACGGTTTCACTTTTACAATTACTTGCCTTGTTTCAAAATATTTTTGTTTTGAAAAACAAATATGTTTGTAGTGCAAGTAAATGAATATATTCATATTAAATTTGAATGTAAGAAATAGAAATTGTAATTAATTGCAAGAAAATCCGTCTTTAAATGAATTTTTCTAACCTAAAAATTACAATTAATATTCAGGAACAAAATCCTACTTAACAATGATTAATCAGAATACGATATCTAGGAAAAACAGAACTTTATTCATTAATTCAGAACAATTAAATACAGAATGGAATTTAAAAAATACTACTTAAATTGTAGGAGAAACTTATGATTTTATAGATGTTTCACAAAAATGATCTATTTTGAATTACTTTGAAGATATTAAAAATGCATGAATATAACAATAAATATGGAAATGTTTTTGAACAGCAACAAAGATCACACAGAAAATTTACGCTACAGTAAATATTTATTTAATAGTCAGTTCTTTGAAAATTTACTACATATGTAGTTATTGATCTTGTTATACTAAACGAAACATTTTAATTTAAAAGCTGTTAATGAATATAACTTGACTATCCTATACAAAATATTTAATCAAAATCTGCAACTTTTATTTATATGCATAATAATTGATTTACCGAAGTATATATTAAGTGTATAAAAATTAGAAAAAATAAAGCACTATTTTTAAAAGCTATGTTAACTAATGTAAACAGATATTAATTTCAAAAAAATACTTTCTTAAGGGCATAAATAAATGTTGTGATATCGATCGAATCTGTCAATATTCAGGGAGTAATAAATTAAATGAAAATATATTTTTTTATTTCAGACCATATGCATTTGATAACGAAAAGAGGTTTACTTGGTTTTATTAATAAACTTTAACCACCTTTTACTTCAAGAATATTTTTATTAAAATATTAATTATCGCTATTATTTTAATATATATATGGGTTATTTAATATTTTATTTGCATGTGTAGTACACTTATTCTTAAAATTATTATTCTTAGTACACTTATTATTCTTCTTCTCTTATTCCCTCAGAATTAAAAAAAAAGTACTTACTTTAAATTGAAATATTTTGAATTGATATAAATACAGTGTGATCAATGTAAAAGAATAACCATTTGTTTTTTGTATTATTCACATCTAAAATATATATGTAGCAAGAATTTTAACATCATTATTATTTAGTACATCTATATTTAAAGAGCAGATATCGTTCATTTCACTTTCTAAATTCCAAAACTCGTTTTTTAAACATAAATTCGAGTGAAAATTATTTGTAAATTTTAATCAAAATTCTACGCAAATAATTTGAGTAAATCGTCGCCTTCTTTCAACATTTTATAACTATTTTTTTTTTGAAAGCTCATTTCGTATGATTATGAATGGCAGCAATAAAACTCGTTTGCATGAGCTAAATCTTTGATTTTAATGAATTCCGAAGTGCACCCGGACATAAACAAATTTTTATTGCTTCACTTTGTGACATTGGGCTATTCGCGGTTTCTCTTCACTAACCTTGGGGACTTTCAATTGAGATTGATTGCTTTCGCTAAACAACCTTTGCCCAACCAAAAATGAAACGTGATGAAGAACATTAATATGTAAAGCAGTTAGGAATGAAGTGAAGCGGTGGAGTTGAGAATTATATAAACTCCATCTGAAGGAGTAGAGTATCTGAAGGAGGATCAGAGAGGCGTTGTAGTGAGAGGAGGTGGAATCTAAGTGCTATAGTATCGAAAGGAGGATTTACAGATTAGTATTTAGGTCCTAGTGTAAATCGCTCAGATTGAGAATTGTTCTAGTATTTTCAGCAGTTGTTCCAGATTCGGAGTTGCAGTTGATAAGAGATATTGGTAAGAGGCTGTTAGATTATTATTGGTGGGTTGAATTAAAATGTTAGTAAACTTAACCTGGAGAGCACTATTATTAATGTCATAGTAGATATATATTAATAAATGTTGAAAGCTGTTTTGGTGGTTCTGTAATTATTGGTGTCGTATTGTTTAATATTAGATATTAGTGATGGCACAAGATAACGCCCGGGTCGAGCGGGTGTTACAACTTGAGATACAGGACAGTTACTGCTGGTTTCTACAAGGCGGAGTCACTCCACACGTGTCAAACCTTTATATGAAAGTGTTTAAGAAATTTCTTAAATGATTGTTTATTTTAATAGACCTATGACCACTAAGATCACCAGACTCCCCCCCCTTTAGATTTTTTTTGTAGGATTATCTCAGAAATAAGGTTTCCAGAGAAGTCATGTAACCATCGATGAATTAAAATAAATCATAACTGAAGAAATCTTGTCAATAGCACCAACAATATTCCGAAGTGTGTCAATGACGTGTTCATTTTTACATTCAAAATAGTGGCGAGCATATTCAACATTTATTGTAAAGAATGATGATGTAAAAATTTGAATTAAATTATGTTTTTCAAAATTAAAATTACCACAGAATTAAGTTACATTGTACGTTTCAATTTCTACATTACCTCAAAAATAAAGTTGTAACAGTCTAATAACGTTGGAAATTGTGTTCCACACTTAAACAAGACTGAAACCGTTATACTTTAGAGTTTAGAATAGTTGCCACATCCTTCAGATTTAAGGATAATAAGAAAATCCAATGGGCTCTTTTTTAAATTGATCATCCTGTATGTAAATTTTTGTAGGAGAAAAAAATTCTTAAAAATTTATCTGACAAGGAAATTTGATGGAAAAAATCAAGCTAACTTAAAAGTTTATTTTATTAAATAAAGACAAATTAAATAATTATTTCAAAAGTGGGTAGATAATTTTATAATTTTATTTTATTTTTGGAGAAATAGGGCTTCAAAGTACAAGTGATACACGAAAAAGATCCCCAAAAGTATTTAATTTGTTCATTTTTTTTAAAAAAATGTTAATTATAGAGTCCGTTATTAATCTCTCGCTTTTAAGCACTAACCTTTGAATATTGTATTAAAATAATTAATTTTGCATTCATCGAAAAGTTTTCCCATTTGTTTCTGTTTTTTCGTAAGATATTCCTTAAAGAGAAAATATTGTTATAAAATTGAAACTCAGATTTAAAATAACATCATTCAAAGATTTAAATGTTTCCCTACCTAAGGCATTAAATTTGGGTTTTCTGCTCCGTCTTACACCATCTTCTGAAAAGAATTTTTGTAAAAAAGAATTTGAGTTTCTAAAGACTATTCAGTGACTTTAGGGCATTTATACTTCACTCAAGAAACGACAATTTGCATCATAAAGTTGCTTTTAGAGTAATCGCTTTCGAAAGATTCTAGAATTACTTTTAAAAAGAGCACTTTTTAAAATGTATTACGTACAATTTGAAAATCAGAAGAGAATTGTATGCATGAGATTTAAAGTCGAACATGACAGTTTTAAACGAATTTGTCGTAATACTTGCTACTGAACCACATCATTAAAAATGTTGAAACTTCGGTACTAAATGCTGTTTTTTATGCTAGTTTTCATTCATTATATAAATACTTTTTAAATCTAATGATACAGTTTCTTAAAAGTTTTTTTTTCTTTTAATGGAATATGCATAGAACTGTCAAATAAATAATTCCTCCGAAATAGTTGATCGAATAGTGATTCATTTTGTATGTAATAATGTGAGGTAGGAATGGATGTTAAAATATTATTAAGCTTGAGCGGTAATCTTCATAATAATTTATCTCATTTTATCCGGATCTACATACTTGAAAATATTTTGAAATGGCAATTTATACTTTATCGTTTTAGTTCATCTCTAATGAATTAAATGATATCATATCACTCTCAGAAGAAGCTGGTGGCTGTAGTAGACGAATGACGATGGCAGACATTGTTTCTTCCGAGTCGAGGTTAGAATCCTGATGCTACTAAAGATCAACCTGGTAGCGAAACCTTTATATTTGTCTTTTCAAGATGGGATGGTGTGGAATGCAGAAGAGTAGGATGCCATCTCAAATTCCAATCCCGTCACTTGACTGTGGATCAAATCTACGAGATGCATCGCCAATAACTCTTATATTGCTTCTATGTACGACATTAATAAACAATCAACTAAAAAGTAATTCAAATTTTAATTTTAATTATTGGTGAAGTAAGTGTATATTAATTTACTCAAATAGGAGAATATTATATGTATATTTCATATATAAAAGATTAGATACCATTGGTCATGATTCTTGCTATATGACAATGATGATGATGATTGACTTACAAATGTAGAAACATATCTTGACTTTTATTAAAGACATGTGCGTTGGATGGTACCACTGCTTAGTAAATTATTCATTAAATATGGAAACCCCATGTTGTATTTAGCTAGCAATCCCCCAATTGCATTTTGTTTTCAAAGAGCTCGAGCTTCATTATGAATGCTTCATTTTAAAGAACCTTCTTTAAGATATATATTTCACGAAAACAGTCCCTATCGCGAACCTAATAATTAAATTTCATCTTAAATAGATAGGAATTTTTGGTATGAATCTTAAATAAAAATATACCGTATGACTTTGAAAAAAAGAAAGGATTGTCAGTAAAATATTAATATTATTTTTAAAACGATATAAAGTACATAGGAAATTTTGGAGTCTAATATATGATAGTATAATTCTCAAAAACAATGATTAGCACGCATAATTTTAAATTTACACTAAATTACATAGCAAACTGAAATAATTTGCATTAAATGAATTTTTCTAAAATGTAAATGAAGTGATAATACTAATAAGATTTTTAATACCCTTGTTACTTATGTCATGAAATCAACAGTGTATATGTATATGCGTGAACTATTACTAATTAAAGTCAATGTTATGAATATGAAAAAAAATATATATTATTCGTATTAATAATAATTTCAGGAAACCGATATGTGACGTCTACCTGTTACCCGATAAGTTTATCACATTAAATATTAGTCTAATCGCAAATATAAAGTTCAACCATAAATATAGTAATTAAAATTGTCACTTAAAAACTGTTTAATAATGTAGCCAAGTATTTTTCAAAGCCTTATTTATTGTTTCTATAAAGAGGAAAATTTTCTCTACGAGTTCAATATCTCTCGGCGCTTTTAGTAACAACTTTTCTCAGTGTAACATTTCTAAGATTCTTCTTATCGGAACAATTTGCGAGTTAATCCTCAGAGGAGAAACTTTGAACACACAGCTTCGGATCTGTTATTCCCTACAGATGTCACAGACAATCACGTAATTCCAGTGGGCTATTCAAACCATTTCCACATTTACTATCTTTCAAATACTTCAATATTCCTTATTTTCTGTAACCTTTCCACACATATGCAATCTTTCTCTATCGTTTTTATATTACTTGAATATATTAATTCACTACATTTCACATGCTTATTTTAGTTGCGTAATCACGTTTTATTTGATTGAAAAGGAATGGAAAATTAATATATAGGGTTAGAAAGGAGCCACAAATGTTAGTTAAAGGAAACTTTCACAGGCGAATAGCCCATATTACAATATAACAATAATAATAGAATTTTTTTATGTGTTCTGCACATCTAATAATTTTTATCGTATTCGGACAATTCCTTCTTAATGCATCGTTTGTTTATTTTCATAGAGTGTATAGTTTGATGAAGAAACCCACATTGTCATCCTTTTTTTTTAACTTTCTTCTCTTTTTGACATAATTTCTCTTTTTAAAACCCTACCAATCTCTCATAAAACTTAAATTAGAGCTTTCACTCTGGCTATGCAACCACTGTTTTGCCAAATTTCAAGTGTTTTGTTAGTATTACGAGCTCCTTTTATTTCCTGAAATAACCAATTTCAGCTTTTCCCATTTTTTTGAGTATGAAATCTATTGTTGGCTGTTGGTATTGCTCATTTTTCGCTTTACTGTCAAGCAATTTGTTTCTTTACTTCAGGACTTTTATTTGTTTTCAAAACTCATAATTACTAAAACCCTTATACAAGCGGAAACTAATATTATATTAGTTCCATTTATGTAATATTAATTTACACTGATTAAATTAGCCAAAAGTCTTATTAGGACCTTGAATAAGTTCTCGCTGTTCTTTTGTGAATATTAATGCATTATTTAATTTATGTGGTAAAAAACATGCACTTTCAGAGTATGGGCCCTCACTAGGCACTATTTCCTTCCCTCTTTCTGGCAGCATATGAATTTCAATTCAGATCAACTGTAGATCAACTCAAAGGTAAACTAAAAAGAAATATTTTTTCTTTATTTATTAATATGCATAAGTGATACATTAAAGGGGAAATGCTGTAGTAGAAATTCTATTGTACGAGTACTCAATGGATTATTGCAAATTGTTTCAGTTAGAATCAATACCCGTTGCTGGTTCAACGACGGAAATAGCGTCAGTGGAAGAGGAATGAAGCTTGTGCAGAGCGATGAATGAAAGAGAGTAGCAGCTAATTAGCGTGTCCGAGATGTGACTGAGAAAGCTATCGGTTAGGGGAGTGAGTGCTGTTATCAGGTGTGAATGGGTACGAGGGACTAGTCATCCATGAACGCCTATAGACCGTGTATGGGGAACAATGTCATGTCTCGTCAAGTGGTTGGACGCTGGTATTGCATGTTCAGTGAAGGAAGGCAGGGTGTGGAATATAAAGATCGAAGTGGGTGTTCCTTCATATCCAAGAAAGGAAATTTACACTGCTAGTACAGGACATGGTGCTAATGAACAGACACATAAAGAGATAAGACGTAGCGTCCACACTACGTATTGGTCGAACTTAGGATCATTGAGAGCAATTTTGGGTTGGAACAGACTGTGCAACTGTTCCTTGCATCGCCGTGCACGAAATTTTACCTGAGTGACTTCTTAAAACTGACAGCCTGCCTTGAGAAATGCCTCAGTTTCAATTGTGAAAATGTGTTTTTAGTTCCACATTGAGAGAAATATATACTTATTAATTCTTTTAATTGAAATATCATTTTTAATGAATAGATAATATTCGCAATTATTCATAACAGATCAATTGAAAGGTCCCCGGTCTGACTCATATATGGCGCTACTAGAATTAAATCCATATGTTTATTAGTTAGCTCTAACCCTCAAAAGATGCGTGTATAAATTTGGCAGCTGTCGGATCATTAGTTTGCGAATTATAGCATTTTGAGTGAAGCAACTTTTGTTATTGTGAAAAAAATGGATAAAAAGGAATTTCGCGTGTTGATAAAATATTTCTTTTTGAAGGGAAAAAATACAGTTGAAGCAAAAACTTGGCTTGATGCCGAGTTTCCGGACACTGCCCCAGGAAAATCAACCATCAAGGATTGGTATGCTAAGTTTAGACGTGGTGAAATGAGCACCGAAGAAGGTGAACACCCAAAAGAGGTTGTTACCGAAGAAAACATTGAAAAAATCCACAAAATGATTTTGAATGACCGTCAATTGAAATTGAATGAAATAGCAGACACTCTAAAGATATCAACTGAACGTGTACATGATATCATTCACGAATATTTGGGTTATGAGAAAGCTCTGTGCAAAGTGGGTGCCGCGCGAGCTCACTTTTGACCCAAAACAACGACGAGTTGATGATTCGGAGCAGTGTTTGAAGATGATGAAGCGTAATAAACCCGAGTTTTTGCGTCGATATGTGACAATGGATGAAACATGGCTCCATCATTTCACTCCGAAGTCCAATCGACAGTCATCCGAGTGGACTGCACACGATGAACCCGCTCCAAAGCATGGGAAAACGCAACAGTCGGCTGGCAAGGTTATGGCGTCTGTATTTTGGGATGCGCATGGAATAATTTTCATTGACTACCTTGAAAAAGGTAGGACCCTCAACAGCGACTATTACATAGCGTTATTGGACCGTTCGAAGGACGAAATCGCCGAAAAACGGCCGCATTTGAAGAAAAAGAAAGTGCTGCTTCACCAAGACAATGCACCGTGTCACGAGTCAGTGAAAACGATGGCAAAAATCCATGAATTGGGCTTCGAATTGCTTCCTCATCCACCGTATTCTCTAGATCTGGCCCCCAGCGACTATTTCCCGTTCTCAGATCTCAAAAGAAGAATGCTCGCTGGGAAGAAATTTTCGTCCCATGAAGAGGTGATCGCCGAAACTGAGGTCTATTGTGGAGCAAAGGACAAATCGTACTACAAAAAGGGTATCGAAAAGTTGGAGGGTCGCTATAATCAGTGTATCACCCTTGAAGGGAATTATGATGAATAAAAAAAATTAATTTTGCCAAAAAAATGTGCTTTACTATGGTAGGCCGGGGACTTTTGAATTGACCTGTTAAATAATAACCGTGACCACGATAGCTTATTGGTCATGGTCGCGGACTCTCGGCCGGCGGTTTTCATCGATTCGTGGGTTCGAGCCTTGATGTCACAAAATACCCGCCCTGTATCCGAGGATGATGTATGTTAAATCCGTCGAGGCACATAGTTCTCCCAAGGCATGGTGGGGAAGTTAGGAGAAGGATTTGTCAATTCAGGTGTTATGCTTGATCGCGGTTGAAAATTACGAGTTCCGTCACCTATAGCTATCGAGTTGCTTATTAGTACGAATTTAATAAAATCAATCAATCATCTAACCATAAATAACCATAACTTATAAATTTACGAAATATTAATCATTTAATGAATTACTTTCAATTTACTGGTTACAATACTGTTAAATATCTCCCTTAATATCTGTTAAACTACACATTTAGCAAGTATTAACCATTAATTAATCAAAAAAATATATTACTAATAAATATAAGAATCTATTTTTATTTTGTTACTTAGCTTTAACTGGATCATTTTATGATAATTATAATAATTTTCACCTACGCCCATTAATTTACTGAAACAATTTTATTAGCTACTTTTTGAGTCGTCTTTTAATATTATATGGAAATATTTGAAATACTGGATACATGTTTTAAAAATAAAGATTTATTTCTTACATTTTGTTTTAAAGACCAATATTAATAAATTTGGTTGGAAGCATATTTATATTCAAAGTAGTATATGATATATAGTTCAAAAGTACTTTTAGGGGGAGATAGCAATAAACTGTTTGACTTTGATATCTGCTGATAATAACTAAAATAACACATTTTACTGAAACAAATAAAGCACAGTCTCATTCATAATTTTTTTCCCTCTAAAAATGAGTAGTTTCTGAAAAAAAATATTAAATGTTTCACTATTACAGATTTTATCTGAGATTCTCAAATGCAATAAAAAATTCTGCTTAAATACCCACTATATATGCATTTGTTCTTTAAGCCAAACATTGGAATGATCGGGTGATGAAGAGGAAAGCAACGGAAATTGAATAAAAAAAACGGTAAGATAAAAAAAAAACGTGTAACGTAAAAAAAATAAACCCAGTAACGTACAATTAACAAAAAAAATTTTAATGTCATTCCTTTCTACCTAACTTTGCTTTATTCAACTGACCTTATACGCAATGATATTAAATTCATTCCATATGGTCATTGTTTTTCTTCAGACTTCTTTACTTTTATTTTTCAATTACTACTATTGATCATTTTACTTTACATGTTAAAATCCTTACCCCAATATTATTGAATAAATGAATATATCACAATCTTTGATATATTTCTCATTTCATAAATATATTTGTTAATTGATCATCATTATGTAATTGATGTAAAATCTAAATTTCTATGACTTTAAGCTCCCAAAGCTCCAAACATCTTCTTTTTAGCCTCTAAAGGGGCTATCGTTTTTTTATACCCTATCAATTCCGTACCTGATCACATTTCAAAAATTTATCTTGTTCCTGCGCATACTTTTGATGTCTGCTTTCACCAGTAATGAACTTAATTTTAAAAAGTACGTCATAATAAATTTCTCCTTGGTTTTTCTTATTGGATTGGAATAAAATACATGCGATATATGTCTGATACCTCTTTGATCACTAATGAACTCAATTTTCAAAAATATGTCGTAATAAATTTCCACCAATTTTTTTTATTGGATTGAAGTGAAACGAATACAAAAATTAAGGATTTTATTTACTTATCGATTTCTATGTATCATCTTAAATCATTTGTAGACTGAAATCAAGATATGACTCAAAATAAATAACATTATTTAGAATTTTAAGCTGAGCCGTAGCATTTTTTTTTTTTTTTTGCCTCAATAATTCCAAACTACGTCTGTTTAGTTTGGGTTTCTTTTTAGAATGTTTTGGGGTCATTTGATTCTTTTATTGATTTGCTCTTATTAGTCACCCAAGGGGCTATTGTTTTTGGAAGATTACTTTCAACGTATCAGAATACATTTCAAATTCTTACCGTCTGCTTCAATTTTAATTATATTTAGCTTAAATATACTCACTGTTACTATTTATCGCTTACATTAATTTTAATTTCATGTATCTGATATAAAATTCAATTTAATAATTTAACGTTTTTCTTAATTTTAATAACATATAGCTGATATAATATTCGACTTAATAATGTATCGTTTGCAGTAATTTTAATTACATATTTAGCTTAAATATATTCGATTTAATAATTGACCGTTCCCTTCAATTTTATTATCGGAAAGGTTTACTATAGTCCATTTCTCGATATTTCAACGTTTATTTAATATTTTTTATATATTTAATTGAGTAATTTAATAATCATTATAGAAAAAGCCCCCCTTTGGTGGCTACATTTGTTAATTGGAAAATGTCCCATAGAACACTTTGATTTTATTCTGTAGTTTTCAAAAACTTTAATATTATTATAGATTGCTTACATTTCAATAGAATATATTTGAACTACACTGACTACGGTATATGAATATTGTAATGTACTTATAACCAATAGTAATAGACGATATTGTATGAAATTAAAATCCGTGAAAGACGTTTAAAATAAACTAAAACATATTCAACATCCCGATTAGGCCCATTTGAAATAAATCTAGATACTCTCTTTAACTTTTCTGTCAAACGCAAATATTGTTTTCTATAAAAACCTTCAAACACCATCTAGAGTCTCATACACCGAAATAGATTGAATGTTTATATATATATATATATATATATATATATATATATATATATATTTAT
>BMAW01099062.1:7723-38089 GCA_019974015.1 Nephila pilipes | reverse complement strand
TGAGGACATCTCATGAGTATTTATGTAAGAATTTTTTTTATAATTTTAGAGATTTATAATGATGTCCTCCACACACATTTGCTTCTAAAATAAATGTATATTAAATTAAGAGCCAAAATAAACGAATATTTAATTTTAACTGTTACATTTTATTTACTTATACATATTATTGTGAAATACATAATTTTCTACTCTAATGTGTGTATAAAATAATGTTTCAAAATATTTTAAATCAAAGAAGTCTGTAAAATGATCAGTTAGGAAATATATAAAATTCCGAGTGATAGAAACTTATTGCTTATACTCACATTCTCATTGTTTTTATATAAAATTTTTATACTAAAACATTAATCGTAATTCTTCTGATAAGGAAAATACCCAAGTTACTTGTATCTATTTCGAGTAGAATGTGTAACTTTAATCCAAAACGGAGTCACTTAGTTCCAAACTCTTGATGTAAAGATAAACATTTTTTAAAGTAGACTTTCATAGAAATCTCATCTTCCCGACACTTAAGAGACGTTGTTTACTTTGCTTCGTCGCCTCGTCATGCTAAGCTTTATCAAATAAAGACTTCAAAAGACGGGGAATGTAGACCTTTTTTTAAAAAATGCATGCCCTTTCTGGAATAGAATTTGAAGTACTGCAATAATCCAGCTTTTCTCATTCCACGGGAAAAAGAATATCTGAAAAGAGTTGCACAGAAAATTATTTAAATTAAATTTCGATTTATTGAACTGAGGTGCTGTTCTTCGTTTTGAAAATGCAGGCGATATTTTTGGAATTATGTTTTGTTTTTCCATTCAGAAACATTTTATTTGGCAATATCCTTTTTTTTTTTGTCATGGGTCATTCTTTGATGCTCTTTTTGGAATAAAATTTAAAAAGCTGCAAAAATTGTACTTCTCTCCGTCCTTGGGCAAAGGATATCTGGAAAGAGATGCATAGAAAATTTATATTATATTGAAAATTTATTGAACTGAGATGTTGTTCTTCATTTTGAAAATGCAGGCGATATTTTTGGAGTGATATATGCATTTGATTCTGAAATGCAATTTATTTCGCAAGATCTTTTTTTTTTTTTTTTTTTTTTTAAAAGGTCATTCTTCGATAGCCTTTCTGGAAAAGAATTTATTAGACAAAATATCTTTTATTTGTCATGTGTCGTTCCATTCAAAATTTTATGCAATTCAACATGAAATTTTCTTAGAATGAAACGTATGTTTTCATATTTGAAATGATTGCCGCATTTCGTGTTTGAAACTAATCTAAATAGCCAAGGTTTCAGTAAACATTAATTTTATTTATCTGAATTTATTACAAAACAAATTACATCCAATTATGAACCAAGTGGTTCAAGACTTATCCGCATAAATAACTCCTCCTCCTCCTATATTATTACTTTGTATTTTTGGAAATACTAAAATAAAATAAAAATACATCCAACATAAATTTTAAAAATGGATGGAACATAGAAAAATATATATTATAAACGTTGTCAGTATGTTTGAATATCACGATAAAAGGAACAGAATTCTAAAAATCTGGAACCAGTTTTACATATTTCACTCATCAGTTTCCTTTTTGATGTATGTTGTGTTTGGCAAAAAGCCATCGTTCTCTCTATACATTTCATCAGTTACTATTCCTGTGCCCTTATGGCAGCAAAAGGTGATAAATGTAACTTATTTTCTGCATTATTTTCTAACCTAAGCCTACTTTTGCATTACTAAGCCTATTTTCTTATTACTTATTAAGCCTACTTTCGAACAAGTTTTCTTATCTCAATAATATTCAAAAACTCGTGCCTTTTAACCAAAATTCTAGATCCTACAAAAAAAAAAGTCACTTGTACTACAAATGTTAGTATTTAAATAACAAAATTAATACTATTAAACAATTTCTTGCGCACTTATTTACGATCGAAATAGTTCTAAATTGGAAAAGTTAAAAATAAATTGGAAAGCTTGATTTTCCTTTTATTTATAATATAGTAATTTTATTTATCATATATATTAATTACGAAATAAAATTATTTATTATGGAATACATTGATATGAATATTTGGCTAATATTGATTATTTACTCTAAACAATTCAAGTTTTTGATTAATGAATTTGTTGATGTCATATGCTAGCAAATTTATTGATAAGACTTACCCCATGTTTGTTATAAGCTTGCGAATTACAAAAGTCTAATTTTTGTATCTTTCTAATTTACAATGTGAGATAAAGTTTAACTCAAATAAATAAAAAAATTTAAAAGATTGATTATATTTGTATTTATAAGGTCGAAAGCTCATGGTAAAATGACTTTCGACCTTATCAAAGCTCATGATTTGAGTTTTCTTTTTTCTTTTTATTAATAACTAATTTACTAATGGAATAATAACGCACGAATTTAAGCAAATTGTTCAATTTCTATCTTTATTCATTTGCAATGCGAGGAAAATGCACATAATTTATGTTCAAATTTTTATTTGCATTTTCAATATTTAAAAGTGACAAAAGGAGTATAAGATCTTCTGGCTTAAATCTTAGATATTCAATGTATCAACGAAAAAAAATGCTTATATGAAAATTATAAATGCAGTTGTACATTTTTTTTTTTGTTGAATTGCTTTTATTTCTGTAATTTTTACATACCCTTTGTTTATTCATCTATTTTTCATTTTATTTTCATAAATTGTATTCCCAGTTAATTTCAAGGAATTTTGAATTTAATTTCCTAATTATATATATATTCTTATTGACATCCGTGAAGAATAGTATATGGAGAAATTATGAAGAGGAAAAAAAATTAACACTGATTATATACAAACGCGAGGAAAAGGCAGATCCTTTATTTTTTTTTAATTCACATTTTTAATAATTAAAAACCACAAAAGAGTACAAAAATCTTAAACTTAATGTAAATATTTAATGTAGTTTTTTTTATTATAAATATTGTTTTCGAAAATAGTAAAGGCGACATACGTCTATTTTTCACTGAATTATTCATAAGTTTAATAATATAACGAGTCTTTATTTATCTATGTTTCATTTTACATTTTATAAATTTGATTTTTAGATATATCCTTCAGTAAGTTTTTAATTTTACTTTTTTCCTTTTGTTTCCTTGGAAGAAAAGTGCATGAAGAAATTATAAAGGGAATAAAAATTACAATGATTCTATGAAAAATAACAGATGATTAAACATAAGATAAATTTTCAGTTTCCTAAATATTTATCTTTCTGCTGTAAGCTAATAAAATTCATAAATTCATAAGAGAAAGAACAAACAGATTTGAAAGAATAAACATTGTAAAAAATTATGTATTATTTTTAATATCTTAGCTCATTGAATATGGCAACATATTGCTGTCAACAGCAAATGTGTTGCCACATTCAATACGAAATAAATTTTGTATAATCAAAGTACGAAATAAATTGAGGATGAATCTCGAAAATATATATGAAAATCTGAAAGTCTTAATTCGATTTCACGCCATCATCATCCAAATATAACTTACACCAGAGCGCAAGCGTGAATAACTTTGACCTTAACTACTTAATTTTCGCCTCATACTTGACATTCCTCCCTTTCAAACAATTAAAATGTCAGACAACGAAATGGAAGTCTGGGGAATTAAATTTATTTGTTTTATAGTTTGCTCAAGCTTTGTGACATTGTTTATTAATCTGTTCGCTGAAAGTAATTTATTTTACAAACAAAATATTTCTAACATACGATAGTTATGTATATATAAAAAAAACAATTATAAAAAATGTTTTGCTTTTTTTCTAAATATTTTAAAAATGAATAACGATTTTTTTTTAAATTGGCGTTTTTCTGAACTTTATCATAATCACGTTTTCTATTTTAAAACTGTTGTCAGTTTTTCGGTGTTAGCGAATCTAGATAGGGTTTATTAATGTGTCGGGATTTATTAATGTGTCGGGATATAGACATTTTTGACAGCTTATGAAAGATGATTTTTACCCTATTTTTTTTTTAATTTCACGCCAGACATGGATTTACGAACTTAAAATTTGATTATTAAAGAAAGGAAATATTTACGCGACACTCGCATTTTTTTCGAAAAAAATCATCATATTTATTTTTTTCATCTTAAAAGTTTTGTCAAAAACATAAATTAATAAAGCCAAAATGAGAAATTATAAAAAAAAAATATTTTATTAAATATGAAACCAAAATATTATTTATAAATTTTTCATCCTTTTATTCTGGTTGAACAGCGTAAAAAAAAAAAAAAAAATAGAAAAGCATTTCAGCTTTTCGAAAAAAATCTATAACATTAATATGAGGTAATTCCCGTTAGCTCATATAACTCCAAACACTCGATTTGGCATATAATCATAAAGATTGAATGCCAGTTTGGCATATATTGTCCTAAACACAATCAAGGTCATTCTGACGATGGTTAATAGAAATATATTGTTTTCTACCGACTTATATTCGTAGTATAATTAAGGCCCAGATGTTTTCTACGATATTATGATCAGGGAGTTTAGCTGACCATAATGTTCTCATAATGGACTCTAATGTTGTAAACACGTGACCAATTTTTGACGGGATCACAGCGGTATGAATGGATATGCTCCCTCTTATTGAAAGTTCATTCATTTCCTTCCTTATTTGCATCACAAGGCAGAATTTTGGATTCTAATAATTGAATGTAATCTGTATGTTTTTGTTTACCTTTTTAAGAAACCAGACTTGATTTTCCTCCATAACCACCAACTAACCCAACCATCAAACTTCGAATACCGGTTGTATATTAGTTTTCTTTGTCTTTTAAACAGTGCTAGCAATATATTTTGAATTTTTTCTTAGATGAGAAAATAACAAGTCCTTTCATTTGCCCAAAACATATAATTTTTTGCCCCAAAGCAGTCGGTTAACTATGTAAACTTTTGACCATTTTGGATGGTTTTTTTTTTTTTTTTTTTTTTTGAAATCTATGAGCTTTAAACTTCATTATATAATAAAGAACAGTTTGCTTTGACACATGTTAGTCCGACTTTTGTTCTATATTTTGCCTTTCCTTTTTGGCTGTCGGAGGATTAATCTTTTATTACAAGGAGTGAGTCTTTTTGACCTTCCGGTCTTCCGTTTGGTTCCAAGAGTATTGGAATTTTTCAAAACGTTAAGTTTACGGGATATGTCTCTGATGCTTTTCCTTTCATTTCTATAAGCTATACCTGAAATTCCGATAAAAGCATTCCTTCCAGGCATAATAACGAAAAAGTATGATTTGTAAACCATGATTAATATATATTTTCCAAATTAAATCAATAAAACTATAATTTTTACAGAATTCTTAGGGAAATATTTGTAATTTATACATACTACAGATATTTATCGATTATTTATTAAAACAATTATACGTTAGAAAGTTCAATTAAAGGCATTTTGATTTTTTATTAGTTCGCTTATTGTGTTTTGAAAATAGTTTCATGAATATTTTTTAACAATTTTTGCTCCACACTAATTTGAAAATTATTTTGTAAAATGAATATTTTGCTTTTACCTCTTCTACATTGAACGCAAAATGTAGAAGAGGTAAAAGCAAAAACATTTGTAGATAATGATGTAGGATTCGGAAGAAAATGCAGAAAAAGAAACTAAAATATTTTTAAGAAAAGAAATTATAACTTACATTTCTTTTCTCGTAATGCCTTTTCGTGGAATATATACGAAGAAAATGCTATTTATAAACTGATTATGAGGTTTTTGCAAGCAGCACATCTTTTTTAAGGGTAGTCTTAGTAGTGGAGGTGTAAAAATATAATGTAACAAATAGCAAACGTTCTAAGTTAGCCTTTATTGTCATTGAACGCTATAAAGGCTCAATCAGTTAAGCTAGTGATAAAATAAAAATAAGTTAAAACATTTGACCCTGATTAAATTTTAAACGCAAGTAGTATTTTATTAGTGTGCTTTTGGAATTTGTATTTTTTTTACCAAGTCATCTATATTAGAATCAGTTATTGAAATTGCTAACAAAATTTGGTGTTTGTTAATTATCACCAAATCATATCAGTTAATCATCAATATCAGTTAATCTCGAACGATATTTTAATTTTATTATGTTTATGATGGAAAACATTTAATCATAATCATATGTTGATTTAAATCGCTAGCAATATCTGACAACTGTGACCTCGCAGTCTAACGTATTATTGTACTGGTGTCAGGCAGAGCCGTTCCTACGAGACGATTGATTGAATAGAGTCTGAGGACAGTGTTTTTACGAATTTTGTTTAAGCTCCTGAAGTAGACATTATTTTTCATGTATATATATTTAAAAATTTTCAATAGAAATCTTCGCGTGCCACTGATAGGACTCCCTTGTTTTCCCCTAGGTGGTATGTATGCCGCGGCTTAAAAGTAAAATATATGGAAAATGCAGTCTGACCCCGTATATATCTCACGAATCCACTTAACTCGAGTTCTTACCATGGTTACCATTTTTAAGATTCAAATTAATCTTTTTTTTGAGATGTCGTCAGGACTTGCTGTTCAGAGAGTTGGCATTAATAACTTTTCCCCCCCCTTCTGTTTTATAATATCGTAGGATAAACTTGCCATGAAGTTCAAATTTGCAACAGCATACTCCTAATGGAAGAAATAAGAGACATGAGGAAAAAAAAAAAATACTTTAAATGTTCTTTCGCTCCTGTAAACGAGAGAAAAAGAAACGCAGAGGAAGAGTAGGAATTTTTTTAGAAACCAAAAACCCTCAAGTCCCCTGGAAACGGTGACTTTCACCGAACAAGAGAGAAGATAAAAATTGGACTGAGTGGGCATGGACAAAATGTTATTTTTTGAGATGCATTCTTTGAAAGTGTGGGGATATGAGAGGGTCGGACCCTTTTTAATACTTTTTATTATTTTTATTTGATCGTTTGGATTGGATATGAATCTCAAAGATAGAGGCTACAGTTTTAGTTTAGTTTTTATTAACGTCGCACTAGAAGCAACACGAGGGCTAGTGGCGACGGACCTCGTAATTTTGAGCCTCGGTCAAGTGACGAGGACGACACCTGAGCTGGCACCACCTTTTCCTAACTTCCACACCACGCCAACAGAAGGATTTTGGGCCCCGACAGATTTAATGTGCATCAGCCCCGACTACACGGGGCGATCCGCTACAAGTCCATGGAAGTGATTCCCCTCATCGTTGGCTCTCTTGGTCCCTGGGACCCCAACAATGACCGATTCCTGCAAAGATTTTACACAGGGTCCTTCCTACCTTACGCTGATACGTAAGCTCTGTGTCTCTGACTCCATTTGTTGGAGCAGAGACATTTTCCTCCGACACCTTACGGGGAAACAGCAATACTCAAATAATCCTGATCCTTCTGCCGATGTGGAAAATTGTCTTAGTGCCTTCTCACCTCTTTCCTTTCGAACTTGAAATAACTGTGATCATGCGTATCGGTGTATATACCTTTTGTGTAAATTTTTGTGTTGCAATTCTTTACTAGCACAAAAAAAAAAAATTTTTTTTTTAAGAGTTATTGAAAAAAAAAAAAATCTTGTAATTGTTATTTCTGAAAAAACTAAAACAATGTCGAAAGAGTGTAAATGTAACTCAGGAAATTCTTATCGATTTTGAAATTTATATTATCTCCAATTTATGTTAATATTTTAACTCGTGGTTTAATAAACACCTGGGTTAACGGGTTCGAATGTATACTTTTCTTAAAATTCTACTTTTAAACGTATTTTGAAACTGAAATGATATGAATTACTTTGCTATTAAAATGATTTTTACATAAAATAATTTTTATTTTTGTTAATTTTTCCTTTTCTCAGATTTCTCTAATTTCGTATTTTATGCAATACTGATTTTTGTCACTTTTTTGTTTTTAAGAATTTTGCCACTTTCTGGTCTTCATAAAATTAATAAAAAAAAGGTAAGTGTTTTGAGAATCAAAATTTTTTAAAAAATCATGTCCATTCCACACAATTTTAGAAACCCTTTTCGAAGAGATTCGTACTGAAAATAGTTCAGAAATTAATATTTTTAATCAATTATTTCAATTTTGTACGAATAATTTATTTGTTTATTATTATATTTGTGGACTTTAGAGGCCTTTTTTTTTTCACTGAACAGAACTTGTATTCGAGAAATTATTTCTAAAATAGTTATGAACCATCTATTAGGTTTTATAGATTTTTGTATTTCTATTCTATTATTTTCCAAAAAATTTTATTTTAAAAAAAAATCCGATTTGAACGTAGGACATTTTCTTAAAAATAGCTTAGAATTTATTGTCATGTGTTTCTATTTTTACTTTTTTTGAGTTCAGGTAACCATTCCTTACAACAGTACAATAATCAGCTTTAATAATATTTCTTATTTCAAAATTTTGATTTGATAATGAAGACAAAAATTTTAATATGGTAATCGCTTTTTAATTCGATATTTTATGATGAAACACATTCTATCATCCGGTACCGACCGAGTCATTCGTTTTCAGAATTCTTACGAGTGGATTCGGAAGTTGTTGACTTTACACGATATATCGCTGCTTGCATTTTCGCCCACTGTTTGTCGTAGTTGTCAGTTTTCATTTCAGTTCTGTTTGTCATTGCTGTCATACATGCTTTCTTGTTTTCTGGCGGCTTCATATCACGTTTATACAATGTTGACATCTTGACTACTGTGTACATACAGTGTGCTAATGTTCTAGAAGTCCAGCAGGTGTCCTTCAAGTGCTAATAAAATAAATGAACGTAAGGGTGTGACTAGAATAGCTTGTTACAACATTTTCTTATATATTTTCTTCTGTATCGTGTTTTTTTATCTACAAGAATATTCAATTGAGTTAATATTTCATGTCTGAATTTAATTTTTTTTTTGTGCGAGGTAGAATGTGACGGATACTTTGTCGGATATTTATTTCATCTACGCAGGTGGCAAATTTATGTAAACAAATAAAAAACGTGTTTTAATCGTTAAAATTTTTATCTAGAGTAATTTAATCTTCGGTATTCTCGTCAATACTAAACTGACGCTCGTTTATCGACCTAGGTCATCCACGTGCAGGATCGAAGATACTTCAGGAAGCTATTAATTTTAATTTAGTTCTTTTAACGTTCAAGTTAAAAAATTCTAGTGCGAAACAATAGTGGTCAAAAACTGCCAAATTCGATTTTTTTCATACGATTCTCTTTCAAAAAAACATTTAGTAGCATTGTTTTATTAAAAAAAAGGGGGGGGGGGGGTTCCCTCCATATATGCATGTCCATTAACATAAGTATTTCTTATTGCTTTCACGCAAAAAAGTGACAAAAAACCAGTGTTATCTCTCATATTTTAAGGCTTCAATAAAACCATACAAGTGCATCACTAAAAAAATTGCTGTTTTTATTTTTCCTCAAACACAGCAAGCACTTCTTTTCTCTTGATTCCTCTAACCGGCATCGCCAAACGTCAGCAGAACGTGCCACTTGGCTGTTTCTGTTTGGCGTCGTTTCATCCTCTCTCTCCTCCCTGCAAGCAACCCCAAAGCTACCTCTTAAGTATTCGTTCGCGAAAGATTGACCGCGTTTACGTTTGAATGAGGTGTACGCTAGTTTGGTAGTCATCCGATCCGATTGTTTTGGTTCGTTGGGAAGTTCTGTGCAGGGAAAAAAAGATACAGAGTTCTACCTCGACTACTGTTTCGAAAATGGATTTATCTGCAGGAATAAGTTTCTCCTTTCTGATCACTATCATCCTTTGCTCTTGTAAGTTTATTTTTAATTCTATCGATTTTTTTACTCCCCTTTTTGCGCTGTGGGGAACGTTACATTGTAAAGCCGGTTTGTCATTTTTCTCTGTGTACTTATTCCTAACGAGGTTAAAAACGTGTTTGAATCGAGCAGGTACGCTGATTTACCTGCAGATGAGTATCTGCCAGCTACCGTAGCGATTTTGTACAACGTATCTTTGGGGATAATGGAAATTGCCTCTTTTTTAAAAAAGAAAGTGGATACAATCATTGTAGAGGCTGTTAAAAAACAATCTGTACCTTAATATTGTTTTACGTGAAAACTATGTTTCCCAAATAGTCTTATTGTTACTCTAAGGAAGACGTATTAGTTTTGGCGGGATTTCGAAAACCAAAGAACATTTGAAGCGACGAATTGGAGTTTCATGTGTGATGAAATATATATTTGGAAAACTTCTTGTACTTATATATAATTATTAAATTCTTAATTTTAATTGTATGTTTTTAATTAATTCGTTGTGAATGTAAAGTATTTTGTTTTAACGCGATGCAGTTCGACAAGTATATTGCTTTACAGTTGACCAATATCTTACGTTGACTGAATATCGGTATTATAATTATTGAAAAATTAGTAGTGTATATGTCTGAGAATTTTTGATGAAAAGTGTTTTGTTTTTATAATATATAAAATTGTATGATGTAAATTTATGTAAAACCCACGAAATTTTCATCTTCTTGCGCAGAAAAGTAGTAGCTCAAATAAATTGTTTCGTTTTTGTAAATAAGTTGGTTATATTACTGTACTTGGGAAAACATTAAGTAGAGGAAAGATTTATATTATAATTCTGTGAAAAGTATATATCTTTTAAAATTATTTTATGAATCGAAATTTAATTAATACACACATGAACCGAAATAATGGAGTTTTTTTTTTTTATTATTATTCTGCTATTTTAAATTCAGTTTTTCGTTTTATTTACTCTAAAAAATTAGTATAAATAGTCATTAAATGTCAATATACAGCTGGTTTTTTTTGTCAATGATATTTATTGTGTATGTGGAATTTATGAAAGCTTTCTCGCAGATTGAATGTATTTTTATTTAATTAAATATGTTTCGCCACATATTTGTGCTGAATTTCTCCTAATATTATTTATTCTTTCCAATGAAATATCCTTATGTATTTCTTTCCATTTCCCCCTTTAATTAGACATAAGTAAGAAATATAGCGTCATAAACAAGATAGAATTTAAGAATTTTTTGAATATTTATTATTATCTAATTTTTTCTGATTGCTGTGATAGGAAATAATATCTGTAGTAGTCATATTTATATCGCCATTGATATTTTTAGAGAAAATTTCTTTTTCAGTAACTATAATTTTAAGTTTGATTCTAAACTCCTAATTCAGATATATCAAAATATAGTACTGATTTTGACTGAATTAATGTTCATTTTATAAAGATTTTGCCAGCTTTCTGTTCTTTAGCCTATTTGAATTCAAAACTAAATTTCCATGTATGTGTTTTTATGTGAATGAAGCGTTTATCATATCGTACATAACAGATACATTTCCCCTTATTTTATGATTATAAAAGACATTTATGAAGGTTTTTTAAAGAAAAGTATGGAGTTTTAAAAAAAATCTTGAACGATTTTTTTCGTCGTTTGATTCTTTTTCTCAGACCGTGAAAATGAAAACAGAAGCAATCTTATATTAATCTATTATTTTTTAAAATTCCTATAATTTAAAATAAAAGTGTGCTTAATGAAAAAAATACTTTCGTTTTATTGTAACCAGATTTCTTTTGTTTTATTTTTTGCATCATCCATGCTTTATATTTTATAGTTTAATAAATGATTATAGAATTCCTAGTCGAATTTATTTTTCATGAAATTAGTATGAACCTTAAAAAGAAAAAAAAAAAAAAAAAAAGGGGGGGAAAAAAAATTTTTACTCTGAAGTGATTGCATTCCAGCTCTAGATACTGAACGCTACGCTTCGACTTATACCACTGAACTTGGCAGGGCTGGTTGCCCTGCCCATTTTGAGATTACGATTTTGCAAATCAACTACTTGTATTGAATATCAATGTATTCAGAATAGTCCCATAATCTCTGAAGTACAACTTTCTGAGGGATAGAGGAATGCAAGGCAAAATCATTCTCAGCTCAAATTTTTCTTCTTTTTTATTTTATCAGATACATTAAGATGTCAATTGTATCTGTATTTAAGTGTTTGCAACATGTTTCGTTTTGTTTTCTCGTAGCTCGTAATACGTTAAAAATAAATATTTGTCTGGATTTACGAGTAGACCTTTGAACACTTAGTAGATTAAATTTTAAAAGTAACTATTATTCAAGTTTAAATTATATGTAATTGAAGTAAATTCTAAAGAGAAAAAAAAAGTGCAAAATGATGTGATTGCAAGAATGTAGTTGTGAAAGTTGTCCCTTTGCCAGCTTAAAATTCTCTTTTAGAATTCGTACAGAAATAAATTGAGATTGTGGTTAGATTGATATTAAAATCTTCAATAAGTATTTTACACGGCTTTAAGCGTTTGTCTTTTGAATACTTGATTTGATTGTTGGAACAATTTCTCATCGTTTTGTTACCTAACTATTACGAAAATGTTATTAAAAATACTCTATGTATTACTCTAAAACATCATTCAAATATTTTTTCAAAAATTATTTTGAAAATTAGAACAAATATTATGCAATTTTTCTGATCTCGAGGTTATCAATAAATTTAATTTTATTGTTTAATCCCAATCAATGCATTACAAACCTAATCAGGCTTGGCAAATTTTGGAATGGATGAAAAAAAAAAAAAAAAATATATTTTAAAATAAATAAATTTCGAGAAAAAATATCATTGTGATTAATCATGCCGAAATTCCCGAGAATAAGAACTGTTTTAATATTTAAATTAAAAAATATGTAAAAATAATTTTCTGGTATTTTTCCATTACACACAGAATAATTATGTATTTGAAGAGTGAAGAAATTATGCAAACCTGAACCAAAATTAATTAAAAAAAGAACGAGTTTTCTTTTGCTTTGATGATATAACCCCGAGTGACCCGACGATAGAACACGGCTTTAATAGCAGAAACTATAAGGAAGTGGCATTGTATTTTCAATTAATTAAAATAATATTGTTCTTTTTCTGTTATGAAAGGTGCGAAAACTTCTCTAATGATACTACACTCTGTGCCGTCCATTGAACAAACATTGCTTTTTGTTCCATTATGCGAGTCCAGAATTCTTAAAATTAAAACGAATCCTCATGAACATTGCCGTCTCAGATGTCTATTCTGTGATCTTTCTTTCACCCTTCATGGTCATGAATCGCACAAGTGTCACGGATTTCATGAATAGCGAAAGAAATTTAATAAGGTTCTTAACACTGCTGGTTTTGTGTTTGGTAAGTATACTGGAGAGTTATGGTAGCTGGTCATAATAACTCTAATGGTGTTTTATGGCGGTCGTGTTTTTCTTTCATGGAATTGTAAGTTCACGAGGAACCTCATACAGAGAGGGCATGGAGATGTTGCATTGTTCTATTCTTTTTATAGTTGTTTGAACTGTTAAGGGAAGTAAGCAATTTAGCATGTACATTAAGCTATTTACTTATTTTAAATTCGTGCTCAGAAAGACTTAAGAGCTAATTTCTGAATGGTCCGGTATTAGTAAAAGGAGAAAATGGAGTATGCGTTTTGCTAATATAAGGATTTCGATTATGATTATTATTTTTCTAAAAAAAATCGTACTTGTATTAGAGCACATAGTTTTGAAACATTTAGTTCTTGGATGCTTCTGTGATGTGGATGCGTATGTAGCAAATAAGAATGAATACATCCCCAGTTCTCAGATATGGAAGTATATTTTGATACTAGGAACTACATGTAAACAGAAATAATGTGCAAGAAATGATTGTATTATATATATAATTTTTCAATCGCTTCTATCGACACAGCACATGTGCATTGAAGTCTGATAGCGATTTTAAATATTTTTATTTAACTTTGATACAGTGTATGAAGCTGTTAATTCCATAGGTAAATTCTGATAATTCATCCATATAAATACAAGGCAAATAAATAAATAAAAAAATTCTGTCTTTTTTATTTTTAAGTTTTTTGAATGCATATTGAAGAGCATTTTTTTTTAAAAAAAATAATCTCTTGTAATTAGAATTTTTGTTGTGAGCAAATTAGGACTTTTAAGGCTCACGTCTACCCGCCATTTTGATTTCATCAGCTTAATGTTAATCCTATGGAATTTCGACTTTAATTCTCACATCTTTACTATTTGATCTATTTGAATGCAATAAAGTGCATCTGAAAGAGCAAAAAATAATGAATGCTTCTGTGGAATTGCTTTTTTCCTCCGATTCTTAAAAATATTTGAAAATATTCTTTAAAGACCCGAAAACTCATAAACGAATAATTAAAATATGAATAAAAATATTTTTAAAAATCTTAAGAAAAAAGTAATTCCACAGAAGCATTGATTATTTTTTGCTCTTTCAAATGCGCTTAATTGCATTCAAATAGATCAAATAATAAAGATGTGAGAATTAAAGTCAAAATTCCATAGGATTAACATTACGTCAACGAAATCAAAATGGCGGGTAGACGGGAGCCTTAAAGATGCATATCAATGAACATAAGCATCAAAAACCGTAATTCAATTTTTTTATTTCAGTTGTTTGCACTTGGAAAATATTTGCAGTAATAATTTGATATATTACATTAATAAAGAACACAATCAAAATAAAATTTTATTAGTGTTTTCCAAATTTTGCTTTTGCTTGCATATGATGTTATTCTCAGGTCATTTTAAAAAGATTTTCTTTTATAATTTTTCAAGCTTTTTTTTTTTTTTGAGGGGCTGACTTATAGATGACTTTTTTTTTTAATTTTAAAAATCGGGAATTCTTGAAAATTTCAAAATATAATAAATATTTAAATACTAATAACCTATATAAGTGCTATAAATATTTTTTCCATCGGAAGGAAGAAAAAGAGAAGTATGTTACGAGTATTTGTTTTCATTGCCATTTATCGGAAGGAAAATCATTTTTGTGATGGAAAATTTACGTATCCGTACCGATAACATTTGTTTGCGGATGCAACTACTTCCATCCTTTCGCCTTGAGATAATAACTTACGGTTACAGCCCACCATCGTTAAAAGCTTTTAGAAGAGCTGAAAAATATACTGAGCTTAAATATTTTGATCTCATTAAAGTTAAAAGTTAGGTAAAAATGCTGAATTCGCACTGGGGAAAAGCACTACTGTTTATAAAGATAAAACTTCTTTGGAAATATTTAATGGTGTTTAGACACTCAAGTACTCCCAATTATCATCATTTATAACTACTGAGGAAATTATGTTAAGTTGGTTAATTTCTTTTAATTAGTTGTTTTAAAAGTTATTTTCATGCTTGTTCACACACACTTACAGATTCTATTAAAACGTGTAGTCATAAATAACGACAGTAATTGCAACAATAAACAGAAAATATCTTAGAGTAATTTATATTATTTGATAATTTAACTAATTTGTGGTAGTAATTAAATGAATAAATTCTTAAGGCGTTTGATAATTTTATTATTTTTGTTTTTATTATATGAATAGTTTTTCACAACATACTGTTCGTTTATTTATGAATTGAAGCAAATTTATTTCAAAAAATACACGCACATTATTATTGTATAGGCGATGTTAAGAAATTAACGTTTGTATGATAAAGTTACGTTTTAAATAAGGATAACGCTGCTTATGTTTAAAAATTTAATTGATCTTTTTTTTTATTATTATTAAGTATTGTAACTCACACAAAACACCAACCCAGACATAATGCATTTATTTTCTTTTTTTAATAGTGTGTGTAAAAGTAAATTAAAGGATTTCATCCAATATTTTCTTTTTATATTATATTTCTTGAATAGAAATAGTATCTCATACCAGTTTTTCGTAATCAAGCATTTCGCAATCTAAAATTTAATGATTGTAAAAATCTTTAGTTTGATTTCTTAATTACATGTAAATACAATAATTAAGATAATAAGCCCTTAATAATACAAGTAGATTATGAAAGAAATGCTTGTGTTGAAATTATATCCTATTTTATAAGTTTTTTTTTCTGACGAATAAGAATTTTTTTTTCAATAGATGTTTAAATTATGCTTCTTTTATCTAAGCTTTTAAAAATTAAATTTTATTAGCAAAGTAATCGTCTGGATTCATTAAATTATGTTTAAATTAGTGAAGCCATTATTCTCATAGCTAATCGCAATGTGTATTCATTCTAAGGTGAATTAATACTTAAGATAATATATACCTTCTGCTGAAAATAAAATATTTTAATCAAGAGTTGGAAAAGATGCTTTAGCAATTTGACTTTAATTAGTTAACTAACATTCTGCGATGTGTTTACCCAAAACAAAAAAAAAAAAAAAAAAAAATATATATTTCGCTGAAATATACATATATATATATATATATATATATATATATAGATTTTACTAAAAAGGAAATGTGTATTATTAATATTTCTGATATTGATGTGTGGGGGAAAAATCGCTAAATAATTGAAATGGGAATCATGTCTTATACCCATTTATATTCAAACATAAATTAGGCAAGCCTTATGTAAATAGTATATATGTGTGATTATGTAACCGGTTACACGTCACTGATTATAATAAATTATTTGTCCTTCAAAATTTTGAGACTTTTGGTTCCGATGAGACTGGTATTTTTTTTACAGACCATGCGGATTAAAATTTGACCTTGCGTGTGTTTTCTAGAAAAAACATTTTTATCTGATAAATAAAATACTCTTTTAGTTTTCTCTTAATTTAAAGACGATTTAAGTGAGAATGATTATTTAAATTTCGTTGGTTGAGCCTGTTAAGATGTCTGTTTGTTTGTGTTGAAGCTTAACTGTTGTGGTTGATAAGGGTGCTATTTTGTTGTGTTTCAATGAAAAATAATCTCTAATCATTAAATTTTAAAATAAATATCAATTTGGAAGTCAAGCTTTTTAATTCATTGCTGTTATGTTTGTACCAAAATCATTGCGAAGTAACTGAAGGTGAAAGTTGAGTACTTTTTTAAAATTAACATTCCTTAAATAGTTAATTGGATGTGAGTTTTTGAAGGAAAAATGAAAAGAATTTTTTTTGAATCATCTTACCAATGTATTTATTATTATTATTTTTCCTTTTCAAACACTGAGCGTGATTTTAAGAACCAGAAAACTGCATCCATTAAAAAAAAACAAGTATACGAGGGAGGAAATGAAAAAGGTAAGCTAATATGTTATGGAAACAAAAGAAGGAGAAAAAAAATCGTTTTATTTTGTGGAAATCGTTTACTTCATCGTTTTACTTCTTAGCCTAATATAATTATTTATAAAAATGCTGGAAACTTTTTATGAATAATCGTAATGTGGCATACAATAGTTATTAATATTATGATAGTGATAAACATTCACACAATTTCTAAATAAATTTAAATATCCTTTTCTTCGAATTAAATTTTCCTTTTTTTTTATTTCTTTTTAAAATATCTTTCATTTATCTAAATACTTACCGAACTTAAGAACCTAGACTATTCACTTGAATTAATAAAAATATCGAATAGCTAGACACGTGCGGCGTATTATTTTTCCTTACACCTTTATTATTTCCGCGACCTTGAGTATTCTGTTCTTCTCCATTCTTGATTTATTAATGCGTTCTTAAGGAATAATAAAACGAGCCACCGGAACTGCTGATATAAAGTTTCTCCGATCGTTTCGGCCTTTTGTTTTTCCAACGGTTTCAACGAACGCATTTATCACCTCCTAAAATGAAAGCGGGATGAGTTACACCTGTTGTTGGTTCAAGCAACTCTAAAGTATACAAAAGATTTGTCTCAGAATAGCTTAATGATACCCTCCAGAAAATAACTGTTATCCGAAATCTTATGATGTATCATTTTGTTGGAATGTTTTACAATAGTCAAGAATTCGGAATGAGAACAACCTTCTAATAATGTTATATCAGGAATGATAGTTGCATTTGGTCATTATTCTGTTAAAAACAAAGTCAAAGTTTCGTAACAATTTTAATTGTCTTAAAAAGTAATTCATATCGTCTATCATTTGGTATTCTAGTATATACCTCTTGCACAGTGCCCGATTATTTATGTTAGTGTAAACGTTACTAATTTGTTTGATTTACACTATTTGCATTGATAATAATTCGATATAAAAACCAACGTTTTTATATGGTGGCAAAGTTTATTAGAGAAAATTATTGAAATATTAGTTAAAACTGTAAGTTATTTTAAACTTTAAAATTTACTTAAAAAGAGACATTTGTGAGAGTAACTATTAAAAAATTCATAATACTCATAAAATCAAAACATGCATTTGAAAGTTTGTAAGTCATTCTGTTAAAAAAAAATGGGAACCAGAATTCAGAAAAAATTATTGTGATAAGACATGACGCCAAATATTGGAAACTTTCTTTCTTGGGAATGATTACTGACTAAAAGTCAGCAACCCTTACTAACTCGGAGATAGTAAAAGGGAGATAGTATCTCCCCTTTGTGAGTACAAAAAGTTTACGATAACCTCATGCGGTGTGGGGAGTGCCCGGTGCTCCCAGAGGGGGAAAGAAATTTTTTCCTCAATCCTAAAAACGCCGAGAGGAAAGAATATTTTGACTTATTAAAATTATTGAAATATTAGTTAAAACTTGTCGCAAACGTCTAAATATTGCATTGTTAGGCGAGTACGAACGATTCCCAAAATTTCAAAGCTCTAGCTTGATGGGAAGTTGGTTAAATTAACGATCGAAAATTTGATGACACACACACACACACACACACACACACACACACCAAGTGAAATTCAGAAAAACGTTGTAAAAAAATAAACAAAACATAAAAACTTTCATTCTAAAATATTTTCAAAATATAATTATGTTTTTGTTTAAGGATTTCTTTGGTTTATAATAATTTAAATTATAAATCCAAACAGCTTAAATTCATTGATAAAAACAATTTTTTTTTTTGTTGTTGAAGCAAAGCAGTGTTAATTTAAATTCATATCTTGCTCCTTTTCATTGAGATATTAAATTTTCATAATTAAAGATAAATATTTGCTCTTAAATTTTGATTTGTTAATTTTCAAACATTATTTTGCAGATCAGTCCTTGAAATTTTCAAGCCTCACTTTTAAATTCATTTTTATTAATATTTAAACGTGATTCCATCGCCATTGATTTTTCAAAGTGAAGATGAAAGGAAATCTTTGTTTTTCTAAGCATAAATTTTTTTTAAAAAAATGAAATTGCTTCTTCTGAACAAACTATCGGTAAAATATTTTCAGATATTTATCTTATAAATTAAAGCAAGATGTCTCCCAAGTTTGCCAAGCTGTCGTTTCCGCATTCATTTGACTGCAGCTCTTCGCACAGCTGTGTAAACAACTTCCACTTCATTTCCATTTTTCAGCGCCATTTTTTAATGCGCTGTTTCGAATTTACCTTCAGTATTTGTCATTTAGTTGGGTGTATTTGCTAAGCACCGCGCCAAAACGCAACATTTGGCTTAGTATCTGATGAAACCATAAAACCACCGCCCGATGGAGTTAATGCCCTTTTCATTTAACGACCCACAGAGTTGTATGAACGTATTCCTAACTAACTTTCGAAAATGTTATTTTTATGGGTTTTCTTTTGGTGTTGTAGGAACCTCGTCATCCTCCTTTTTAATGGTCGCCGATGTGTCACCTATCGCTGTTAAAAGACAAATTTCGTGCGAGCCAAGCTTCACACTGTTGCCATTAACTCTAAAAATAAAGTACTTGACATTATCATAGGGTAAGAATGAGAGTGAATATTTCTTTTTGGATGCCATTAACTTGGATATTGTATCAAAAAATTGCTAAATTGTTTTGCTGATATTGATATTGGATACAAGATCTCGGCGCATGGATTTGGTAAAATAACTTCGCATGTAATTTCCTATCATAAATGCAATGAATTACTTTAGAGAAATGTTTCTTTCTTGCTTTTCAAGATTAGAATGTAGCTGTGAGGAGATTTATGTCAAGAAAAGAAGATATCGCTTTTCAATTTCTATGCTGCTATATTCAACGTTACGAAGTAAATAAGGGAAAATTGCTCTCAATTTTCTATTAAATTTTATGGTTCACTTACCATATAACTCAGTAACTGGATCAATTTTTGTGAAGATTTCTTTGTTATTTTTAAATTACAAATTATATTTTTGTGATGTCATGTCTTTTCAAACAAGACTGAGAAAATGGCGAAATTTTAGAATCATAATTAGGAAAAATACGTAAAATATACACAAATTTAAGTAGCAGTTTGATAAGTTTTTGTGTGTATATATATATATATATATATTCCCAACATACGTAGTTTTCAAATTTTGTTTCGCTGGATAATATGAAAAATATAAAGTAAAAAAAAATTAGAAAAATGGATTAAATTTGAAAAATTCGCAAATGCGAAACATCTACTATTATATATTTTTTATTTTTCTTTCATTAAATTCTGTATTAAAGTAACTTACCATAGAGAGGCTGCTGTTTATATCATTGGTTAAATCAGTTTTATTTTCATATGATTGAATTTTTATGATTGTTGTGTATAATCATAAAAATTCAATCCATGTGTTCCAGAATGTGTTCCATGTAAAATTTGACTCCAAATGTCTCATGTTGGTTTTGGAAATAATATAATTTCAGTGTGATCATAATTCAGAATTGGTGTTTTCGAAATGTGACCTGACATTTGAATACAGAAAAAAGAAATATCTGCAACCTAACACCATTTTTCAAAAACCAGTGATAAAATAATACCAAGTTAGAATTATAATAAATATTAATTTTTAGATGTTCTAATAACAAGACTAATATTAAATACAAAATGTTCAAAAACAATTGTTATTTAATGTTTGGAATGCCTGAAGGTATTATTTAGTAACTGTTGAAGTTGTATGAAATAATTGCATCAATAGATGTTTTATTGCCTTGGATAATATAAAAAGTAAACAGTTCTGTCTGCGGATATTTCTTATTTCACTCACTCAAAAATAATGTTAAATTATTCCATAAAATGATGTAACACTTAACTATTTCAAGTTATATATTCCTGGTATTTTTTGTTATATTTACTTTATTAACTTATGTAGCTTCTGAAGAAATGTGTGGTAATTTACATACGTAATTCTGAGAAGTTTAGTATGGTTCTCAAAAAATATTCATTATGTTCTAGTAATAGTTTTTAAATCTTAAATTTAGTGATTTAAAACTATCATAATAAATTTTACTGCTCATATGTACAAAAAACTGTAATTGTTCCTAATTCGTAAATTTAGTGATTGAAATGATAAAATTTATAGTTCGCGTACATACAAACATGAGATCAAATTTTTAAAGTGAATTTTAAACGTATTTTATTGTTATATTTCTGTAAAAATGTCTTTTTTTCAAAAAAAAAAATTCTATATAAATTTCGAATTATATCGTAATACTAGTCCTCACATGTATATATTAATTGTCGAGAAACCATCATTATCCATCCTTTATTGTATGCCAAGGGTTTTTTGAAACTTTTAACATTTAACCCAAAAGGACAATAGAAAGCACTGAACATGAATCTCTCCAAAGAAGCAACCTTGTCTTTTCAGAATTTGTAGTCATTTTTTTTCTTTTTCTTACCATACAGTAAGCGAGAGTAGAAAGAATAAAGAACCTTAACCTTATTTAAATCACTCACAAAACAAGAAATTATCGCCCTTGGTGCCAGGCAATACATCATATACACTTTTTTTTTTCTTCTTCTTTCAGTACGTTATTGGTTATTATTTTCTGTACAATCAATGTAAAAGTGAGGTTAATTACAAGGAAAAGATTGTTATTGGTAAGGGAAAGTACTTTCATTGGATCGTTTAATGCGTGTTTCGTACTGATTATTACTTCTGATTGAGGCAGTTGAAAGAATATTTTTCAAGGTTACATTTGTTAAGACCTTTACACAACCGAAATGGAAAATCTAAAGCATTGCTTTCGAACACATATAAACATGAGCGAAGAATGAAGTATTCTAACAATAAAAGAGAGAGAGAAAAAAAAGAACTAATGGAAAGATAATAGAGAAAATAGGATCTGTTTGTTAGTAATGATGGTAGCTGTTATTATGATAGCACTTAATGGAGGTAATTATTTTCTTGTTATAGTTAGGGTTCTTTTTATTATCATCATCCTCTTCACTATTTCAATCTTGATAATCATAGATACACTGTAATTAATATTATGTTTAAAAATATTTGTCAGACGCAAGCCATTATGATGTAAAATATTAGTTTTAAGTTCTTTGTACAGAACATAATCCTATATTCTTTGTTAGTTTTCTGTTTTTTCAAAAAATTACAAATACATTCTAGTTGTTAGAGTGAAATGTGGCATATTGTGCTTGAATTTAAATTATCTGTTTCAAATGATCATTTAATTAGTACATTTGATTACATTATCAGTAATTAAATATTTTGTCTGTGTTTGATTCTCTTTTAAAAATGCTAAGACAGGTATTATATGTTTCAAATACGAATACATTAACAGAAAGTTGTATTGCTAAGATTAATGTTACTAGAATAAAATGTTTTTGTTATTCGGTATAAAAATATTATGTAAAAAGATAAATATCAACATATTTAATTGTACATGTACAGTGGGGCAGAGCATTTTTTTTAGAAATTGGCCAAGTATGTTCTACTGCCAATTTAAGTACTTGATGTATTAATTTTAGATACGAAGGGAAAATGTTTCCACGAACTTGATAAATTTATTTTCAGAATCAGTTTTAACTTTTCTTATTTTGCTATTCTTCCATCATCTCTTAAAATGTGTATTCGGGGCCGCGGTAGCCTAGTGGTCAAGGTCGTGGATAGCGGCTGGCGGTTTTCGTTCAGTCGCGGGTTCGATCCTTGGTCACCAAAGACCCGCCGTGTAGCCGGGGCTGATGCACGTTAAATCTGTTCGGGGCCCAAAGTCCTCCCGTTGGCGTGGTGTGGATGTTAGGAGAGGGGGGTGCCAGCTCAGGTGTCGTCCTCGTCACTTGACCGTGGTTCAAAATTACGAGGTCCGTCGCCAATAGCCCTCGTGTTGCTTCTAGTGCGACGTTAACTAAAACTAAACCAAACTAAACTAAAATGTGTATTCCTATCCAATATATAACTTAAAAAAGCTAAGCATATTAATTTATTGAGTATTGCATTTGTTAGTAATCTTATATATAAATTTGAAAGTTTGTTTGTGTGTTTGTTTGACCATTGTACAAAACCACATCGTTGATCGCATCACTCCAAAATATTTTACATTGAAAATATGGCTACTGATAGTGAGCACCTCGAAGAGAATTTTTCGAAATTCGCTTAAAATTTTTTAAAATTAAATATTGAAGGAATCGATAAGAAATTTTGTCTGCACTGCGCCTAAGGTTGCCTCATATTACGTCACACGACTTCATGGAATATTTGGGTTCTACTACGTATAGCTCTTGTGCATATTATGAGTCATATGACATCATGATCTATTTTATTTCTAATAATCTATATTTAATGGAGTTATTTGCATATCGCCATCTTTATTCGCTGTTAGTTCGTAGAAAAATTACGATTATTTTCCCATTTGATTATCTCCCTCCTCCCTCAAAAAACATTCTTTCAAAAGGTACATTTTAGTTCTGACAACAGGGTTTGCGTATTTTATTTCGTTTATCTCTTGTTTAATACTGCCATTTATTGAACGATAAACTAGAACTGATAAATTACTTCTAGAACAAGCATGTGGATTTGTGGAAAGTATTAGGAAAAATAATCCCGAGAAAGACTTTTCTCTAGCTGCGTTCACAACCGACAGTGCTGAATGGAAAGACATTTAATATTGTTTATCAAAAAGCTCTTCAGATTAAATGTTAATGCTTCTTCATAATGTTATAATAATTTATTACTTGCGGGGATAACGTATTATTTTATAAGTAGATATTTTGTAACGTTTAATTCTCATTTTAGAACATTTATTGATCATGCATGGCTTTACTTAAGAGAGCTATTTTTGCTATCATCACAAAATAAAATTGTAAATTTAATAACTTTTCGAATATTTTAGTTTGTGCCATGATGGATGTGGGCTTTCATTAAAAAAAATTATGCTTTCTTACTTTAACGGTGGGATTTTAAATTTACCCGTTCTTCACTCTGGTAATTCAGCTAGTAATCAATATTCTCCCGTCAATAAGGAAATTTGATATAAACATTAATCAACGAAAATGACTAGAGAATTTTTCTTCACACATTCCATAAATGTTTCGGTTGATGAACTTATTCTCACATTCTTCAAAATGTTTAAGATATTTTTACTTTCTCCATCACTGACAAAGATACATAAAGCAATATTGTGAAACTATAGAAGAAAATTCTAAGAGATTTAAATTATATGAGATACTTGTGCAAAACATAAAAAAAACTTAGAGCAGTCATAATGTATTATTCTTACCAATTTAGAACGATTATTATTTGTATTATAAAAATATACATATCAGGTTGTTTTAATCAAATGTAAAAATTAACATCGATTTGAATTGAATTCTCAACGGACATTTTTTTTTCTCCATTGACAATCTACTCGAAACCAACTTTCTTGGCGCCCACCCTCGCGTGCGCGAATGAACGATAGAAAAATGTTACAACGTATCGTTGGGAATGGCGGGAATATCTCGTTTTCTTCTCTCGTGCACAGCTGTTTCCTGGCGTATAATAACCACCTGAACCGGTGGACTGTGACGGCACAACACCCCCCCCCCCCCCCCAAGTAATCCGTTGGCGGGTGCACTTTTATAGATGAGGACCCGCCTTCTGCCATTGTTGAGGGGCCGCCTGCGAGGGGGCCAGATCTAACCCAGCTGCCTGGTTTGTACCTTGACTGTAATTTTGCTTTTCGTCCCCAAGACTTTCGGGCGGATTGCCTCGGGAGTGTGCTTGAAGCCATAATGCAGCGGGTTGTTGGGAAAGAAGTACTGGTTTGAAAAAACACAGTCAAGTATCATTGTGATGGCATTGCGATGCTTTAAAATGACTTCATTGTAGCTTGCTATAGTATTTAGTGATACAGAATAGGAAAAATTTACCATTTAGGGGCGAATTCAATTTTTAAAAAAATATTGTTTGGTATATTTATTTGTATTTGCCATTTTTAGAGGTCTCGGGATTGTTGACTGTCAAAAAACTTCATTTTTCAAACCAATGTAACTTATATATGAAACAAAGTAGTAACGTAACACTTTGACCATATACTATTCATATATATTTACAAGAAACTTTTAAAATGTTATAAAGAAAAGCGAATTGGAATTTTTTCAGAAATTACAAAAATCAGTATTTTACTGCGCGCAGTATTCTGAAGTACATTGATCAAAATTTACAGAAGTAATGTTTTTTTTTTTTTTTTGCACAAAAATATTCTGATATGAAATGATACATACTTTTTAAAAAAAAACTGAGAAAAAAAAATTTCGATACAATTATATAGAAAATTATGAGAGAGAACTTTTAAGAAAAGATCCAATTAAAATTTATATATATGAAAAAAATTATGTCAATCTGTCTAAAAATTGAAGTTTAAGGCACAAGGAAACTTTTGAATATGTGTATGCAAATTTGTAACGAATATGATTTATGGTTTTAGAGAGATCCTGTGTGCAAGCTGTAATTTTTAATTTTGAGAAAAATGAAGTTGAAAAGTAACAACAACTAGTTAAACAAGTATTTTTTTTTTTTTTTTCGCCTTTAAGTTTTGGTAATATTGTCATACTTTTGGCTCCAAAATCTTCAGAAAAGATAGGAATCTAACTATCTTTCTCGGGAAAAAAAGGGAAATTATTTTCACTTATGCATTCGAATGAGATATTTATATTTCATTGTACTTTTTGAGTATTTACGAGTATATATTTTATTCTCCTCATAAATAACAATTTCAATTGATGTTAAACTAGATATTTTGTATAATATCTTGTTTATCATTGATTGGAATAGTAATTATTTAGTGATTTGTTCGAGTGGAAGAATAGATCCGATGAACATGTTAATCATGCATGTCTATCTCGAGCCTGATGCAACAATTTGAATTACTGATATATCCTTTTCATTTTTCTTTTTTTTGGTCTTCATGGTTTAATTATTGTTTTCTTAAAAAAAAAACTGGCATTTCACTTATTTTTTACATGTTAAAGCTTATCATGAAATTGATAATTTAGAATAAAAGTCTAAAATTTCCGTTCCCCTCCCTGTAATGTTACGCATGATTGTTTAATAAGTAGATTGATTACGAATTTTGTTCATTTATTTGAAATTGATACTGAAGGAAACTATGAAAAATATTTTAAAATTATCATGATAAGAATATTACACTCTTGGTTATATTAAATGATGCCTTTTTTTTTAGCAATTCGAAGTGTAAACAAGTTACACATTCTGGATTTTCAGTAACAACTTATCTTTTTTCCATGATAGTTAATGAGAAATGGAATTTCTTACAAGAACAGCCTTTTAAAAATTAATACTGCATATACAATAGAAGAATGATTGGCTGCTTCATTACATACTAATAAAAAACAATATACGCATTGTAGTTTCAATTATTATAAAAGAAATAAACATTTACGTATTGATGACAATCGATTAGCTGTTGTAAAAAATTTAAAAAAAAAAAATGACTTTTATTCTGGATTTAAAGAATATTAATATATGCATGTGAATGAAGCAAGATTATGTATTTATTCCATTATGTAAATTTTTTTGTCATAAAAAATGTATTGAACCTAGTTATAATTAAGCTGCCACGAAACAAAATATCGAGCAATTATTTTCCGGAACTTGTTTAGTTGCTCCAGTTCGGCTTTGAGATAGTGTGGTTCTAAAATGGAAGCCCGTTTCTCCTAGTTTCGTGTTATCGATTTACGCTGCAGCCCTGTCATTTCGAAGCCTTTTGAATGCACCGCTTGCAAGAGTTCCATGGATGTGCAAAAAGGCTATTTTTACTTTTTTTTTAAATCACATTTTATGGAAATGATTTTTTCTCCAATATTACTTCTGTTTCGATTTTTCAGTCTGCTGTATGTACGTTGAATAAATCTTCTTTCTGCCTGAGATATATAATTATTAATAATGAGTTGTAAATGAGAAATTTTGGTTTTGTTATGCAAAAATAAAAGTAAAAAAAGTTGTGCTGTAATAGTTCGTTGTGAGAAATGTTGTGTAAAAAAAAGTAGATGATAATTTTCTAATTTGTGAATTATATATGCATGAAGAACAATGTAAAAACTGTTTTGTAACATAATGTCAATCGCATCGATTATTTAAAAGAGGATGGAAAAGACATGATTTTTTGAAAATTCGGAAGTGAAATGTGTTGTATTCATAAGTCGCACTTGATGTTATTATTTCATAAAAAAGAACTTCTTAAGTTAACTGTTCTACTGTAAACTGTATGTTGAACATTTGAACTACATTAATTTGTTACGAATTTATCTCAATAACTTGGCAACTTGAGCACACACCGAGGAATAAAGGCTGAGGATATTGATCGTGGTAAAAAAAAAAAAATGCAAATAATATGAATATTATTTTTATATTTCCTTAAAAATCGGATAGTTTTTTCCGTTTAATAAGACAACTAAAATACTCATACTACTCCTAACTAATTTAAAAAACATCTCAAACAGATCCGAAAGTGTAGACAGAAACATATTTTGAAAGTAATCGTATTTAGACTAAATTTTAGTCACATATTACAGCAAACTCTATTAGAAAGTCTACTAAAGTCCAAAATGTGTTATGTAAAAAAATTGCTTAAATATAAATCTCTACAGAGATGTAAACTTAGTAAGCTCCATAAAACACCTGGAGGTTTTTATGTATAGGTTGGATATATATATATATATACGCTCTATGGGCACTTAACCTTAGTTAGTGGGTACTGAAACAAGGTACTTAATGAACCACCAACAGATCGGACTCTTAATTGACCCATGGTCATTGTTCCTTTGTTATTAGGTGTCAATAGGGGAAATTTGGTGACACCCGGGCAAATATTATTTTTACCTAAAATATTGGTTTTAGGGCCTAGCCCCCCTCCATTGTGATTTGACCACTCTGGCCACATATTTGAATTCCTTGAATTTCCAGTTGTTAGTTTGGTCACTCGACTACATTGACTTTATGTGTATATATATATATATATATATATATATAGCGACCTTTAATTTCCTGTCGAAAAAGCTTTGAACGAGTTGCTTCGACCTGTTACTTGCCCTTGAATTTACAAAATTAAAATTAATACTGCCGCTTAAAAAGAATTTAGAAGTAAAAACATTAAGTTTAAAGAAATACTTGATAAATAAAGAGTAAAAAATAGTAAATAAATTTTATTGGCTGGATGTGGTTTTGTGTCGAGAGAGACTTAACTAGCCAATCAAGGAGCAGCTTCTCGAGAACTAGCTATCCTATTGGTCGAGAGCGTTATCCCCTAAGAGGGCAGTAGTTATAGTATATGATTTAGGAATATGTTAAGATTTTGAATTTTGGATAAAAATAGTGGTTTTTATATGCATGCCCAAGGTTTATTGTTGATTATTAACTTCGCACTTAGAATCAACATGAAGGCTATCGGACTTCATAATTTTTAATCGCGTTCTGGCACGTCATTCTTCTAACGTTTACATCATTCTGATTTTGAGCCCCGATTGACAAGGTGAGTCAATCGGGGTTACAAGGTGAGTCTTAGATGACTGTAAGACTCGAACCCAAGACACAACTTAAAACTCAGCTACTGCGACCGCTTATATGTAGATGAAATATTGTTTTCAGTGATTCTTAGTACATACTAATGAACATAGGAAGTTAAATAAAAGCTTGTAATTTTAAAGAATGTACGAGATTTAGCACTGATTCTGTTCAGTATGGTGACTAAGTTTGTTACAGAAGATGAGAGAGTTTCTTCCCATTTGTAATGAACTTATACTGTTAGATTTTAAGTGACAAGTTTAGTCATTAAGCGGTAATAATGATGTCTTATGTATGCTGTAAAAATATTGAATGATAACATGCTCTTAAGTGCTTATTGCGTTCGAAATCCTGAATCTTGATACCATTATAGAGATCTGAAAATATTTTACAATTTAGATGCGATTGCATTAATTGAGGAATTTGGAAGAAAAAAAATCTGATGAAAGTAAAAACGAACATTTTTTTTTTTTTGAAAAAAAAAAATTAATCAAAAATATTTCATAGTTGGCAATGGTTATTGAACCTCGATGTTTGCCGTTCATCCAAATTGTTTCGAATGCTTCTGTTTGATCGAACACAACTCAGCAGTTGCTCTTGAAGTTAACATTCTGACATTTTAAGATAATGCTTTCTTTGAGGGCTACGTGGCTTTCGTGACAGCACTCGGTGTTTCGTGACTCAAGATGTTTTTTTGGCCCGAGCACTTTGACCTAGATGTGTAGAAGAAAAAAAGAAGTTTCAAATAGGAAACCAAAGGATGTGACTTGTGTAAAAGATGTAGGGCTAAACCTTCTACAAAGACCGTTGAGAAATTGGGAGTTCTTAACTTGCTCATGTATTTATTCACGGTTTTATTCTTTGCAGTGCGCTGAAGTCACATCTTCAGCGCGAAAGGCTTTCTTTCTTTTTCCTTTAAAAAAAATTCATTTGCAAACATTTCCGCTTCTAAATAGACCACCGGCTTTTTCCATTGTTTGTTGGCAACACAATTTGGCATGAGTTTCGTAACGTGACAGTTGAATTAGTTTAGATAGTTACACAGTTTGCAGGTGTTTTGAAGATCTAATTATATGTTTAACAGTAGTTTTTTTAGAGTTTTATTTCTTCTTAACATTATTTAGTCATATTCTAATTGAAGATTACATGATACAAACGGAAAATAACTTTGGTTTTTTATGCAGGTGAAATGAAAGCGTGCGAAAGTTTTTTTCCAATAGTTCTGTGAATAATTAAAAGCTTTTTGTAGTTTTGATTTGTATTAAAATTCAAACCTGATTCTTCGTAATGAGGTTCTTAAGAAATTTTTGCAGTTGTGGGTTTTTCCTTCATGACTTAGGTTTTTTTGTTTTTTTTTGTTTATACTTTAAACACGATGAAAGTTAACAAAAATTAAAAAAAATAGTAATTAAATTAATCGTTTGTTTATTTCGTTTAAATTACACGAGTGAAAAACACATTTTAATGAAATGAATTCAAGGAAAATACATTAACATGTAAAAAATATCGATAAAATTAATTTAAAATTCCTCTCCTCTGATACATGGAAAATATGTATTATTTATAGCGTCGTGTTCTATTTATGCATTGAAATTTATTGTAACCACATTGCCTGGCTTAGTTCTACTCTTCCGATACTAATTTTTTTTCCCAAAAAATATTCTTAGAAATTATTTATTTATAAAACTTTATTTAACCTTTAAAAGAAACAAAGCACTAATATATATATATATATATATATATATATATATATATATATATAT
>BMAW01099050.1:50742-68019 GCA_019974015.1 Nephila pilipes | reverse complement strand
ATCTCTCTTTCAATTGAACCTCAACGCGGATGAATCCTAGCTTAGAATTAAACAATAAGGTTCTAGCCTATCAGCTCACCCTTTTCAAGTAAGGCCCTTCTCGAACACTTTCGACTCCTTTTACCGCTTACTTGAACTCGAAAACATTTGTAATCGATTTTAATCACAGATGATCAGCTACTGCAATTCACTCCAAATTCCAACTTACGAACATCTACCGATTACACAGAATCAACTATCCTCCTTCACCGTCAGTTCTATTTCGCTTATATATTACTATCCTCAAATCAATTCATCACACTTCTACTTTTATCTAATTTGTTTAAAATACATTTCATTTGGTTGAATAAGAGTTGAAAATTTAAATATAAAATCAAAATGTAGTTCCAAATGTTAGTTAAGGGAAGGTGCGCAAATATCCCAAAGTTACAACTTTCTTAAAAGGAAGTGGAGAAAATGCCATTTTGTTATACCAAGAAATTTTAAGTAAAATAACCCATTTATAAATTGAAATTTGCAGAACTGAAATAATTAATGTACGCGGAAGAATGAAATTGAAGTTATTTGACATAATTATACATATATTCAATCTTACCACAGCTATATGCAATTGAATTTATATTAGTACTTTTAGAATATAAAAAGAAAATCCGGAAATTCTGCTTCAAAAGCGTCAAATTAATCAAACTAAGATATTGAGTTAATTATTGAGACAAGCAGATATGATTAAAAGATATATTAAAACTAGTTTATTTTGTAAATGAGAATTTTTCAAGGAAATTTGCTTACCGGGTATGCTTCTTAAAGTCAATTTCGGCTTTGTCTTTGGTCCACGTAATGCTTAAGGGTTTATCACCAACTGCTTCACATTTTAAAGTAGCTGTTTCTCCTCTTCGAACATTTTTCATAGTAAATTTCTCTTCGAAACGAGCAGGAACTGTAAGAAGAAAGAGCTTGAGTATTCTGTTATATTTTTACATTAGAAGAATTTCTAACAAATTAAAAATATGTAATTTTGTTTCATGAAAAATAAGGGCACATTTTTTTTTAAAAAAATTGCCCGCTGTTTTGCATTACATTTTTCTGAAAAAAATAAAAAAAAAAAAAAATTAGAAAACGTATATGAAAGAAATAAAAGTCAAGAATGTATCCTTTTTTTTCACCTATTTTCACTTACATAATCACCATTTGATTAATTCACTGTAAAAAAACCCCTGAAAAATGAGTATCCAGCAAAATAATTAATGAACAAAAACTATAAATAGTACAATTCCTAAAAATATGAAATAAATAATAAATATTTTAACAATTTTATTTTACCTTCACGGAAAAATATTTTAAGAAAATAAACCATATAGAAACCAACATGAAATTTCATAATCAATCATACCAGGAGATATAATTCGTGCAAGTTGAATTGTGCAGTATTAATACAGATATTTTTATTTTTAACAAATGATGATTTCAAAAGAATAATATACACATCAGGAATGTAATGCAATAAGTGAAACAATATAAAATATTGGAAAGCGAAAGTGGGAATAGCGTATTACGGATTTTTCAATATTTATTACAAAATTTTTCTTAAACAAATCAAACCAATGTCTATGAAGTCATAGCTGTATCACTCTACGTACCCATTTAGAAAAAAAAATTACAAACCAACAAAATAACTAAACTCCAGAACCGAATTCAAAACACTTTATTATCTCTTACCAATGACATTCAAAGAAACCAATTTATGTAAATCTTGACCTATATTGTTACTAACAGAACAACTGTACATTCCTTCGTCACTTTTTTTAACATCTGAAATTACCAGCGTTCCATTTGGATACGAATTCATTCGCTCATGATCAAGCATCTCTTTGTTCCCTACATCTGAAAAGATAATACATTTTCATAATATAGAAACACGTTAAATTTACAATTCATAAAACTTTGCCAATATGAATTATCTAGTGAACAAAATCAGGCAATTTTTTTAAAAAAATTTGTTGTATATATTTTCTACATCTACTGCTCTACTAAATTATCCTACATACTTTTATATTTTCTTTAAATTGCATTTAAGATTGAAAAAGCGCATTATAAACTGCGTGATGTTTCAATTATTGTACGAATCAAATAAAAACAATCACATTGAAGACTTAAAATTAATTTTAAGAGGAACATTGAAATATATATTATCAAACTTATAAAAATAATGATATATATTGTGCGTGTGTTCCATTAAAAATAAATTTAATTTCCAATTGTTAGTTTTGATAAAGAATTGGAAAGTTTGTAGTTGCAACCAAAAATAAAAAAATGTGTGATTCAAGATAAAAAGCTAATAATTAAACTTAAAACTAAGTGAATTGTTCAAAATTTAATTATCATTTGGTCAATTTTATGTCTTTTAAGGTGAATTTTTCAACTTATAATTCCTTATTCCACTGTTAATTAAGAAAGTTAGAGCTAATAATTAAAAGAAAAAGTTCAAAATAACAATAATTAACTTCGGACTTTTTAAATGCATTTTTCTTTGAATTTTCTAAATCAAAATGTATTAAGAATTAAATTTAATGTTAAACTTTCCATAACGGGAATGCTATTCTAAAGTTTTTAAGTCATATATCAAAATAATGCATAAATTTACCGCTGGTCCACGTAACAGTTGGAACTGGAAAACCTGTAGCTCGACAAGAAAAGATTGCCGTATTTCCTTCTTCTAATGTATGATCATCTGGCTCTTGTATAAGAGAAGGAGGAACTGAAAAAGAATTCTTTTTAAAGAAATTATTCATACAAGAAGAGAATTTATGAAAAAATTATTAAAATCGGGAAACAATTTTAGATTTAATTCTATAAGTAAAACATTACATCACCATTTCTCAAGGTAATTTTAATTTATGCTATATAAAATAATTTAGATACCTTAATTGAAATATTTATATAATTTCTATCATATGTTAATATTTGATTTTGAAATAATATGCTTAATTTATAATATAAATTGCGCATGAAAATTTAAAAATTGAGAAAAAAAAATCACGATACTTTAGAAGTTAAATAATAAACGAAATAAACTGTTCTGAAAATAATGTGAAAACTATTATATATTTTCCAAATTAAATTAGACAATGTGTTTATTTTGCTGTTGTCTTGACCTTTGCCTCAAAAAAGAAGAGTAACTCATAATGACAATTTTAGGTCTAAGTATATAATGATGGCCCCACTCGTAATGTTAATCGAAGTACAGTGTATAACAGTAAAATTACTGATATTTCTTCATTTTACAGTGAGCTGAATTAGGGAAGGCTGCAATTGAGACATGTAAGCAGAAGTATTATATTTATCCGTAAGAAAAATAATAATATTTTGAATTAAATCATAAGTAAAAAGGTGTTAAAAAGTTACATTTTTCAATAAATTAGAAAAATCGGGTTATAAGTGATCCAGTTCAGTTTAAGTTAAGATGAATATTTAATCATCATGGAATTTAAATTTATGATTAAAAATAATTTTACTTATGAACATTAGCATTATATTTCACATAAATATTTAAATTAGTAAAAAATTATAAGTGCAAATGTATTGAATAATTACTTATCTGAATTTATTGGGTAGAAAAAAATTGGTCGAACTACCAAAAATATTGATTTTAAATTCCTCTTCTAATGGGTTATGAATCAACCAAATTCTTAAAATTATTTTTCTAATCAAACTCACGAATAAAGTTTCTTTTAGTAACTGCGATAAAAAAAAGCAATGAAAGCAATATATATAGAATGAAATGCTGGAATAGCTTTTCCGTATACTTTTTTTGCGAATTCACTATAAATGAAATCGTTATTTGTATAAAACAACAAAATATTTTATATGAATTCTATTGAAACTAAATAATTTTACGAAAGAAATATAACATACCATTAATAACAAGTTGTGACGAATATGAATCTCTTCCAAGAGAACTAATTACCGTGCAAGAGTAATTACCAGCATGATCGGTTTGAAGAGAATTTATTAAAAGAACGGAGTAATCTTCGACATTTTGAATAGTCAGGTGAGAAGATGACACAAGTGGTTGATCATTTTTATACCAGTGAAATTTAAACGGCCCTATCCCATCCACAGCACTACACAGAGCTTTCGCTTTTTGTCCTTCTGTAAGTTTTTCAGGAAAATTAAAAGGTTGAATTCTTGGATAACCTATAATTGAACAATCAGGAAATGCATTTATTACGATAGCAAGTGAAATTTCATTTATAATTAGGAAAAAAGAGTAAATTATAGATTTATTCTCAGTTTATTCATTTAAATAATTTATAGCTTTCTAGTTTGCAATAGTATTTTAGTCATTATTTTCTTTTTCCTTTAAGATAAACAGAAGAATAACTTAAAATATTTGTTAAAAACTAATGAAAAAGACAAAAATAAAGCAAATTGTTTTTCATAATAATTTCTCAAAATTTTCTAAAACATTTTGAATTTTGATATCAAATTACATGAAAAATAATTTATTCTATAAATTACTAAGCAGTTATGAAATATGCCATAATCATGCTCATATTTTTAATTAAAGTTGCGCGTATACAAAACATAATTCAAAATAATTGTTGAATGTTTTTTAATAATGAGAATTTGGCACATAGTTCACTTGTTTTGAATATTTAAATACGATATTTTAATGTTCATTTTGAAATTATCCATTACAGTTTTATAAGCATTTATTAAGAAATTAGAGTAAAATTTACATGAAAGCAAATATATATAAAATTATCTTACCTGGAGATCGATTTTGACCCAGACAAATGTTGAAAATTGGCCACATGATGAAAAGGAATCGTACAACGCGTGACTCAGAAATTATGAGGAACATTTTAATGCGAAATAATATTAATTCCAATTTTTTTTATTGCATTATAGCATGAAGAAACCGTACGGGTTATGCGGTAAAAACAACATACAGGGTTGAGACGATATCTGCAAATTATCACATATTCTTCAAAAAAGATTCTACACAAAGAAATGGAAGCTGCATTTTGTAGAACATGCTTGAAAATTGTCGATTATATGGATAACTAGCGCCACACTGTGTAGATTCAAGGAATTAAAATAATATTCACGGAAAATATAATTTTGAGCTTCTATGAATACTATCAATTTTTATTTCTTATATAATTTGATTGATTTAGTTTTTGAAACATTTTTGACGTCTGCACCTTAATTCTATGCATTCAAGATATGGAGGAGAAATTCAAAAGAATTTCACCACTTATATAAAATTTAATAATATTTTTTATGACAAGATGAAATTTATATTATTATTTCATTACAACATAAAGATAGTGGTTTAAAATAAAAAAAAAAAGTTCTGAGTGTACAGGAAATCAAACCATTTTTTAAATGTATGTGAAATTTATTTACTAAATGAAATAAAAGCTTAAAGAAATGACAATGGTATTTATGAAATAAATGTAACACTTTTAATTATTACAATGGGAAGCAAATTTCAGTTATTTACATTATTAAAGATAAATAATTTCTGTTATTAAGCATACCAAGAACTGAAACGATTACTGTATGTGATATACCATCTCCGATGCCATTAGAGGCCTCACACACGTAATTACCCTCGTTATCTTCATTAACATTGCTTATTTTAAGAATTCTACCCTTTTTTTCTATTTGGGGTGACTTTAGTTCCAAGCTGATCTCTTTTAAATTATCTGAAAAGAAAAAAATAATCAAATACTTATCGCCTATATTAAGCCTTTTATAACTCCAAAGTTACATAAAAATAATATTTATTGTTATTAGCAAATTTCTTAAAATTTTAATCACTTTTTGAGTTGAGGCTCATAACAAAGAAAATACAAAGAAAAAAAAAACTTTATAAAATAACATAAAAGAAAAGGCTTTAAAAATAAGTGTAGGCAATGAATTTCAAAAAAATCATGGATTATTTTGATAACGTGTAGCAGTAAATATTCAATGAAAATTATATTATAGATCTGACACTCAATTTAAATAATCTCAGCTTCTGTTATGGAGCATAGGGAAAATTTACGAAAATGAAAATCATTACTCTCGAGCTCTAAAAAATAACGCGATAAATGTACAAATTATTGCTTGAAAACAATATCTTAGGAGAAGCTGCATGAAAAATTATGAGAAACAAATAAAAGAAAACTCAGAAATCGCAAAAAATGAAAATTAAAGACTGTTTTATATATTTTATTCCTATAAATTTGAGATTTCATACATTAGAATGAAATTGATGAAAATATGAATTCATAATTTTCATAATAGGATTAACACTTACTAATATTTAATGCTTGTAATAACCATAAAACATGTGGAACAAAAGTTAAAATTATATTACTAAAATAAATTCTTTTGCTAAACAAGTATCGATTAAAAATTATTTGCTCAAAATTCTGATTGAAACCCGAAAATTAATCTAATTTAAAATATGAAAATTAATGGAAAAATTAATTAGTAAGACATATTTCTTTTAAATGACATTAGAAATTACTGATTGATTTAAAAATAATTTTACCTTGTTCTTGGATCTTCCAATTAATGATTGGAGTAGGATATCCTTCTGCAAGACATTCGATGAATATATCCTCTCCAACAATAGTTTCTTGATCTTTTGGAAGGGATTTCCAATTCGGTGGAACTATAAATAAGCGTAAATTAATGATATTTTTCACAATTGAAAAATATATTTTAAGGAACATTTTTAAGATATGCACTAGCTTATTAATTTTTCAACTAATCTAAGTTTCCAAGATAATAATAAAAATAAAGAAAGAAAAAAAAAGGAAAATAGAAATTTTATTTCCAATCTCTTCCACTTTTTAAATATTATTTTAATGCTTACAGCCTCAAGCTAATTTAAATACTTTATATATTTAGAGAATTTAAAAAATCAAGTTTTCAAATGAAAATGTATTTAGGAGTATTTCTAATTACATGGTATTAATTATGAGGACATAATTAAAATATGAAATATTTATAATATTTAGGAGTAAGACATATGTCAGGAAGTAAAAAATATCATCAAGAGAAAATTTTTATCACTAAGCAATGATTTGAAATATTTTCTTTTTCAGAAAAGTTCAAATTCAAGAAATAAGTAAAACTAAATAAGTCACACGCATTAAAGATTGTTTGAAGTAATAGATTAAAATTATTATAGGCAAAAAAAAACCAATATTCTGAAGTTAAAATATTTTTTTCCGGAAAATAAGTACAAGCATATTAGATTTAATAAATAGTTGATAAGTGAGTTTTAGAAAGAAATAATTATATTTCATTATTCTAAATTTCTATTTCTGAGGAAATTCATTGTAAAAAGCGTAAATAGTAAAATCGTTTTGTATTTATACTTACCAACTACATTAAGAAGTTCAGTGTGGGAATCCGATCCATAGTTATTAGTTACATGACATGTGTAGTTACCTCTCGAAGTTAATGTTAAGGAAGGTAAAGTTAAGGTTGATATATCTTTTAGTTGAAGGACATCTGTAAAATCATCTTTGGTAATTTTCTGGGAATTCTTCATCCACGTAAATTGAAAAGGAGGTGTGCCAGATTTTATGGCGCACAATAAAGTGACTTTTTCACCGGTTCTGAAATATGTAGCTAGATTAAATGGTTGAATCTTCGGAGATTCTGAAACATAAAAATAAATATAAAAATTATTTAAAAAATGATTGAAAGAACTATGTTTTACTTTTTACTTAAATTTATTGCGCATTCACAGAAGAATATAATAGTACACGAAAATATCTTTTGGCTGACATTTGGCAGATGATGTACATTCCTTTAATTCAAGCAATATTATTTTACTGTTCAAATAATAATATGTAGATAAATTAGGATAACTTTTTATTTAAGCAAATATCAATAAAAATCACATTCTTAGTTAATAGTTAAACAGTTTCTAGAAAAAAAGAATTAAGTTATTTAAACAGAACCACAAAAAATTTGATAACTGAATTACAAAACAAAGATCAGTTTTTGGACACTTATAATTGTTTTAAAAAGTTTTCTTAAAGAGCGCATTGTAAAAAAGTACTAATAATAAAATTTAATAAGTTAATTTTTTAATTAGTTGAAATTAAGCAAAATTAATTATTTGATACACTTACAAAAATGCATCTATATATTTTTGATTAAGTATTTTTTCTTTGGTTACTCAAATCAATAGATTTCTGTTCAATTTTTACTGAATTAAAATGAATTAAATTAAAGAGATTTGTGTCTCTCAGAGGAAAGTTTTTATAAAGAAAAACATCGAATTATTAAAGTTTGAAAAGCATAAAAATAAATATTAAATTTTACAAGTTTAATAACAACCAAAAGGCATTCGAAATGAGAGAAGATGGTTTATATTTTTCTATATGATTTCAAAAACCTAATTGTTTTTATTTGATATTTGATTTCCTCTCAAGTTGAACTTTTAAAAAATAATAAATTTCTCTTTGTCAGATTGTATAATTTAAACAACAGCTTATGAAAAAGATGCCTTAGTGCAATTTAATATTAATTAAAAAGAATCAGAAGAATGATTTGAAAGAAAACCTTCGTGTAAGAAATTCTAAACGGTATGTAAGAAAATATTAAAATATTCATTTTCATTACTGTATTACATGACATAAGACAACAAACGATTTACGAATCAATTATAATTTTTTTATTTAGTTAATTAATTTCATATATGAACAATATTAGTCAGATTCCATCATTTATGTTTATTCTAAAAGATTCAGTCATAAATAAAAACTTACCCATACTTATAGGAGAAGCCTTCAACCATAGTAGAAGGATTACAGTCCAGCCGTACGAATGAAAATGCAGATCTGTTTTTATGGCAATTATATTGTAAGTGGGTAATATCATATTCACCAATTATTAGAGGAACAAGACGAGTAAAATGTAACATCAAATGCACATTAATGACGTATTTATACCTAGAATACAAAGAACATAGCGAAATCCTGTGCAGAAATAAGCTTGATTTTGAAATTTTCCGAACGCTATAAACATCCAGTATAGAGGATTCATAAGAGTACAGAAGCGCCCCTTAGTGACAACAAAACAAATTATTTCATTAAACGTAAAAAAATAGCGTGTATTGAATTGAAATGAAAATCATTCAATTTTTTAAATTTGATAAATAAAGTTCAAATATCGGGTTACAAATAATTACACAACAAAACAAAATTTAATGAAAAATTATTCAACAATAATAATGTACTATAGAATTAATATAAGAAGGTATGTTCTTGCTGTAATATTGAACAACAACAGATTTGAAACATTATATAAATACATTTTGAGGCAATGAATACGGACTTAGTAATAATCCCATCACACATAAAATCTGAGTGATTTAATTTATTTCGCAAAATGTGAATAAGTAATAAACTACCGATTTAGCTTACCACTAATGGCAATTATAATGCCATTTGTTCGAATATTAGCTATACCATTATCAGCTATACAGAGATAAAATCCGGCATCTTCTATATTTGCATGCTTTTTCTTCAAAATACTTTTTCCCGGTGTCTTTTCTTGAGACAATACATCTTGCATAATATCTTTACCAGCTGAAAAAGGAATATCCACATAAAAACTATGGTTTTATCCAACAGAAATGTGTAAAGTATCCTATTATTACTCAGTCAGATGTGAAAAAATAATGTTAACTACAAAAGGAAATATTTTTTTATGTTTTTAAGAATTTCATTTAAATGTCTTAAAAGAAATAATAAAATTGGTTTAGTTTCTCATTCCATCCTCTCTCTCTCTCTCTCTCTATATCTATATCTCTCTCTATCTCTCTCTATCTATATATATATATATATATATATATATATATATATATATATATATATGATTTTTATAATAGAATATTGCTGTTAACGTTTTTAGCATAGGAGGTATTTTATTCTTTAAAATTATTGTGAAGCATTTTTCAAGTCTGATTATAAAAATTATGAATAAAACATACTTTTCTGAAATCAGAAATCTTTTTAGAATTATGACAAAATATCTTTCTTTTTGAATGTATGTAATACAATAATTCAAATTAATCTATGTGTTTAAATGTAAATTTATAGTTAATTTATAGATAATGAATAAAATAAAGTATTTACCAGAATTGCTTCTCATCCAAGTCACATTCGGAACAGGAAATCCAGATGCTATGCATTCAATAGATATATTATCACCAGCTGAGAAATATGCATCTTTGGGTTCATTGATCCATTTTGGAGGCTCTGTGTAAGAGAAATGTGTGAGTTAACTTCTACTTTTTCAAATTTATCATTCACAACATTAAGAATGTACACAGAAATAAGCAATGAATACATTACAGACATGCAGTGAAAGGTATTTACAAAAAAAAAAAAAAAAAAAAAAAAAAACTAACCCCGATAAAAATTTTTTAAAAAAAAAAAAAAAAAAAAAAAAAAAAGAACTTAAATGTAAAATCCAAACATTTATATCAATGTACGTGAATTGTAAGCTGTAAGCTACTGTTAAAACAAAGTAATCACAAAGTGCCTTATGATAAAAAAATTTCATACCTTTAACTTCTAAAAGTGCTGTATAAAGATCAGTACCAGCGGAATTCGATAATTCACAAGTATAATTTCCGCTAGTAGACAGATCTACATTTTCAATAAATAAAATGGAATAATCAGCCGAAGTTCTAATTGAAAACTGCTGATTTTGCTTGATGGAATGGCCATTTTTAAGCCATTTAAACTCCATAGGAGGTGTGCCTGATACTGCAGTACATGCTGCACTTGTCCTTTGACCTGTTACTACTTGATCAGGAAAGAATATCTTTTGAACTTTTGGTAAATCTGAAAAATGTATCATTATTATAAAAAAGGAAATGTATGAAATAGCTTAAGTAAAAATAATTATTCATAATAAAAAGTAAATTAATTTCAATAAAATCCTACAATTCTACAATAAAAATGCTCATTGATGTCACATTTTAATTTCAAGAATATTTAAAAAATATTAAAATAGTATTTGATATTAAAATAAAAATAAACGTGATTTCCTGCGAAAATATTATTTATTAGAAAGATTTACGCTAAAAAAAACCCTCAAAAATTCTAATTTATATCATTTTAAACATGAAAACATTATAAAAGAAATTATGTAAAAGAAGGGGGGGGGAGAAAGAAAAATAAATATATTTACATTTCTGTAAATTCATTTATGCAAATACAAAATCAATCAGCAATTTTCAAATTATTTAAAGTTCTTAAAATATAATAATGCAACATTTCATATATATATATATATATATATATATATATATATATATAACACGCTAAAAATGTATATTTTTATTACAATAAGTTTACCATGTGTATGTGTGTACAGAAAATTAATGTTTCAAATTTTCAATTAAATGGATTCATGAAAATATAAAATTAGAAAGATACTGGCCTTAAATTCATATTATTTGCAGTATATTATATCTCATAGATTTAAGCTATTCTAAGTTCATCTGTCAGTAAATCAAATTCTTAATGATCAACAATATGTTGTTTTAGTAAAGTATACGGTGCAATTATACTAAAGAAGTAGAAGTTTTAACTGTAAATGTTCAAAATAGCATATTCACATACATCATATAATTATCATATAATAATGAATTTACATTTAATACAAGTAGAAATATTAAGAAAGAACTTACCACTTCTGTACGATAATCCATTTCGTAACATAGAAACAATGGACAGCAAAAGTAAAAGGATTTTCATCATTTCGTCACAAATATGTATCTATTGATTAATAATTGGGTGACTATTTAATTGATGAAAGACAGAAACATTTATGAAGACAAGGCTATACCTTCTACATCCCAATGAAAAATGAAGATAATCATGCAAACAAGACGCCACATATAATACAGATCCTTTGCAGTAAGAGAGCGCCACATGTTGTCGAAAAATAGAATTATTATCATAGATGGGAAAACTAATGATGGGACAGAGTTTTTAATACTAGCTATTAAAACATCTCGAGTATCAAAGAATATTTCAACAACAGAATTAACGTATATATACAATAACATGTGCTCATAATAATTAATTACATTTGATTATAAATATTTTGAATCAAGTACTTTGTTATTCTGTAGTAAGCTTCAAAACATACGGTTGATTACTTGCATTTTATTTACTTACACTCTAATAATAAATATAGCGCATAATAAAATGTCATTAATACTTCTTCCTTTTGAATTTAATATCAGTAGATGCATTAATATGGAAAATTTACTGAATACACCGAAATTCAAATTACAAATATATATAATACATATTCATTGATCATTATGAAAAAAAGTTCTGATACTTTTACTTTTCTATTTTCTCTACTGAAAAGTATTTTTGGAAGACTGCTGTAGCAATTGAGAATTTATTATTACTAGATGTAAGTAAATAATAAAATCCTGGAAAATATTCAACATTAAAATTGATGCACAGATCAGGAAATAACATAAAATAAAGAAATAATTTTTTTTGGATATAATTATCGTTATCAAGATACCGATTATCGTTATGATAATTTATAACAAATATTTGATATATTTTACTTCATAATTGCATATTAGGGTTAAAATTAATAAGCATTTTTTGAAAATAAAACCAATATCTCTAAAAATGCTTAACGAAGCACATGAAAATAAAATAAAATGTAACAACATGAAAACAGCCGATATCACTTTAGAGAATGAAACGATAAAACAATCGCATATAGAAATATTAATTTTCAAATTTGCAAATTAACAAATATTTCTTGAAAATAATGAATATTGGTAATTCTCAGTCGCAATGAATAAATACATAAATAGTATTCTGAAAGTAATGGGAAGGTATTTCTTTATGAGAAAGTCTTTACTATACATGCAGTTTCAAGTTTAATCTATTTTGTGAAAACGTATGCAATATTATACAAATACATTGCTGTTTTATTCATTATAATACATTTTATAATTAAAAAAATGAAAATAATGTATTTTGTAAATAATTTAATAACTTTAGAACGGCAGAATATAGTTTGAAAAATCTTGCAGTTCAATTTGACCGAATGCATCAATAACACACAACCAAAGGATATACTGTACATCAGTTTCTTTGCAAGGAGACCCAAATAGCAGAGTAGTCTACACACAGGGAAAAATCATTACCACTAGATTTGCTTTTTTCAAAGTCAGCGCAATTAAATATATCGTTCGAAGGCATTTGGGAGTCACAAAAAACTCGACATGAAGTATTTTGTAAACAATGACTTACTTCATAGAACAATTATCTTAAGTCTTTTTCTACTTTCAAATCGTATTACTTGCACTTTTAATCGTAATTTTTTTTTATCAAAGGGAGTAATTTTTTTTTTTCTTTTTCTAAAAAATATTTCGTATAATATAAGCCTTTACACACACACAATTATAAATTAAAATAGTAGAAAAAGAAAAATATAAAGAAATTTGAAAAATTTTAATGAAACAACACACACACACACATATATATAACACAGTTTTTAGTGTACATAGATGCCAAATAAAATTTTCAAAGCATTTAAGTAAACGAATATATTGTGGAGATAATATGGAATAATTTGAATGTTTTGATACATGTTTCAGTAACAATGCTAAAACTGAAATATTTAAATGACTGAATTTTAAAAACAATCCATCAATTTGTAATTAAAAATTATAACTCGTTCACTGTAATATAGTTAAGAAACTGAATGCATTTCCCATGCTTTGTTTAGGTCATACCAATTCATTATGTTACTTCTTATTAACATGAAGAAGTTTCAGTAACGGATTATACAAACATCTGAATAAAGGATTATTAATACACATAATAAAAAACGAGGACTTCAAAATATTTTAATAAGAGCTACGATACATTGTAAATATATTATCTAAGCAAGGAAAACACATTGTATATAAGAAAAAAATAATTTAGTTTGTATCTAAAAAAAGGATTAAGTTCCCAGAAAATAAAATGTTTTTCCTGCCTCAAATAACAGTTTCATTTTACAGAAAAAAAAGTGACGAATAAAACTTTAATGCAATTTAGAATTTAAAAACATAATAAGATGGAATAATTAAAGAAATTATTCCATATTATATTCTAATGATAAATTTCACAAACATTCCCTGAACAACTAGAATTAGTGAAAATACTTCATATTCTACTGAGAATTTTTTTTATGACGGACAATACGTTGTACATTTTTTACTATTAAAATAATTTTGCGTGAAAATTAAACTGAACGAAAACATATTAACGCAAGGAAATATAATAAATGATACACACACAGAGAAACTTCCAAATACATGATTCGTTTTTATATTGCATTAACTTTGCTATTATTTTTTTCTTCACCAAATTCACCATGAAATAATAACATTCTACGAATTACAACTATAAAAATAATAATTAAACACTAAATCACATGAAATTCATATCGTATCGGTAATTGTGGGAAACTGAGATTCCATTTCAAGAAGTTTTTTGTTTTCAATTTCAGAAATTTTTTGGGAGGATCAATGAATTCGAAAAAATGTGGTCATAGAACTAAATTGATTTTATAAATTTATTGCACTTTTGTGAGTAACAGTTCCACATAATACATTTTAAAACACACGATTTTTTAAAAATTCTGAGTAAAAATAATTAATAAAATATTAAGTCTTACCGCTGACAGAGATAATTATGCCATTCGATTTAATCGTTGCAATACCATTATCTGCTTCACATATGTAAAAGCCAGCATCAATGGTTGATGCTTGTTTTATTTCTAGAATACTTTTTCCACTTAGATGTTTCTGATTTTGCACAATGCCATAATGATCTTGAGAGCCTTCAACATAACAACAAAGCATCTCTAATGAAGTAAACATTAATTCAAATTTTATTTATATGAAAAATTGAGAGATATTTTTCATCGAACAGTTTTTTAAATCTTTAAAATAACATTTATTAGACATTCAAAATAAATTTTATTGGCACGGAATAAGATATAAATTAGATCAAATAAAACAAATCAATCTAAACTTTTAAGAATGTACAATATAAAATTAAAACATAGGTTAATTTTATTAATAAGTGTAACATGTTTAGATTTAATATGCAGACTTTACCACTTGAAGTTTTTTTCCAAGTAACATTAGGCAATGGATGTCCAGAAGCAGTACATTCCAAAGAAGTATTTGCTTCACTGTTTAGAGAGGTGTCTTTAGGTTGTTTGATCCATTTTGGAGGTTCTGCAAAAATTAATAGATTAAATTAAAGATGCATCGGGTTTTATTTTATTACTTAAAAAAGAAAAAATTAAGCTTACGTGCTTAGAAAATAATGCCAATAATTCAATTAAAATAGGTATTTTAAGGAACATGCAAATTAACTAAAATAATAATAATAATATTTACATAAAATATCAATTCAAAATAATATTTATATAAAAATTATTAATTCAAATACATATTATATAATCGATAATTCAAATTAATATAGAATCGATATAAAATATAAATTTGATTCAAGAAATAAAAAAAACCATACCTTTTACCTCCAAAGACGTTGTATAAGAATCGGAACCGGCCGAGTTTGATACTTCACAAGTATAATTAGCACTAATATTATGATCGACATCTTCCAAAAAGATAACAGAAAAATCTGTATATGTCCGTATAACCGATTTTTGATTCATTTTCATAAGGTGGCCATTTTTATACCATTTAAATTCCATGGGTGGTGCACCTGCGATAGCAGTACAAGTAGCACTTGTTTTTGAGCCAGACAATACAAGATCAGGAAATGCAAATTTCTGAATTTTTGGTGAACCTACAGAAACAAATATGAAATCATTTATTTATCCTTAGAATAATAACAATGACATAAATATTCATTTTTTATGATATTATGACATTTAGATTTAGTGCTGTATTTTATTGAATCAAATAACTTAAGATAATACGATAAGTAAAATAAATTCATCTTAAATATTATAATTTAATAAAAGGTTTACTTTCGAAGTGGAATTAACTTATATTAAAAATATATATGAACTTAGAACCGAGAAATTTTAAGTTTACTGTTCACACAAATTTATCTACAAATTATTAAACTAGCTAAGAAGCTTTTTTAGAGTTTTCATACACTATGAATACAAAAATGTAAAACACAAAAACAATAACAAAAACGTATAAAAGGAATCATACCTGTTTGGAAAGTCCAGCAAACCGATGAAACGGTGATCATTATAAAACAGAATCTCAAAATATGTAGATAGTTCATAGTTTATGATTTCAGCTTCACAAATGAAATATTGAAAACACGATGTCACTGTGTTCCGTGCTTGAAGAATGTTCTGAACGCCATAGCTAACGCGAAGACAGAATCTGAAGTAGCAGTAATGGAGCGCCACATATTGTCAAAAATTGGAATTATTACATAAACTACACGCATTATATTAAAAGGTTTAGAAGGCAAGAAATGTTTTAAAAAAATCAAAATATTTTAGTTGAATGTAACAATATGCACTCACTATTTATTCTTCTCAAATACTGATTATATTCTCAAAATGTCAAGTTATGAGTATTTGGAGAAAATTGACAAATAAATTAGGATTTCAAGAATACAAAACAAATAAATAAAAATATTTCGCTTACAGCAATTATAAACTAAAAGCAAAAGAAAAAGGCTAAAACTTTTAAAATTCTACAACAGTAAGGACTTATTAAAATTTGACACTTTTATGTTGATGCGTTTCTTTCACATATAACATTTTAAATAGCAGAAAAGTGAAAACCAATATATCGGGATTTAAAAATGAAATGATTTTTAAACATGATGATTAATTTTGTTTGAAAGTGATAAAAAAAAGACATATCTCATTCGTGTTTTAAACATTAATTTTGTCTAAAATATTTAATGCGAATAAAACACTTTTATTTTAGTATAATTATAAAATATAATGAAAAAGAATTAATCGTTAAACTAGTATTATCAATTCATTCTTCAGTAACATCAAAGACTTGTGCTAGGCTTAAGAATCTATGTTTGGGGTTAATGAATATTTTAATAACAATACTTTAAGAAATTAGTAAAGTGCGGGTATAAAATACATACCATATAACGTTGCATAATAAGTTCTACGGGTACTTCAAGCAGAATTTGGTCCACTTTATATATATATATATATATATATATATATATATATATATATATATAT
>BMAW01099050.1:0-50732 GCA_019974015.1 Nephila pilipes | reverse complement strand
TATATATATATATATATATATATATATATATATATATATATATATATGTATATATATATATAATTTTACATACAATTAATTAAGCAATTTATAAACACAATTACGAACAAATGATTAATATTCTGTCTCTTGCAAGCCTCGAGACAGTGTTAAATAAAATGGAATTTAAAGAAATATAAAAATTTCATCAAAATGAATTATTTTTAATGAACGATGAATTTTAAATAAAAAATGTACATTGTTTGGAGACATCCGTACATTCTCACACATAAGTTTATATTTCACATATTCTTATAGACCGAGTGATTTTGATAATACACATATGTTTCTTGATAAGTATCAGATTTTAAGTTTAAGTGTCGAATTATTTAAAACTTGGTTTGATTATTCAAAAGAAAGACATAATCAGGAACATAAATTTCCTGAATTTTTTTTTCAAATCGTTTTCAATTCTTTTCTTCAGTATATATTTTAGCCTAAATAAGCGATTTATAAATCAAAGCAGATTCATATTCTTTTAAATAATCAATAAAAAATTCATTACAGATCATATATACATTTAGGGATACCACACGATACAAATTTTAAAAAAATCATAAAAATAAAAATAAAATTATTTATTATCTCACTTCAAATTTTATGAGCCATTTAAAAAGAAATATTAAATATAATTTGAGATTTATTTCTGATCATTTTCAAGCAATTCTGAAATTACAATTCTGTTATACAGATTATACAAAAATCTTTCAGATATTACCAATGACATTTAGAGACATAATGGATTCAAGAGATACACCAACGCCATTCGTAACATTGCATTTGTATAAGCCTTCGTGTACTTTTTGAGCTGAACTCAAAGCCAAAGAGCCATTTGGCAATATTTTAAAGGTATCTCCAGGAATTATGGGGGAAAAGGCTGAGTCTTCTATTCCTAGGGGGGGAAAAACCGAAGAGTTATTTACTTTACTCGTAGAAAGTATACATTTAAAATTACAAACAAGAAAGTTTTATGTATAAAAATTGTATAATACGAAAAAAATGAATTTAAATTGTGAAATTATATTAATAACACAGAATTCTATTAATAAAATGTCTCATATTAAATTTAATTGCGTAATTTTGTTAATGTTTTCATCATAAGAATATTTATTGAATTAAATATTACAATTTAAAGTTATATTAAATGATATAAGGTAGTTTAAATTTTATAAAAATCCATTAATGCTTAATGTTATTAAGAATTAATAAATTAAGTAATGCGGTTTTAAATTAAAAAATCTTTTGAATAAATATTTTCTGAAATAACACACAAAAAAATTTTTTTTTTGGTAGCTTAGTAGAATATTTCGTCTATTTTCTTTAAAATTTAATGAAATTAACTCCAATAAAAAATAAGTTTAGATTTCTAGACGCAAGATTATAAAGTAATTAAGAAATCAGATAATACTTTGCTTCTCCTATCAAAATAATTGTTTATTTTTCAATCTTTAAGGAAGTGGAAAAATGTTAAAAGATGGACTACTTTTAGATGCTTTGAATGAGTGAATATCAATTTTCAAGTAAACTATTTGAGCATAAGATGAAAAGGAAAAGAATCTCGTACAAAAAAATTTTGCTCCATTAACTAAAAGATTTTTAAAATTTTTGGAAAGGGCTTAGAAATAAATCATTGACTGAATACTACATATGTTTGATCAGTGTGAACAGCTGAATAAAATTTCATTGAATGCGTGTTATTTCTGTAAATGCTGTTTCTCTACTACTAGATAATTTTTGTTACAAAACAAACCAACAGGGGCATTTTTACATTGAGTAAATAGTATGGTACAATACGATCCAGTTATTTGCAATATTTATAAAGAATAACATTATTTTCACACCTAACCTTAAAGAATAAGCTGTATAGTTAATTATTTTCTTTTTCTGATTGATACTGTATTATTTTTAAATCTAAAATAGTTTTACGTTAATCCTTTCTCATACTTGCGTTCTTTTTATTGTATTTTTTACTATTTCTTCAAAGAAATATTTTAACAGTATTCTATTTCCGCGAAATTAAAAAAAAAAAAAAAAAAAAGTAGATTTGAGTAATAATATCATAAGTTTAGAATTTTACAGTAAGTAGCTATGAAAATCATACCACCTTATTTATTTAGAATTTTTTTTAACAAGGAATGATTTTCAAAAAAAATTATGAAATAAACTCAATTTTATATCACAGGATTGAAAGGACAGGATAAATTGAAAAAAAGGAATAAATAACTTACTTGAATGCTGCCATTGTACAGTTGGCTCAGGTTTTCCTGAGGCAAGACAAGGCAAAGAAATGGGATCTCCTGCTAAAACTTCTGTGTCCATTGGTCGCTTTATCCACGAGGGTGGAACTGGAATACAATAAATTTTTATTACACATAAATTTCATAATAGTGGGAACAAAACAGCTATTATTTACATTGATACTTTTATACATTGATATTAAATTTACGCAATACTACATAATATAATAATAAAAGAGACAATTAATAATCGGTCTTTCAGAAATACACAATTACTAATATCAATATAAGCATGATAATAAAGAAAATAATTATATTAGGTATGCTACCCATGTAATTATCTTTAAATGGTTAATTGGTAGCAAAATGAAGAAACTATTGTTAGAAAAAAATTATGTTAAAAAATAATAATTCATTCCCCTTTTGCAGGGAAGTTTTTTTCCCGTTTATTTAGTTAAAATTTAAATTCTGATTGGGGTACATTCTATCTGATAAACAAATAACTATGATATTTAAAAGAAAATTGAATTTTACATATAAAATAGTCTGAGAATAATCAGAAGAAACTAATATTTTGACATGACTATTGACACAAGATTAATTATTCTATCCCTGGACAGTTTAGAAATAAATTTTACAGAAAATCTCATTTTAGAAGTTTCAAGTTCGTTTCATCATGATATTATTATTTGACGAAATTTCGATGGAATCACTACATCCTAATAGACAAAATACAATTAAGATATTATTTTATGTATTATGAAATAATAATACAGTGCATATTGAATTTGAAAAGGATTTATAATAACTTTTTTCCTGTTTAAAGTGTTATTTAGTGGCAAGAAATATTTTTAATACAATTTAAACCTGCTTTAAACTTTAAATATCCTTATCATTAAAATATAATAAAAATACTTCTAAAACCAGCTTCATAATTTTTAACTGCAAAACTGCTATTTTTTTAATTCATAAATAATTTTGAAATTTATAACTTAACTCTCTGAAAAGTGCATATAGGTAACATTCTTTTGTTGAAGCTTATTTAATTTACAAAAAGATGGATACTAATTATAATTTATACTTACTTAAAACTATAAGAGGAGTTGTAAAACTATCACTCAAAATATCAGATTTCACCACACATGTGTAATTGCCACTGTCCTCTTCAGTTAATGGTTCTATTACAATCATGGAAGAGTCTGTGAAAAGTCGAATCTGAATATTTGTTGATTTTTCTATCTTTTGCCCATTTTTCAACCATTGAAAATTCAAACCTCTGCCAGCAGATGTAGAACACAGAGTACTAGCTCTTGTGCCCACCGTTAATGAAGGAGGAAAATTGAAAGGTTGAATTTTCCAATTTTCTATAAGAATGATAGAGAGGGTTTTATTAATATTTTAGAAAAAAGATTAAGCTGTTCAATATGTAAACTTAAAAAAGTCCAATGTATAAAATACATAAATATTAAAATAAATTATCGAATAATATAAAATATTTGTATTATATTGTACATAAATAATTTTGAAGTAATTATATAATGTATTGAAAAACTATTGTCGAATTCCAAAAAACAAAAGTTGCTTATAAAAAATTATTTAACAGATTGTATTTTTCCTTCAGTTTAAAGTATTTAGATGAAAATTATTTTTGTCAGAAACATAAGTCTGCAAAAAGTATAAAACAATCTTTTTGAAGGACTCACAATAGAAAATAAAAGTTCGTAGCATCCAAAGAAACATAAATGAAAACAGCTAAATTGCAAGAAATCTTTAAGAAACATCTCAAACGAATCAGAAATAATGAAGAAGCTAAGAACAGTTCTAGTCAATAATAAAAATAAATTTTTGATTTAAATTGGAAGAAGATATTGAAAATTTGGATGGGATATTCAATAAGGGTAATGCAGTATATTCATATAAAATTTTAGCATAGAGCATAAAAATTCATGCTCCAAAATGAAATTAAATAATTTTATAGAAAATGGCAGAAAAATAAATTTAGTCAAGATGGTAATGAAATAAAAATAAGAAAATGTTCAATAACTTACCATATTCGGATAAAACTGCAATGACACCAAAAAGCACCAGAATTAGATTGATGAAGAAAGAAGAGCTTGCAGATCGGAGGAAAATCATTTTATAAAGTTCTTTGAATAATGATTTAATACGTTTAAGTAGTTTACAGTACGTAAATACTTCTACGTCTTGTTACAACGAAATTATGATATAAGAAAACTCACGTCTCATCGACTGCTGATTTGAAACAACACCGGTCTTGTTAAAATGGCTATTGAAGGAATCATATAAACATTCTATCCTAAAACATGATGCGCCACGTAGCGGTAAATTATGAAAACAAAAAGTATTATTCATTCTATAAAAATTCATTGATAAAGGAGATATATGGATAACATCTCAGTACAAATGTTCAATATAAAAACCATACTTATAATGAATATGGTTGTAATAAAAGTATTAAAAATAATATAAATATAAAAGCATTAAAAATATAATTTTAAATAGATGTTAAAATAATCCAAGAAAATACCTTTCAAATATAAAACATTCATGACTTTTAAAACAACGCGTATATAAGTTGCTAAATTTTCCCATTTATAAAGAAACATGCCATATTTTTCATCTTTAGGAATAACATTGAGAATTTCAAAACCAATTGAAAGTATATGAAAAGTCATTACCAAAGCAGACCTAATTTCAGAGTCAGTACATTTGTTACATTCAATAAATCAAAATAACATGTTTGGATTATTGTCAGAGTTCTTATCACTCTCATCTAAAAATAAAAATCCAAAGTTATCAACTATTATTCAGTGAGTATATAGTTACATCATTCCTTTTGAACACAATAATTTCTATAACAAAACGCATTACAAAAGAGATTTATAGAAATAATTCAATATGTAAAAACAGACACATCTTGTTTACAGTAATATTATTTAATTCTCATTTAAATACTATGTTTTTATTATCAAAATTACAGAAATTTTCTTTCTCACCAATTACACGTAAGCTCGCAGATTTTGTCAATACGCCACCGATTTCATTAGAAACGCTACACTGATAGATGCCTTCATCCTCTTTTCTTACTTCTGAAATGCTTAGAGATCCATTTTTTGATAAGAAAATACGTTCTCGATTTGCAGAAGTAGTTTCTGAAACTAGCAAATGAAATTTTCCATCCATTTCTGCAAACAAAGAATAATTTTTTATAAAGGAAAGCAGAATTTTTAAAAAATGCATAAGAATTGTAGAAAATATGAGATATTAATACCCAGTTAATCTCAAAATGATTATAAATACGATGTTATTTTTAAACAACTAAAACAAATTTATGTAAAACATTTTAAATTTCTGGAGGGAAAAATGATTAATAACTTCATGAAATCTTTGCTATTGTTAAAAATATTGCTATTTTCTAAGAGTTCATCAGATTAATAAAACAAAAATTTACTCCATGTATTATGGTCAAATAAAAAAATAGACATCCTATTTTAATTTAAATCCAAAATTAACTCTATAAACTCTTAATATGCATTCAAATTAAAAATAAAAATATCCACGACTAAAAACCATAATTTTATTTTAACAAAATTTCATTTATATTATTAGTTTAATTTTCTTCTTTCAGTGTGAAAACTATCCTAGCATTACAAAAGAAAAACGTTATAATTTTTAGTTACAATTATTACTATTATAATATTAAAAATCATTTTATTACCATTAAATATGCTCCATGTAATTATCGGTTTTGGTTTACCAGCCACAGAGCAAGAGAAAATAACAGTGTCTCCAGACATTATATCTTTATCAGTAGGTCCATTTATCCATACAGGAGGAACTAAAACATAATGGAAAAGAATTTATTGAAAGATAATTAAAATCCTATTTCGTTAACACAATTAAAATAACATCCAATAAATTTCTAATTCTGAGGTAAATATTATACAATTTACCATTAACATTCAATATGGCTGTGTAGGAATCAGTCATTCCTTCTGAATTAGCAACACATGTATAATTTCCAGAGTCTGCTTCAGAGACAGGTTCAATGATAATAGTAGATACATCGGCGACAGTAATCATTTTAACGCTTTGGTTTTCCGTCAAGGACTTTCCATCTTTCAACCACTGAAAATTTAATCTTTTTCCTCCTGATGTAGTGCAGCCAGTTGACACACGTTGTCCAATTCGTGCTCCTTTGGGAAAATAAAAAGGTTGGATCTTCCAACTATCTATAAATAAAGAGTTCTTTATTGAAAAAAAATGTTACATATTATAAATAACAATAATAATACGATAATTATTCGCTAGGAATAATGTATCAAGAATTATTTAATTCAATTTTTATGATTAGTTCCCGAAAAAGTACAGGAAATCAAGAATTGAAAAGAATCATATCATTTAAAAGTATTATAACATCATTACTATCAACAGGCAATCAGTATCATTACAATCGGACTTATCAAATGTTATCCGAAATCAACATATCACATATACTTCAAACTTTCAAAGTACTTTACACAAATTCAAATGTATTTTCTGGATTAATGAAATTCAACCTTAAGGCCTTGAAAAAAAGAATTGTAAACACTTTTCATTTAATTTAGTGTCGTATTTATTGATACAAATACTTTCATTGATTTAAACAATACTTTTGGTATTTATTTAGATAGGAGAAACTGTATGTAAATAAATAAAAATTACTCCTTCAAAATTCTGTTCTTTTAGCTTGCTTTTAATTCTGTATTTTACTGGCACATTTCTTAATTTTATTCCTTCTGGAAGCTAATAAATAAAACACTACAAATTAAATATGTACATGAAAACTTTCCAGGAAAGTTTACAAAATATGCTTTTCTATAAGATTTAGAAAAGTTTTAAAGTCATTTTGTTTAATCAGTTAAATCCTGATCAGCACCATGGATAACAAAAGAATAATTTAAATAATAACTACGATTATATGTTATATGTTGTAGAAAAATATTTGTCTAAGTTACTTAATTTGAAAAACAACCAACCACATTGGAACAACTAAACTTTAAATTATAAGAAAATTAATAATCATATAAAAATAAACATTATGTAGAAAAATATATTTTTTAAAATATTAATTTGAACTTACCAAAACAGTACATCGTATTGATTGTGAAGATCATTAGCGACAATGTTAACAAAATATCCATAATTGTATGAAATAATAAACATGAAATTTAAATTTGAAGAGTATAATACGTTAAATAACTCATTTGTACATAAATTTTATTTACTTAAATTTGCATGAAAGAGAAGACACTGCTAGTACAAAGCATCCAGTCCAAGAAAAATCACAAAATGACGCCAATATGAAATCAACATATTTCTGATTTAGAAAATTTCCTAAATTCTATTATAGCGCCCTCTAGTGCATATTTACACAAAGGTTTTGTTGTATATAATATTGAGTATCATATTATTTGATTTTTTTTTTTATTACTCGGGATCGCAAAATGTCAGAGTTCGGAAAATTAATTCATTTTTTGCAAATCTGGATAGTTTTATTTTCATCTTAGAGGCACAAGTATTACGACAAATAATAGACCTTATTATATTAAATAAATTGCATGGACTTAAAATTGATCCATTTAAAATGTCTTATAAAGGTAATACATCCTTCCTTTATTTCGGGAATAAATGTATTTCCAAAAGACAAACCAATATGAATTTGAAATATGAAAAGATTTTGTTATGTTGCTTGTAATAATACTATTTGATTATTACCCGGGAAGCTTTGAGGGTTAGAAATTTGATTCAATCAAGAATCATTGAGTTGTAAAATGGTGAAAGTTAAATTTAAAAGGGGCTAAAAATCCACGTTTAGTGTGAAAGTTTTAATATGAGGCAAGAAGCCTCATATTAAAAGGAATTTATATTAATAAGGAAAGTCGATGTAACTGAAAAAATGAGTTAAAAATATTGAAAGAGAGAATGAAAAACACACTTAATGCACCAATTTTAAAAACAAAATTGTTACTCTTTTAAATATAAAAACAAAATTAATATAAAAAATAGTCAAAAAAGTTTTTTCTATATTTTTAGATGTACATAATTATAAGGACAATCAGGATTTTGTTGTTTCATTTTACTTACAATTGAATAATTATAGACATATGAAATTTTTTAACTATATATGTAACTTGATTCATATATAAGCTCCAAAATTCTCTCTGGCGGATATTAGATTAAATGCCTCAAAGAAAAAGAACTTATGCGAATTGAAGTAAGAGAAGTGTGTTTTTTCAAGTAAAAGAGGAATGTTAATTATCCATGGAGCTTAAGAAATGTGAAGTTCTAAAACAACAATTGAAAATGCGATCAAATGGGAAATTGATGGTTCTGTATAGAAGAGTTCTTCAAAATCAAAGCCATTTCATAGAGATTGAAGATACATTATCCACCTTGCTGCTGTACGAAAATAATTATTTGCTTCTGAAATTATCTGTAATTTTCATAAAAAAATGTTCGAAAACAACAATTATATATGTTTTAAATAATTGTGCTTTCACAAAATACACTCTATAACAAAAAAAAAAAGCAACGATGCATCAAGAAGGAGTTGCCCGATTGTAATGAAATTTCGTATGCAAAGACATTTAGATCGAACATGCAGATGATTAAAATTTGGTGTCCAATTAATGAATAACGGGAGCTACAGCACATCGGAACGGCGCACTCAGAAGACATATATAAGAAGAGATTTTCAGTCTGATGGTCAAATTTTCTGTTGCATTGCGATTTAGGATACATTTCAAAGACTAAAAAAATGCCTCGCCGCAGGATTCCAACTCAGTACGAGCAACTGTCCGAGTTTGAAAGAGGTCGTATGATTGGATTGAAAGAGGCAGGTTGGGCAAATCGGAGAATCGCTCGTCATGTGGGTCGAAGCGATGCGGCGATTAGAAGATGCTGGCAACAATGGGTGGACAGTGGCAGATTTTAGCGTCCTGATGGTAACGGTCAACCTAGGGCCACAGCAGATCGGGAGGACAGAGTGACTGTCAGATTAGCTGTCACAGCGCCTGATTCATCGTTATAAACCATGAGACGTGCGACCCCCACACGAGTGTCTACCATAACCATTCACAGGCGGCTGATATAGCAAAATCGGTGCCATCAGGGAGCTTTATCACTCTATGCCACGTCGTGTGGCAGCTTGAATCCAGGCTAGAGGTGGGTCAACACCTTATTGAGCTCGTTACTTTGCAACTATGTAACTCCGAAATAAATCTTTCAATTTTTCTGAAATTTTTATCATTTTCTGTTCTGTACATAATTTTCCTATCCACCAATTTTTGTCTCCATCGGACAACTCCTTCTTGGTGCAACGGTTTTTTTTTTTTTGTCATAAAGTGTACATCTAGTAGTACTGGTGGATTAATATAGTACACAATCACCATTTTGAACGTTACACATTTCGAACAGAACTGTAGAATGACGTAGGAAAACACGTTTTATATTTATGTTTATGTGTCATTATATTAGAAGGTTAATATTTGATGTTTAATGACTATTTTAATTTTGTCTCCATCGGACAACTCCTTCTTGATGCATCGTTTTTTTTTTGTTATAGAGTGTACATTAAAATGATTAACATAAAATGATATGAAGGGAGTGTGTTGAAGTGGATTACAGACAATGTGGACTGTAAAAGTGTTATATTTTCAGATGAGAAACAACCAGTATAGATAAAAAAAAGTATTTAACTGTAATTTGAATGACTTCAAGAAAGAGAAAGACATCAGAGGGAACAAGAGCTTTAAAGGTAGATCTTTGATCTTTTGGGGAGCATTTTCAACTAATGTCATAGTGGATTTACTAGTCGTGTAAGAATAATAATATCGTAATATGAACACTGAGAAATATCTACATATGTTACACGTGCAACTTTCTTAGGATATTGTTCATCTTTAGGGCTGATAATTTATTTCTTAACAATATGAAGATTCTTGATATATTTTTAGAACAGTAAAAAGTGACTCGAAGAAAGAAATATCAATATCTCGATGTGGACAGCAGATTCTTTAAGACATAAGTATTAAAGAAAATAACTTGAACCTATCTTGTAGACAAGTGTATGCAAATGGAATTCCGTATTATTCATTTGAAGAGCTTGAGGACAACATCTATGCAGAATGGGGTGCTACTGATTCAGAACATTTGCAAAACATTTCGTAATTATGCCACACAGAAAGGCTTATTGTCTCTATATGAAAGGAGGCCCCACAAAATATTAACTCAAATAACAAATTAAAAAAATGAAAAATTGAATTGTCCTTATAATGTTTTTGATGGAATTTTTATTTTTGCAAAACGAATAATGATAAAAAAATTTAAGAATATTTTCTATACAAGTATTTTCAATTGATAATAATCATATTTACTTTATTAATGGTTTCTAATGTTTTATTAAAATAAAATACATGATGTCCTTACTATTATAAGAATCAAAGTATTTATGAGTTTCATTGTCAGTATGTGGATGTGCAATATAGTGCGCCGTTAATTTAACAAACAATATATATATGCTTGATTTTATAAAAAAATATTTAAAAACTCTTATAAGAGAAGTTAAATAATGTTTTGAATTACCTTCACTTTAGAGATGTTCAAAGGACATAAGCGATTTGAACCTCAATCAAGTGACGAATTTTAACATTTTTACTTATTCCGAGAGAGAGAAGATACGCTTTATTTTCTACTTTACATAACATTTCCTTTCAGGACTTAAATACTGATTGAATTTAGCGATGTTATTACACACGATAATCTTAAGTGAAATCAGGTTTCAAATTTTTGCCTCGACTGGTGAAAAAAAGTTCATGATTTTAACCTCTGGGTGAATATTAAATGGAATAAAACAAAATACTTTATGTTACAAAGATTGTAAATCATTCTGAATTAAAAATGCTTTATAAGAACACTGAAGTTTTTTTTTTATCTTTTCAATATTTAAAACTCATTATTTAAGTTATTAATATAAACATGAAATTTAATTAAAGTAGTAAATATGCTGTAAAGCAGAGGAAATTTGAAGTATATGGTATTTATTCAAAGAAAAATGAAATTGAAAAAAAGTTACTTATTATATTCTAATACATACAACTAAAACATGAATACTAAGAACTTAATGTATTTATGAAACATTTTAAAATACATAAAAATATAAAATAATTAAAGCATAAATATGATAACTTACCTAATCACAGTGTTTTGAAGATATCTTTTCTCTTTCTTCTTTTTGTTTATTCTTCTATCAATTGAAGACGGTAACAACATCGCTACATATGGAAACGAATTCATTGATCTCTTTCATAACCCTTTTAGCATTTTTGTAAACAACGCTTTCGTTAATTTAACGTTTAAGACGGATGAATTATAAAAAATATATTATATATAAGTAATTTTCAAAAACAAATGGAGAACACATGTTTTTCATTTTTCTTTCAAAATTGGTATGTACAACATATTTTAAAACAAGTAAATGAACTCACCAATAACCTTTACATTAATATCTCTTTTTAAATCTGAACCTACACCATTTGAAACTACACACTGATAATACCCTTCGTTCTCATTGCTTATATGTTGAATTTCCAGAGTTCCGTTACCATGGATTTGAATATTTTGAGAGTTTTGAAGAGCAGAAAGTTCTGTTTCATGACCTAAAATAATTAAGAGACTCCTGTAAAATTTAATGTTTGAATAATCCAGAATAAAGTACATATTATAGAAAGAATAAAAATTAATCAAATGCACACTTTTATGACGAAAATTGAGCAAAGGCCCCCCCCCCCATACATTGAAATAAAGATGTGAAAATGCATCTATTAGTTATTTTTAAGTATAGGAGTCAAAACTCTCTAGAATTATTCTAAAAATTTAAAAGTATTTTTTTAAAATGTTTTGTCCTAGTTTTAAAAAAAAGTGTACGAATACATTACACAGTTAACTTAAAATATTGATGCTTATATAAGATCGCAATAAATGTTTAACATTTTGATCTATTTCAGTAAACTTAAATTTTAGAAGAAAATTATGAAACATATTTATAAAAATTGTTATTTTATGACCTGTACACATATGTATTAACAGTCACTTTTAATTCGAAAAAGAAAATTTAGATATAAACTGAACAACTTAAAATAAAAAAAGAACGAAGACTCCTTAAAAATTTTTAAAGCTAATCAATATAAAATAATTATTATACATATATGTGCATATAATATATGAATAAATAATCAGGTAACATAAGTTTGACATGCATCTTCTCGCAATATTGCAACTGATGAATTGTTCTATTATTTTGATATTGATTCAGATTATCTATTTATGAAATTTTTAAATATTTTTTAAAATTTCTAAATTAATTATTTGTATTTTAATTACAAAAAGCATTTTAATTTTAATTTTAAAATCTATCTTCAAGTAATTTTGCTGTTTTATAATTTTTATAATTTAATCGAAGCCCAAAGAATAAAAACATAACTAATTATTATTTTTTTATTCAATAATTTTAATACTAAAAATACGGAGTTCTATGTAACATAGGAATAATGTTGTAAATATTTAAATACTATTATACCAGAAAGTTTATTCCATTTTGAAATTGGTGGAGGTTTCCCAATTCCTGCGCAATTTATGAAAATAGTTTCACCGCTAGTAACTTCTATGTCAACTGGTTTATGTTTCCAAGATGGAGGAACTGCAAAAGTGATTTAAAAACATAAATAAAACTTTTTGATAGATAAATTTATATTATCAAATTCAAATTTTAAGCAACCATAAGAATTTATTATTTATTTAGAAAAGTTCAATATTCTCTATTAAAAAATTCATTAACAAAATAATTGTTAATCAAATTCTAATAACATTATGCATTCTCTGTCTCTCTGCTTGTGTTTCATAATTTATCCTAAATATATAAATCATTAAACTAAACATTAAGAAAGATAATGCTATGATCAAAAATTGTTTAGATTATTTAACATTTTCTCAAAATATGCATCTTTGAGATACTACACAATTTAAAATTAAAAAAAAAATTATAAATTAATAAATTCCTATCACAATATATGACCTATTATGTAAATTTATTTAAATGTTTTACTTAAATCTAAATGATAATTTCAGTACATAATGAATTCAAATACAGCTAATTAACTTACTGAGTACATGAAGTGAAGCAGTATAGCTAGCGCTTACTCCTCTAGATGTCACTGTACATGTATAATTTCCAGTATCTTCCTCAGTTAAAGGATCGATAATTATACTAGATATTTCAGGGAAAGATAATATTTGAACTTTATTAGATTTAGACAAATCTAAACCATTTTTAAACCAACGAAATTCCATTTTATCAGCAGCAGAAACAGTAGCACACATAGTGCTTACTCTTTGATTGATGATAGCTGATGCAGGAAAAATAAATGGTTGCACCTTTAAGCCTTCCTCTGAAAATTAAAGAAAGCGTCTTAAGTTTTTAATTAATACTCGAAAGGTATATTTTAATCAAATCATTATAGATAAATTTAAAACTTAACAAGTATCAATAATAACATTGCAAACTATTTCATATCTACAATTAAAATATAATTTTAGGTTTACTCATAGTTAAAGTCTAAAATATTATAATTATGTAAAAATATAATAAATAAATTTGCTTAAAATAAATTTAATGTTTATTCCAAATTAATGTTTTGAAAATTATAAGTTTTCCGAGATTAATAATATTTTATGACAAGTATTAAAATACAAGTTTATGAAATTTTGTGTGACAATTATTGAAAATGCTAAAGTGTGAAATCTAATGAAGGAGTATTTCCTTTAGAAATGTCCTTTGTTAAATCAAAAGCATGCTGTTTTATTTTTTAATATACAATTTAAATTTGTAAATGTTATTGTTTGCACTACATATAAGAATATTATAAATAAATGCTTACCTGAAGAATGGCTTCTCTGTAAACAGAAGAGAACTAATACAACCAATTGCAAGGATATGCAGATTTGATTCATTTTCGATTTGATTGTAGATTCGAAATATAAGTTGTTTGAAACCAGGAACGCTTTTTGTTGAACAGAACGGTATACGTGGAACAAGAAAACTTATCAATGGGTAAAGACGCTAGAAATCTGCCAACATTTTGTTTCCATTTCGAACCGATATAACAACACTAGCGCCACCAGTGTTCGAAAATAGTAACTACCTTTCATACATTAAGATTATAATTTAATACATGGCAAAAAAGTGAATTCAACATGCATATAACAAATGAACAATAAGAACATAAAGAGAGATTAAATAATAATGAGTGATTTTGACATACAATAGCGAAATCTATAACATGAAAATATCACGCTATTGAATATACAATAGGGTAAAATAGAGAAAATTTCAAACATAAAATTCTTGATAATGACATCATGATTTACATTTTTAAACATCATTCATGTCACAAACTTTTAAAATTTATTACATTTTGATACAAATGTAGAAATTGAAACATAGAAAATTTATTTTTTAAATATATAGAATACACAAACGTACATTTAAAAATTACGTTACGTACCGATAACCTTTACAATAGTTGTTTTAATGAGTGGATTTCCTATACCATTTGAAACATTACATTTATATATTCCTTCGTGATATTTTTCAATTTTCACTAAAACAAGACTTCCATTTTTGTGAAGGATATGTTGTGGAGAATCTGTTAAGGGAACATATTCTGAAGATGAGCCTAAATGCAAAGACATAAATTCAGTTAAAATATTGTTAATAAAGGACTTATTCCATACATTTAACAAATTTGTAATTTCAGTAGTAATAAGAAAGAAAATAAAAGTTTAAATATTCATAAAAACTTTTGAAGAACGATGTATATAAATATTCAAGAGTCTTTTGTTATTTTATTAAGATTTCCATAATTTATTTTTATATGTGAGGTTTACACAATAATTTTTTTGCAGAAAATACATTTTAAGGTTACATTTTTAAAAATGCATTAAAATCATTTCTATGATTCGTATCCTTGAATATTTAAGTTCACCATTCAAAATTTTAAAACATATGTTTAATACAAATGATTTAATTCTTTTTATAAATTAAAAAATATCAATAAATTTATGTTTCTGTTTATACTAACTAAATTTTGCATTTCAAGTTTTTAATCTAAAATTTAACGGAAAATATAAATTTTTTATGTAAGGTATTTAAATAGCCACTCAGGTGCTCATTCATATATTACATTTTCATTACGATTTTATTGAAAAAAAATTTAGACTTACTTTAGGTGAATTTTCCTTTTAATTTTAAAACGAAGCTACATTACATTTATCACATTTGTCACAATTTTACTACATTTTAGTTTTCACTGCTTAAATTACAGAATGGCAAAATATACAAATTTCTTAAAAAATAATTTTTATCAAAAATTAACATTTCAAGCTTCAAGGTTCCTAATGTATTAGACTAAAGCAATACTATTTATTAAATTACTGAATTTCATGTAACTTAGTAATTGTTTTTACAATCACATGCTTCTCATTAGATTTTAGCGACATTATTTATGTTATACAATTTTTGATTATGTTTCTCTTGAAATTATTATATTTAAATAGTAGTAATTCAAACATTGATTGGATTTATTTTACTGTTTTAATTACTGTAAAGCACACATTATTACTGAAAATTCCTTAAATTGATATGTTCAATTTCAGTTGGGCAATTTCATAAATGAAGTTATGTTGTCAATCACTAAATTTCACATAAAATAACATGCAAAATATATTAATATAATACATTAATATATTAATATTAAGTTAATTTTTAAAATATAATACTTTTAAATCTCTTAACCTATAAATGGTGATGCGGAAAAAAGTCATTATTCCACATTTCACCATAATATCCAATTTAACCGAGCTTACAAGCATAAATCTTGAAATTCTGTAAGAATTAAAAAAAAATAATACATGCATAAATACATATATCACGGAGAATTATTAAAATTAAGAATATTTCCTGAACATATTGGGATTCTCTTTTAGTATACATACGGGAAAACGAATAAGAATCAAAGTTTTATCCATACGTATGGAATACTAATTTGAAATTTTGTTTTTTTCTGTGTAAATATGAGATTGTTGATCACTATGATCTGATACCATGATCTCGCGTATTAATGTTAATAAAAAAAGTATTATACTCAATCTTGCCTATAATACGTGACCAAAATGTAGTTGGTTCAGGTTTTCCTGTCCCTTGACAATTTAGAATGACGGAATCACCATCAACACCTTCAGCATCTTGTGGCATATGTTTCCAAGTAGAAGGTACTGCAAACAAAATAAAATCGAATAAATATATTGGAAAAAGTATACATGTAACAAACAGATAGTGGGGATTCCCAACTTTTAACAGTTTGATTTTTTTCAACTAACTAGTTGTCACAAATGATAAATTATGAAGACGTTTTAAAAAATACGTATCATATATATTCTCAAACAGAAATTGAATTCTAAAGTAATAATAGTATTTTATATCAGTAGTAATTCACATTTGTAATAAAATAATTTATTTGAGTACGTTTGAGTTTATTTGAGTTTATTTGAGTACGTTTTAATGAATTAAAAAGGCTTATAATTCTTATTCAGTGAAAAAATATAAAGAGTATTTTAAACTTAAGTAAATAAAATTTTTAAAAAATTCTTTTTGCAAAAATTTGTCATTGATCAAATCATAAATCTTCCAGAAAATAAATGTTAAAAATCGAAAAGAACTTTAAAGCAAATTATTTTTTCCCTTACCTAATACTTCTAATGTTGCTGTATAGCTCTCCAAGATTCCTCTTGTACTGGCAATACATGTATAATTTCCACTATCATCTTCCGTCAATGATTCAATAATTAAATTGGATAACTCAGGAAATGATCTTACGTTGATTTTATTGTTTTTTGTTATTTCTTGGCCATTTTTAAGCCATCTGAATTCAACCTTTTCTTCTGTCGTTGTAGTACATGTGGTAATTACCCTTTTTCCAATAACAGAAGAAGGTGAAAAGAAAAAAGGTTGGACTTTAAACGCATCGGTATCTAAAAGTCAAAACATGAAAACATTTATTACTTCAAATAATTTCTACTTTAATTTAAAGTAAATTGCTTTAATAAATATAGAAAATATGTTAAAGATTAAATATGAGTGATTTCTTAAACCATAAAATAGCAATAAACACACCATAAACATTAAAGTTAATCATATTTTTAAAAGAAAAAAAATTTAAATGGAAACATTTATTTAAATTTTTATACACATTCTCACATGGATAAACACAAAATTTTAATTTGAATTATAAAAATTAGTGAAAATTTTTTTTTAGACAAGTTATTGTTATTTACTACAATATCTGTAAGTTACATCTGATAAAGCTAATTTCGTCCACAAATTATCTATTATTTATTCCAACAGCATTCATTATATTTTTAGTACAAAATGATAATTTTTGGGTATGTAAATATTTCATTTCATTGCGTCTCTTTTTGCTTTAATGCGCTTCAAATATTGCCATATAATTCTTATTTACCAAATTCAAATACATAAAAAGAATTGTTATGCTGATCATTAGTCAATGAAATCAAATATTAATCACAAGAAACTATTCAGACATAGATATGTCTGCGGATACAACAAAATAAAAATCTAATTAATCACAATATTAAAAAATTATAATTTAAAAAATGTATTTAACTTACCTTGGTACAATATACAAGAAAGAAGAACGCATAGAACAACAATCCTTCTCATGATGATAATCGAAGAGTACAGATACATCATGAAAAATTAAAATGATTCTGCTATGTTGGAGACACGGGTAATGACAGCTTGGAGAAACGGATTAGTTTTCAATATATATTTTTCAGTATACAAAGACGATTAATTCTAGACATCTGAAACTTGGTGTAACAACATATATGAACTAATGGCGTTTCCATTCACTGTATCCAAGATTCAAAAACTATAGCAGCGCCATCAAGGTTCATTCGAAGGAACTAAGTGTTGCACAGAATGAATAATGCAGGAAAAATATCTTAAAATCAAAAGTAAATAATGATAAAAGTATCAATGTAAGTAAAATGATCAATGGAAAACAAATCTCAAATATAAATATATAAGTCACATTTAGGATTGCAAATAATACCATTTGATTATTTTTTTCATACATAAATATGCCCTTATCATTCAAATTATTTGTTGGTTTCATAAAAGAAGATTAAGTATTTTTCCCGATTAAAATAATGTAAACGAGATGAATCTTGCTGTAAAGTATTTGTTTTTAGACTCATTTATAATTTTCGTTTCTCCCTTACGTTATATTTCTTGAAGTATTTAACGAATAATATATCAAGTAACAGAATGTAACAAATTACAATATCCTTCATGATAAATGTTTCAAACATAGTCATACGGCTTATAACGAAAATCATTTTAACTTTTACACAATTTCAAATAAATGCAAATAAAAAACGAAGTAAAACCTGTAATTTCACATTTATAGACTTTCGCTTATTTAATTATAAGTATGCAATATAAATTTGTGAGCAGTCGTTTTTCGTACAAAAAAATAAAGAAAAATTTAAAGCTCTAAAACAATAATTTCACAAATTATAACTTGAATAATCAAGATGAATAGAAAATACCACACAATAAATGCTCGAAACATAATTTCTTTAATATAATTACATTGTTTGATAAATAACAGCATGAACAATAAATCATATTTCACAAAAATGAACTAATTAAAATAAATTGATATATTCGGCGATATAAAATACTCATTAACTAAATTTAAGTTCGAATACGCAAATATTGAAACAGAAAATACTTTATGTAATTGAGAAGAACTCTAGAATACTTGAAAAATAAAGGCAAATAAGTTTTCTGAAATAATTTGCTGCACATACCAGTGACTTTGATAATGACCGCTTTTACCAAATCATTTCCAATACCATTTGTAACATTGCATTTGTATATTCCCTCATCATCTTTTGAAATCTCCGAAATAATCATACTTCCATTAGAAGATAAAGTTGCCCGGTTCAATCCCATTACGGGCGCATAATCATTACTTGAACCTGCATAAGAAAAGAAATTTCAAAAATTAATTACAATTTAAGCAGGATTCCTATTTAAAGTAAAAATTTTGAGCACATGAATGTATTTAGGATTTTCGGATTCAAAAAATTTTAGTTGTTGAAATATTTTGTAAAATGTTCAATCAAATGTAACCTCAAGAATAACTGAAAGTAAAATTTATGTTTAATGAAAGAAAACTATACAAAAAGAGTTAAAATCTCATTGAACATAAAGAAAAAAAGAAATAATACTTTAATACTATTATTCTTGAATAAAAATTCAAAAGTACTTTTTTAGTAAAGTCTTACAATATTACTTTTAAAAATTTATTGTTTCACTTTTTGGTTCTTATACAGTTAAGCCTTATTTTTGTTTCATCGTGTGTTATATGCTACATTAATTTAAGAACATAAGCGCCTCGATCAACAGAAGATAATTGTTTTTTATTCTGATATTTCATTCTTATTCATACTTTATTTTTTACTCAAAGTTAACTGTAATCTAAAAAAAAAAAGGTTACCCACATATACATTTAAAAAATACCAAGTATACATACTTCAAAATGAGAATTTTACTACATTCTGATTGCAATGTAGAGCATAAAAATGTAGTAGCGTGCTAACATATAAATTAAAATGTTTCCCTTAACATAACTTCCAAGATAAATTTATGAAAGAAATCAGGATGCTAGGATTATAGAAAGATTATATTCTTTTTTAAATGAAATCATTAGCACAACAGATACTAAAACAAATCTGAATGCAGAAAACTTATTTTTAATCACCATTAAAACACCTCTTTTTTATTTCCTATTCTTTAAATTACGGATGACAATTATAAAATATTATTTTATTCTGACTTTCAATAGCAAGATCAAAAAGCAATTAACTAATTGATTTTTTTGCACTAAATATGGAACGATTAATCAAATCTCATTTAAAGATACGGGAGATCAGATCTTGCATTATCAAAGGTAACATTTTTCAATCTGATTTTTTAAAAAAAACAATACTTATTCTTACTTAATAATATTCTTCATTTAAGAAAATATAAATGTATGCTTTTAATTTCTTTAAAATAATAGTCTCGATCAGTTGGCGTAAAAAACTTTTAAAATTTGTTCTTACTTAAAGCACGATACCAAGATATTATTGGCTCTGGCCTTCCAGTACCTTGGCAGTTAATAACTACGGTTTCACCATCAACAGCATTATAATCTTGAGGAATCGTTTTCCAAGATGGTGGTTCTGAAATACCAAAATGTAACTTTTAAGAAATTTTTCAAAACAATAGCTATGGTGTAGTAAATTAACGCATGATTATTTTGAAATAAGTAAATAAATAACTTTAATTTGCATCTAAAAAAAAGTACACCCTTCTTAAAAAAGTTCTCTTATATTTATCAATATACATAAAATTCCCAATGATAATGTATTTTTCCTGGTTCTGTAAATAATTAATATATAAATACGAATACTTGAGTGATTATTATGATTATTATATTACTTTTGATTTTTTGCTTCATAAATTCAATTAAAATTATTCATTATAAAATATATTACAATTTCCTAATTTTTAACAGTATTTCATTTATCACAGTAAATTGGATGAAATAAATAATTAAACAAAGTACGGAAATTAAGAAAAAAATCCGAAAGAAATTTCTTAATGTAATTGAAATTGTACATATTAGAAAGAAAATAATATTTTTTAAAAATTTAATAAATTTTTCTACTTAATATACATAACAAGTTACTATTATGTTTGTTGAGTAATATAACGATAAAGTTAAGTCGGAATTTTACAAAGTTGGACATTTTACAGAAAATATAAATCAAAACATTTCACAAAGGCCCTACAATGCTATTAATGAAAATTGAAAAAAAAAAGTTATTTCTTGTTTTTTTTAAAAAAAACTATTCACTATTCAGGTACTAAAATTGGATAAGATAGGATATATTGAAGTGGAATCTGTCAATTGAAGAGAAAAATTCAGTCCATAGTTCAGAATTAGGGGGAAAAAGTTGATAATGTTATTGCGATGTTGTGTGTGATCTTGGGTACAATTGATATATTGATATCGAAATGATTCTCACAAAATAAGATTAAATGAAATTAAAGTAAAATTCTCCGTACATATAAATATTTTATATCTTTAAAATTATTCTTACCTAGGACATTTAAAACTGTTGTATAGCTTCCTGATAAGCCTCTAGTACTAACAACACATGTATAGTTTCCACTATCTTCTGACGTTAGAGGATTTATAACTATGTTTGAAAGTTCTGGATATGATAAAATGTTGATGTTTTGCTTTTTCTGCGTGATTTCTTTATCGTTTTTCAACCACTTAAAATTCATTTTTTCACCCGTAGATGGGGTGCAAGTCGCACTCACTCTTTTGCCGATCACGGATTCAGTAGGAAAAGAAAATGGTTGAATTTTCAGTGAATTATCTCCTGAAAATTGATTAATAAATGCATTACACTTATTATTAAATAAAATCATGTATTTTTCAGTAAAATATAAAAATAGTAATGAATTAAAATGTTTTTAAATAGATGAATTAAGTACATAATCATATATGAAAAAATGCAAAAGTTATTAACTATATATTGTAAGAAATAATTTCCATATACATATGCTAATACAGAATTTATAGATTTAAGAAATATTTTTGTTATTACTTAAGATATACATCTTATATTGGTGATATATATAAAAGGAAAAAATACTGAAATTTAATATATTCTTTAATGTTTACTCAGGTGTTAGTTTCATTAGTTAATTTATGTTAATAATAGATCTCATTACGCATTTTAATTCACAAGTTTTCAAATCTGCCTATTAAATAACAACAACTCAGTCTAATTCAGGAATAACTGAGTTAGAAAAATACTAATTGAATAAATCTGGAATTAATGATATTCTCATGTCAGAAATAAAAGAATTACAATTGCTTAAAATTATTGTGAACAACTGAAATAATAATTAAGATTTTACAAAAACAGAGACTCTTTAACCTTGAAATCATATGTATCAATGTTTTAATTTTTAAATTTAAAACATTTTTCTCTCAGAAAATGAGTTTTAAATCATTAAAAAAATATGTTACCCTTTTTCCTAATTAAAAGAAAAAAGAATTGATAAATAAAATTTGAAAAGCATATGTAATTGATAATCATTAAATTCAGTTGTATGTTGAACATTACAATTATATCTTTCAATATTTATAACAGAAAAAAACATTTAAACATGCATTTATATTGATAATGTATGTATGATTTTAATTTTAATTGGAAAGCAATAATACTTATATATAATGTCGATTTTTTTTATCATTCTGAACTTGTTAAATGAAATATAAAATACTATTTATAAGATTATACTTGATTCGTGGTTAACTATAAAGTGCATAATTCAAGAAAGTAACATTGTATTTAAATGAAAAATTTATAACCTGAATGCAATGTAACGAAAACATTTGAAATAAAAAAAGAAGCAATTAAATTTTTAAAAAGTAAGCTAAAAATAGTTATGACAAGCTATACGATAAGAAAAGCTAATTACCAAATTAAAAAAAAATAATCTTACCTAAAATGCATGAAATCATCAGAAAACGAAGAATGCATCTAAACATTTGATCCATGGTTCTCTCTCTCTCTTTATGTGTATACTTGATAATTATAAGTAAATCCAAAAAAAAAATATGCCATTAATTTTAACTTGCACTCATTTTGAAAGAATGATAAACACAATTTTTGTAGTATTTGACACCATTAATGAAAACACGTCTATTGAAAGAGATATATCAAGACTGTTCTAATGTATAATGGCGGTTAAATATGCGTTTAGCAGGAGTAGCTTCTAAAAGTGGATAGTAGCGCCCTCAATGTTTTGTTTCAATAACTAAAACTGTACCAAAAAGTTAAAAAAACATTTTTACATTATATTATTTAAGAACAACACATATAACTTTTTAAACAAATCTTAAATTTAGAAAATGAAAACAGTATGAAGGATATAATAAAAGTAATAAAGTGTACACTGTGTTCGCAGGATAGTACACATGCGAGTAGAAATACACCTACAAAGCTCAGATATAACTGTAATTAATGATACATAGAAGTTTCATTAATATGTCATCTTAAAATAATTCAAGTATACAATGAGAGTACAAAAGAAATTAAAATTGCATTATTAAAAATGTTTTCGATTCGATTCACTCCGTAATTACAATATAATCGAATAATGTGGATGTACTTCAAGTCAACCAGTACAAAGTAACAATTTTGTTTCGGAAAGTGATATAATTTTGATGAAGTAAAGAAATTTTTCTTTTTACAAATTGAAAGAGTTCTTATTTGATAATCGTTACATAGGATTATAAACACTTTTCAATGCATTAAAATAATAAAAATAAGCAACACTTAGAAAAATGTATTGTTCAACAGTTAACGAGTTTCAGTGGAAATCACGATAGTTTAGAAAGCAGTTGTAAGTCATTTGCAACATATAAAACCTAGCAAATATTAGTGAAAATAATATTCACATGAAAAATTCGCAATCATCCTTTTCTAACTATATATATATATATATATATATACACCTATTTTTTGTTTTTCATGTTTATCAATTAATATTATTGTTATATTTGAGTAGATGTTCGAGATGTTCGTGGGACAGTCGTTTCATCAAGAATATATTCCATTGTAAAAGTATGAGACAATTAAAAATTAAAAATGAGTACAAAACTGTTTAATTTCGTAATTCTCAATTTCATAAATGGTTTTTAACAGAGAAAATATAGTTGATTGCAAAAAGCTGTTAATCTATGCCATGCCATTATATAAATCACATTTTAATCAGAATATTCGATAAATTACTTTCCTGAAAAGGAATAATACTTATCAATACACAACTTTTATTATATGATATAAAGATATTCTAATTTTAAACTGAAGAATTAATGCATTATCAGTCATCTTTAGTTGATAACAGCAATATAAAAGACAAACATTTTCGAGAAAATATACATGTGTGTTGAATATGCAAAAATTTATGAACAAAAACAACACAAAACCTTAAAGAAGCTAATAAGAGTTTTCAGAAAACAAAATAGTCACACAATGAAAATATATTTTGCATCACGTAAAATACAGTTTGTTTTAAAAGAAAAAAAAATGTGTCTATTCAATACAACTCTATTGTTAATTTTTCATATTTTAGCTAAAAGTAGACAGTGCAGTACATTTTCATCAGCTCGGGTTCCAGCGCGAAAAACTATTTCGAATAAAACTGAATTTCGTTTGGAGACTTATGAAGTATATAATCCTCATAGGTAGCTGTATGTGTGTGTACGCAAAATTAACAATAATAAATAAAGTCTCATTTAATTACAAGCTGTACGCATAATTTTCATAGAATGTAAAAGAACAGAGATTAAAAAAACATTCAAAAGCAGAAGTATCATGTATAAGGTTGTAAAGAAAATATATTTCAAAAATCATACAAATAAATTGTATATTCAAATGAAGCAAAAACCTATTTGAGTTACAAAAGAAGACGCTCCCGTCCCTTTTCCCCTTTCGTCCCTTAAAGAAAAAGAAATAACGGCTTTTATATGAATGAACAAATAAAAAGACTTCACAAAGTCTTATTTAATTACAAGCTATCACTTAATCAAGGAATATTGATAACGCAACATAAGTTCTCATAATACTATTTTAAAACAAAACTAAATATTACACCACACCGATTCTTATCTTGAAATGAAATATCTAGCTTAAAGCAGTTTTAATAAAATTGAACTTTTCGCAATGCATCAAATTTAGTGATGTTATTATGCAAAGTCATATAATAAATCTCTCAAGGAAAAAACACAACATAAATGATTTTTTAAAAAAATGCAAGTAACATTTATAGAAGGTTTCATAAAGCTTTAAAGGGTTCCTAATAAGCATTAATATATTTATAACGCACCTATGACTTTTACCATTATTGTTTTTATTAGAGAATTTCCAATTCCATTCGAAATATTACACTTATACATGCCCTCATCTTCTTTTTCTATGGATTCAATAAGAAGACTTCCATTGGAAAGAAGCGTGACTTGATTCGATCCAGGTAGTAAAACGAAATCAAAACTTTCTCCTGAAAAAATGAGAAGGTATTACTTAAATTTCTTAACAAAACATTTAATTTAAAAACATTTTTTAAAGAGAAAATGTATACAATTAATTGAAAATTTAACTGCCAGTCTGAAGTATATAAATTCTCTTAAATTTTTAGATATTTTAAAATGTGATAACATTACATCAGTAAAAGATTAATTAAAGATACCTTCTGAATGGGTTCATAATAAAGATTTGTTGTAGAAGGACATGAATACACATATATCATAATACAACATTGATGGAAAAAAAGGAATGCAGATATTTATCTGTAAATCCTGCTTCTTGGCAATACAATCAAAAATGGTAAGAAAAGTAGATTACTGTCATCTAAATAGCGCATAGCTTTCAGTAATCACAAATAATAAATTTTTAATGACTTTTAATGTTATTTTTCTTATAATATTTTGTACTATTGAATATTTCTGCTAATTTATTTCTACAGAACTTAAAATACGCACAGACATTCTAATACAAAAAAACAGAGAAATCTAAAAATCAAAGCTATTATTACTTCGTTATCCTGTTAAATATTAATGGAAGAATATTAATTATCTTTAGGAAACTGAAACTTTACATTTTTGTTATAAAGTAGGTAACATAAGAGTAATTATTACTTAGGAATAGTGCAAACAAAATAAAATATAATTATATAATAAAAACAATAATAAATTCATACTTTATCGAACAATAAACAGATAAGTACAATTATTACTGTTTTTAATTTTTAATTCGAAAATTACCTTTTGAATATTCTTACCATGGGTTCTAGACCAAGTTACAGTAGGCTCTGGTTTTCCTGCGCCTTTGCAGTGTAGTAATAAAGAATCACCACTACTGGCGTCTGTATCAGAAGGTGCAACAATCCAAGATGGAGGTACTAAAATAAAAATGGATGCTCAGAATTTAAAGCTTCTAAAATCTGTATGAAATAAATATTAATTTCTTTTTTTAGTATGTTCAACATTTTACAAAATTTTAACTATAATCAATTAATTTTTATAAGGTTTCATATGTGATTTTAGGATTAAATATTTTAACAAAAAGTAATTTTTCGAAATGGGTAGGAAAATAATATTCTAAAGAAAGTATACATGGTAGTGTATTCTAGTATAAATAAATTCACATAATTAACATTATTTTTCTATTATAGATTATAACTGAAATGAAATATATAACATATAAATAATTGTGCAAATATACTTACTTAAAACATCTAATTTTGTTGTATAGCTTCCACTTAATCCTCTGCTACTAACTACACAAGTATAATTACCGCTATCATCAGATGTTAAAGGATCTATTATTAAGTTAGATAGTAATGGATAAGATAAAATGTTGACATTCTGAGTTCCACTAGTAAGTTCTTTTCCATTTCGCAGCCATTTAAATTCAAGTTTTTCTCCTTCTAGAGGTGTACAAGTTACACTAGCTCGTTTACCAATTGCTGAGTTAGATGGGAAAGAAAATGGTTGAATATTCAAAGAAGCCCCAACTGAAAATTAAAAAAAAAAAAAAAACTTTTAATTTAAGCATTTAAATTAACACTTAAAATATTTTATTAGTAATTTCAAGAAGAAAACTTTAGTAATATTCTAAGTTTTAATGTTTCTGAAATGGAATTTCTAATGTAATTTATTTTCAATTAATACATATTTCACCGAATAAATTTTATTTAAAAGCCGTGCATTTTATATGAATAACTCTTGTAACACAAATTTCTAATTTAAAACGAAAAAGTTGGGTACTCTGGTTATAAAATTTAAAATATGGAAAGCCTTTTTACTTCACTATTATTGCATATATATTCTTTTTATTCCAAAAGTAAGCAGATAAACGTATTGTAAAGTGCATTTCAAAATAAATAAACCTAAATAATTTATTTTAGCATTTAAATAAACACTTAATTAAATTAACACTTTAATTTTCATTATTTATAATTTTTTTTTCAAAACTTTTATATTAATTAAAAATATTTATATATGATACTGCAGAAATGATAAACATCAAATTAAAATATTATATGAATTAAAAATTTTCATGGGTGAGAGATAAAATGAAAAAACGTACATTTTTTTATCTTTAATAGTTGAAAATCTTACACCAAAAAAAATTTGTTCTTAAGAAAAAAAATAAGAAGCTAAATATATTTTTCCCACAATACTGCTTATTTTTGGGATTTTTAACTTAAGTATCACATATAGAGAACTTATTTCAACGTATAAAAAGCAAAAGTTTATTATCATTATGTACACAAAATATTTTAAAACATATCTTTGAATTTAATTGTTACATGAATTTTTAAAACTTTTAGCAGAAAAAATAAGAAAATTCAAAACTGAAAGCATTGTAGCAATTTAAAAAGTGATCGAACAATAATGCTGTCATATCAAAACTATTTTCACTTTATTATTAATTTTATATTCAGAAATGGAACAGTGAGTATATAAATATATACATGTGATTATTAACAAAATGTTGTAAAAAAGACATTGATTCAAAGCATTTAACTCAACAAACAGTAAAAACTATTATGATATTGAAATTAAGAAAAATGTTCTAAAAAGTCAGGTACTGATAGAATATACATACCTATGACTTCCATCATTATCACAATCACCAAGCATTGCATGAAGAGTAGTTGGAAACGCTGGGCCATTGTCGTTGATTTCCGATTCATATGATAGACAAGATATTTATAGCATATATTGTATTAAACAATGCGAATTGTGGTATACGGTAATACTTTTCAGAAATCAACAACGAAATGAAAAGCCAAATGGCGTTAAAAGTGACTAGTAATGCAACAAACTTCCCAGATGCGAATAGTAGCGCCCTCAGTGTTTGAATTTGACAACTAAAATGATATATCTACACATGAAATTCTTAGTAAAATATTGCAATATAGTCAAAAGTAATTTTTATTGAAAATATTTTATTTTTTTAATATGGCAAAATTTCTGTACAATTTATTAATTTTTTTTATTCAATATGTTTTCCATTTTACTTTAGAAAATCTCATTTACAAATGAAATCAAACATTAAAAGAATCTTAGAAAACAAATGAATACACAATCAATTAAATCAATCAAGCGGAAAAAGAAAAATAAGATTTTTAATTTTAGACATAATCTAAAATAACTTGTATTCATTTTTCGAGGAAAAATCAAAGTAAAAACAAGTGTAATACGAATAATAAAATCTAAAAATTGTTTTTAATAATCCAAAATTTTGATTTTTGCATTTTTTTCGTCTAAGGAATTGATGTATGTTTTTATCACCTTTATTGAAACTAAATACACATTTCATTGTATTAAAAAATAACAAAATACTATATTTGTATCTGAAACAATTGTATAAAAAAGAGTATAAAATTTTGGGAAAGATGGCGGAGATTCGATTCCCAAAATCATATATGTGTGAAAATACGTAACAAAAATATATAACAAATTTTATAAATATATTATTCAAGTTTGAGGCAAACAATGGATATAATTTTAATCTCACAATAAGGACTCCATCTTTTGATTTGTTTAAATGAATTTTGTAAAAAAAAATATTTACATTCAAAAATATTACAATTTCTTATGTGCTGAGAAATAAACAATAATATTACTAATTACGATGGTAATACTAACATAATCATTATAATAAATCAAACTCTTTTTGTAGTACGTATTACTAAATCACAGAACAGAGAAGATAACGTAAACTTTTAAACATGTAATTTCAAAGAAACAAAAATAACATTCATACAAAACTGGCACTAAGCATCATAAATACGTAATCATTTGTACGAAATCGTTAAAGTTTAATTCCCTTTACACTCAGTATTATCTGAAATTACTTGATAAAATACAACGGGAAAACAAAACAATACGTATTATAATTCTTTTATCGGTTTTGAATCACATAAAATATTTTTTTCCATCCAATATTAAGAAAATTTAGTTTAAAAATATTTTTTGAAGAAAACGCTAATTGCAGTTTTTGTACTCCAACATAAAGAGAAATTTTCGTATACATTACACAGAAAATCTTGTCAATATAAATAAATATTCATGAACATAGTAACAGCTAGTTGGATTTCAATTCAATTTCGTAATAAATTTTAATGCAATCAGATACATATTTCATTTATTTTACTGATTTAAGTATGTAAACAATTACTCGTACGCAATAACGCTATTTCATTCATTTCTTTATTATGGCAATATTAATCAAAAATAAAAAAAAGTTTCGTTACTAACACATCAGAATATCACGACATGGTGCATACAATATAAGTTAATAACATTAAAAGCTACAAAGGCTCTCAATCTGAAAATTCATTTGAACTAACTCTTCGGGAGCAATATAAAGCTATTCAATCTAAGCTTCAATATAAAGCTATTCATAAATGGGAAACGATTGTTAATTTTATCTTTATTTTAATCAAATAATATTTGTTGATATATGCTAAACACATTCTTACAAGTAAAAAAAATACACTGAGTATTTTTGTATAATTTTCAAATAGAAAATATAGCATAAGAAGAAGTAGAATCTGCAGATAAAATTAGAGAACGTATTATCAAGCGCTTCGTCTGGAACAGTTCTATTAATTTTAAGAATTTAGTAAATTACTCGACAGTAAAAAAGTAATAGTAATAACATTTTTGTCTTTTGGAAATAAGCAGCAAGCGTAATAAAATGTATAACAATAAATGTTATTGTAAAACTGATGAAGCAATAAAATGACAAAAAGAAGAAAAATTTAAATTCCCCAAATTTTTTATCACCATAATTTTACAAACTTATAACCACACAAAATATATTTAAAGAGCAAAATGGGGAGATCACAATAGTTTTGCAAAGTAAAAACTGCCAATTTAAACTTCAGAATATGTCAAATTTCATAATACACAACGATATCTAAAGTAATATGTAAAACTTAATTGATATCCCATCGTTAAAAGATTTATGAAAATGAAAAAAATAAGATATGTAGGAAACTTTATTTTAATGTTAAAACAACACAATGTGCGATTTTCGATCGAAATATATTAAATACGAGTATGATTGCAACTTTTAATAGAAATTTAAGTACATTTTATCAATTCTTAAAATCATATATCATATTCCTATAATAATTTCATAAGAAATATATTTTTTTTATAGAAAATAAACTGCTTTAATTTCAAACTAGAATATTTTCTACTTAATTTTGTCATTGTAAAATTGCATAAAACTAACGTTTATTAAAAGCTGTTAAGCATCTTCGTTTAAAAAAACCACTAAAACTGTTAAGAGAAACACAGAAAAAGAGCTAAATATTTTAATTTCAAGACCATACCTATAACTCGAACCATTACAGTTTTCAATAAAGACGATCCAATTTTATTGGAAACATTACACTTATACATTCCTTCGTCTTCTTTGCTTATGGAATTGAACACAAGGCTTCCATTTGGATATGTAATCGGTTCTACTAGACTTGACATTGATGAAAAATCCATATTATCGCCTAAAAATAATTATAATTTAAAATGTGTGAAATTTAAATTTTCATAGCATTTACAGAATGTATAAAAACTAGAGGGAGAAGTTAATTACATAATAAATAAAAAGAAATTTTCTTCGCTAAAGTAAAATATTTATTTTCTACTAAATGACAAATAGTGATGGAATTTTATTAATCAGTGGCATTAATCATCAGTACATTGACAATAATATACATTAAAAGCAATTTCTATCAACAATTGCAACACAAAAATAACTAATTCGATTACTCAAGAAGAGACTTTAAATTTACTTTGAACCTTATGTTCCTTACGTCATTATAAAGATCATATGGATCACAGAAATTCTGAACGACTTCGAAAACTTTCCTTAATAGTTGATGTATGGCTTTAAGTTGATAAAACTATTTTAAAGCTATTGTTCTACAATTTATAATAAAAGGAAAAACACTTTTTTAACAAAAATCTTTACTAAGTGTTTTTTTTTATAAATAATAATTTTAATAGCAATAAAAATATTCCAGTTTGGATATGATTAAAATTTTTTGTCATATACCTGAAGATCTCATCCAGGTAACTGTTGGCTTAGGTGTTCCTGATCCTTTGCAACTTAGAACAACTGTATTTCCGCTCAGTGCATCTATATCTTTCGGAATCTGATCCCAAGAAGGGGGAACTGAAAGAAATTTTGACAAATGTGAGTTGAGAAAATTATATAAAATTAGCTGAAGGTTTCTAAAAGTCGAATACTAGAATGTATATAATATATTTTATATTTAAGTGAAATATTCAGAGTACAAACTTTTGTCGCATAGAAAATGTAGTTATTCTTTGCTGATTTGTTAATCAAATTCCCGCATTAAAATTTTTTTTGAAAATTTAATTCTTGAAATGTATAAGTAAAATTTATTCGATGATTCATATAAACAATATGAATTTTCATCAAAATAGTAGGAATAAATGCATGTGATATCTTACTAATATATTAGTTATTATCGTTTATATACAAATGAAAACGATATAACATTTAATCCGTACAGTAAAAAAATAAGTTATTGTGTAAATAGCTGGTTAAAGTATTCCTTATTATGTAATTTAGTTTATTATTTCTGTATATTATTTGTAATTATACTAAGATTAGCATAGTAAATTATAAGTAAAAGCACAAAGTGTAAAATAAGTAACAATTAAAATCGTACACAAAAATTCAATAATTGTACTAATTGGCAGTAGTTAGTGTAAAATATTACACATATATACCGATGTCTCAGAAATTCTCTCTAAATTTTTAATTGGAAAGTTCAACTTAAATTGAGGTTAAATTAAAATACAATTTTAATTGAAAAATATAATTAATAGAGATTAATTAAGTATCTATATTATTATCACAAGAGTATGATTATAGCTTAACTAGTTGTAACAAATGTAATATAATACGGTTGTCAACATGCTATAGTGAAACTGATATTTCCTTATGTTATATATTTTGCCATTTAATTTTAATTGTTAAAATATACGTAAACAATTTAATACTCCAAATCTATCATTTTAATCGCATTCAAAATTTTATACATAAAGAGGTGAAACATATCAATAAAAATATATTGAGTGATGTGATCTTACTTAAAACTTCCAAAGTTGTTGTATAGCTTGCAGATAACCCTCTAGAATTAACAACGCATGTATAATTCCCTGTATCGTCTTCTGTCAATGGATCTATAACTAATGCTGAAAGATCTGAAAACGATCTGATATCCACATTTAGAGTTTTGCTGAGTTCTTTACCATTCCTGAACCATTTGAACTCCATTTTTTCTCCAGCGGATGGAGTGCATGTTGCACTAACTCGTTTACCAATTATAGAGGATTCCGGAGGGAAATTAAAGGCTTGAATTTTCAATGAATTCTCACCTAAATGCAAAACATAATTTTCCCAATGAAATTAAGAGTCAGAAACTTTATTACAATTTATTTATGAAAAATATGTTATGAATATAAGATCATGTAATTTTTTAACATTATTCGAAAAGTGTTATATAGTAAAAATGTTATATAGTTTATAGTTTCAAAAAATAGTTCTTCAAATCTAAAATTATCTAAGAAAACATTCATGATGCATATAAGTTATTAATACTTAAAAGCAAATTTGATTATTGGTAGGACACTGGAAGATATATGAAATTTTAATCTAAATCTCAATTTAATATCGTTATTTTAAGTCCTACTAAATATTAGTATACATGTTTAAGCATTTAATATACAAATATTACGTATTTTTAACCTTTACTTTTAAACTATTGAAAAAGTAGTATATTTGAGCATTATAAATTGAAGTATTAAATAACATAAAAATGCATATGTATGAGAAAGTATTAATTTAAATTCATTTATACAAAAATAAAATTCCAGTAAATTACACAATAATCGTAGCAGTTGTTGTAAGTATTATCATATAAGTAGGCGTCTAAAAACGTAAAATGCACGCATAAAAATATTAATAACATTAATTACAAAATTGAAATTTTTTATATAATATTAAAAAGTATATTACAAAATTAATTTTTTTATATATAAATAAAATATAAATTACAAAAATTTTATTAAAAATAATAATAAAACTTTTGTATGACCAAAATTCGATTTTATCTGAAATAATAAAATTCAAACAATATTCATTAGCTTAAAAAAAAGGAAAGTTTATTTCAATATTAAAATATATATATATTAAATTATATAAAGATAATGCATAAAATATTGTATATAAATATAATATAGTACAAAATTATAAACTGAATTCATTGATATGGATCTAATAAATAACTTACTTCTGGTTATGTTTATAAAGAAGAATAGCATTTGTAGGCTAAATAAAATCAACGATGATTTTCTTGATACCATTTTGATGTTACTGTAAGACCCACCGCAACTCTGAAATTTCCTGTAGAGTTTTCGTAAAAAAATATCGAAGTATTAACCCCAAATAAAATAATTCATTTAACAAAACATCTCATATTTAAGAGTACTGAACAGATGAAGCGGTACGTAACTGCTTCTACAGAATGAAAAATACAATGGCGTTTATAATATGCTCTCGGTGTCCGAGAAACGGAATAGTAGCGCCCTCATTCTTCGAATGTGTTAACTAAATTATTTTTTCTATATTAAAATTACAGTTTATGATAGCATACAAATCATTTTTTATCCATTATGCATGTGTTCAAAATTAGTTCGATTAAGTATAATAACTTTATAAAATGCGGTTTGATATAATGCACACTATGACTGTGTATATAATATATAAATATGACTGTAATGAAGCTATAAGTAAAAAAAGAATAGTATAAATATTGAATAACAAATGGCAGTGAAAATTGAAACAAATAAACAAGTCAAATGTACACTAAGGTCACTTTATGTAAATATTGAAAGTATTATTTTATTTATTTGTATTTTTTATTAAAATTATTACACTGCTATTTGTTTCTTCAGAAAATCGTTCATTATTAGAATAACATTTAGCTTAATATCAAAACATAAGACTTGCATACAAATTTGAGATTATAGAAGTAGGTTGAGTAACATATGAGTTCATACGAATAACATCAATTAATAACGTTTTCAACTTATAATATGAAATATAGCTTCATATTTTATAAATTTTAAGATCTCTATATAGAATCAAAGATACGATATTGTACATTTTTATATGTTATTTAATGAATACCAAAGATTCTGATTCATTCTAAATCATGAACGTTTCGTATATGTAAGAAGCATTTTCAATTTTTGAGTAAGGATATAAAAATAGAGCAATAAATTATATCTATAAAAATGGAAGAATTTCAATGAATTAATACAATATTTATTTACTTTGAAGAGTAAAAGCAACTAATATTTTCGAATTATTTATGAACTTTAATTACAAACTTTTAAAAGTGTTTTTATTTTTATTTTCCCAGATTTAAATAATAATCAATTTGAGATTATTATTTATTAAAATTTAACCATAAAAAGAAAAGAAAAATTGTTGAAATGCAAATGTCTATAAGAAAATGCACAGATATTCGCAGTTTTTTTTATGACGTTTAAATAGTTGTATTTGAATTTCAGGAGATTCAGATTTTTAGATGCACATATTTTATAATCGACTTTTTAATAACATTACAGATTATTACTGCAAAACTTCGTTCCCAGATGTATGTATTTAAATAATAGATTTATATTTCCAATAGTAATGATCTAATATAAACTAACTTTACTATTCGAATTGCAACATGGGATATCACTCACTTGAATCCCGTAATAATAATTTAATGAATAATTTAAGAAAGAATAATAATTTAATTTATTATCACATCACATTTTAAGTATAAGAGTAATAAAAGTATTTCGGACTATCCATATAAAGTTAAAGTAAGTAAAAAATTTCATTGTAACGAAAGCTGTCAAACAAACATAAAAAATGAAGTTTAAATAAGAAAAGAAGGATTTAATGTTCTATATATATAATCTTTTTTAAATAAAACTTGAAAATAAAAAAAGTTATCAGGACTTTATAGTCAGAATTGGAGAACAATAAAAATATTTTAAATGTTTTTAAAAGAGAATGAAAGAAAAAACAGTTATAAATTTTATCCTTCTTAAAGAGATAAAAAAAAAACCTGAAAATTTGATACAATAAAAGTAATATTCGATACAAAAAAGCGATCACATTTCTCATAAATTTATTTAAAGAGAAATCTGCGAATTAATGAAGAAAACAAAAACAATTTTATTCGAATTCTGCATCGGAAGAAACTTCTCGAAATCCATTCGACATCAATAACCAAAACAATTTCTATTAATTCAGACATATAGTACTGGATAACTATATTAATAAATATTTAGTTAGAGAAATAATTCAAATACTGCGGTCAACAAATAAATTATATAAAGTGTATAAGTGTATGATTCATATTTAAGAAGTTCTAAGTAAAAATATTCCACGAAATATATACAACCCTTCTGTTTATTAAATATTTGTTAGTTGACAAAGTCTTCATAATTTGGCAGATTATTTCCATACAGTAGAATTTGTCTCGATATTGATAATACTTAAATATAACTTAAGAATTTAAAAATAAAAAAATGAATTTGAAAACAAAGACATTGCAAATTTTAATAGCAGACCCTGAAAATAAATTAGTTTTGATCCATTTTTGTGCAATTTGAAATATATTTGTCAACATTGATTCATTTTATAATATATAATAGAAACAATAATTAATGAATTTGGTACACAAAACTATATAACAAAAAATTCAAAAACAATAATAAAATTATTTTCGATCCTTGCAATGCGTAATCAGAGTACAACTTTATTTAAGATCAAAATTTCAAATCAAAGTTTAATTAAAATCCAATACATTATTTAAAAGCATTCATATATTATTTTCATTGTAAAACAGAAAAATAACTGAAATAATCACACCAATTATATATATATATATATATATATATCATAAAAAGCTGATTTTTATATAAGTGTAAAAAATTTTGCAACTGCAAAAAAAAAATCAAATTTTTTTTCTCAATAGATTCTCAGTTATCAAAATTGAAATCCATGTGATTATTACTGTAGACTAAAAGCAGATGAAAATTTTAGCAAAATCTTTAAGTATACAATCGTCGTACATTTATAAATAACAAGAGGAATCTCTTAATAGAAAAAAAAATAAGTATACAATTTTTTTTATTTCAATTTTGATTAAATCTGCATAATTATCATAATATAGATAAAATAAGAATACTGATTTGATTTTTATAATCAGGCATGTTAAAATTTGTTTGAATACCATCTATTGAATTTTTTACGCATTGAAATATACAAAATGATGCAAATTTAGCATAGAATGGATTTTATCAATGAACAATATTTATGTTAACATTTCTCTGTATTTCTTCCTAAATACAGTAGTAAAATTTTTTTTACAAAATTCAAAATAACATTCGAGACACATTCATCCACACAAAATATTTTAATGAAGTATTTATATTTTCTTATGATAGGTGACTTATTCCATCGTTGATTAGTAACAATATTAATTGCACGCAAGAAAAGTTTCACCAAAATAAAAACCGTTTAAAATACTTTATTTTGGGATGAATGAGTGTATATATAATAACAATTTACTGAAAATTTATCAATAAAATGTTTATAAATGAAGATGAATGAATTGAGTAAGAGATGTGATTACATTTTTCTAAATATAAAAGTGTTTCAATATTGTTACGAATAAAAGAAATTTAATTGAATAACTTAAAGTCAATCATACACAGATTAACTCTTTATAAAATTACCATCTTAGTAATCTAAGACAGATGAATACAAACAAATGATAAGGCAAAACAGGTAAAAATTACACAAAATCAATACTTGAACAAAAAAAAATGAAAAATTTTAAATGTTAAATATAACCAAGATATATTTAAAAATTTATTCAATGTGTATGTATCAAATAGAAAAATACAAAATTCTAAACTTTGTTTAATATACCATACATGAGAATTCTTTTCGCTTATAATGATGAAGCTTGAAAAAATTGAGGAAATGAACAAAAAAAGCAAATAATTGAAAAAGAGAAGTAAGGAAAAAATACTCATGATTAATGTTAACTTGTACTTCTCTAATGAATAATACCAGTTTTCACATACCTATTACTTTTATTACTACTGTTTTGAATAAAGATTTTCCAATTCCGTTAGACACATTACACTTATACATTCCCTCATCCTCCTTTGCTATATTTTCGATATACAGACTACCATTTGAAAATATATTGAAATGACTGGAACCAGATGATAACACAGATCCAGAGTTTTCGCCTGTAATTGAAGAGAAAGGAAAATATTTTAAAATATAAATTGTAATTAAAACAATTATTTCAAGATATGATTGCTAAGTTAAAGAAGAACAGCAAATTATCCCTCGATATGGAAGTGACTAATTCTATTTTGAGAATCTATAAGGAATTTTCATGTGTAAGTAGAGATAAGAGAATATTATTTTGAAATGCATGTTTCTGTGATTTGAACAGAATATCGGCATTATATTTATGAAAAATATAAATGTTTAGACGACGGAAATCACTGAAAATTAATCTTGTTAGTTTCATGTAGAATATTTTTTTTCAAATTCTAATTTCAGTACTATTTCATTGAATTAAGTGTATTCTCAGTCTTGCAGTGCTAATAAAAAAAAATCAATATAATTTCACTTTTAAACACGTTGATAAAATATAACGCCCCATGAGAGTAGTTTTAAAAAAGGCATGTATTTTTCAATTTTTATATAACAGAACAGAACACGAATATCATTATAATGAATAGAATTTTTATGCGATGTTTTATTTCTTAAAATCTGAATTACAGCATTTCATGACCGAATAAGAAAAATTTCTATCATTTAAAAATCAAAAAAATATTCAAATAATTAATGAAAAATACAATTTGATAGCTTAACTGTAAAACAAGTTTTACATCTTTATTACATTGTATGTAGGAAAGCAGTATTTACACTAAATCGTATAAGCAATTAATTTCTTGAATTTTTTCCCTCAAAATTTCTTAAGAATCCTTAAAAGTTTCAGATTTTTTGAGACGAATACTGCAGGAAACAAAATGTAGTAATATTTTGAATTCCTGTATTTCGTTGTATCAATAAACATATTCTATGAATTCTTACAATTAAAGTATTGTAAGGAAAGTTTAAAATCCTAGAAATAATTAATAAAAGGTTTTTAATGGAACAGTACAAATATATAAATAAAATGAAATATAGAATTTGCTACAATTGTAATAAAATATTTTGTTTCAGATTAAGTAGCTAGAAAAGGATAAATAATGAGGCTCACAATTAAAAAAGTAAAAAGATTAGTGAGGTTTTAAAGCTAGATGCTAAACAAAGTATATCAGTTATTTTTTTATTTTTCATTTTTTGTCTAATCTGTGAACTCAAAAACACACTTACCATGTAACTTTGACCAAATAATTACGGGTTCCGGCTTTCCAGTTCCTTTACAATTCATCATAAGGGAATCGCCACTACTAGCATCAGTATCTGATGGTGTTATTATCCATGATGCTGGAACTATTGAAGTATACATAGATTAATACAAGGAATTTAAACAATAAATAATTTTCTCAGTAGAAATTAAAAGTATAAAGTCAAAGACAGCAAATTTTATTAACAAATAAAAAAATTATATATATAATAATTATTTTTTTATAAATAATATGAAATTATATAAAGAGCAGGAAAACTTTGAATAAAAAAGTATAACTAATTAATCTAAAGAAGTACCGCAGATTTTGAAATTTAGCTTTTTTTTTACCTTAATACTGGAAATATCTATTCCAGGTATTAACTCTGATACTATTCAAAACTTTCACTATTGAGGAATCACATGATGTGCTTTTGACTTATTACAAAAGCTTCTATTTTGCTACATAATTTAATTGGAATGGTGATTAAAAAATGAATAATAATCAAAGTGGTTAGTATATAAAAGTAATTAACGAACTCAAATTATTAAGCAAAAATTGATTACTTAAATATAGTATAAAAGTAAGTTCGTGTTTTATGAATAGGATACTCACACTTCTGAAATATTTCATAAAAAATCTATTAGATCATTATAACTAAAAATAAATCCATGTTTAAATAGCCTTAAACTAAACTACATAAAAAAGGGGGAACTAGTGTTTTAAATAATTATTGCTTAGCAATTCTTAAAATATGTTACACTTCTTTTTTACATTCAAATCTTTATAAAATGCGCTCTTTAGTTATGCCCTACTCTATAATACAATCAATGCATAATGTATAAATGTATAAGTCATCAATTATCTCATAATGTGTAATATATTTTAAAATATCTGCCATGCAAAGTATCATCATAAATCTGAAAATGAGAATTTTTTTTGCAATTTAGCCAACTGATAATTTACAAAATTAATTTTTAAGTCAAAACAATGTGGATACAAATGAATTTTAAACTTCTAAAAGAAATTAATACTTGCCTAATACATCTAATGAAGTTGTGTAGCTTCCCGTTAAACCTCTTGAAGTGACAAAACAAGTATAATTTCCGCTATCATCAGATTGCAAAGGATCTATAATAAGACTCGAAAGAAGTGGAAGTGATCCTATTTGAATTCTCGGTCGATCATTATTCATTTCAATACCATTTCGCAGCCACTTAAATTCAATTTTTTCTCCAGTCAAAGGTGTGCAAGTTACACTTACTCTTTTACCAATAGCAGAATCCGACGGGAAAGAAAAAGGTTGGATTTTTATTGAATTCCCTCCTGAAATTCAAAGATTTAAACAATGTTTATAACCCAACTATCAGTCCTTAGAAGTACGTTAAAATTTAAGAGACTTTTAAATACTAATTACTAGATTATTAAAACAGTTAAAAAGATAGAATTTCGAAAAAATATCTCGCCTGATATAATTACGTAAATGAAAATGAAACTCCAATATAATAATATTTTTTAATATCAACAACATACGATACTTTCAAAAAAATTATAATTCTTTTTTATTAATGATAAAAAATTTTACAAGCCTTAACAACATTCCATTCGAAATACATTATAAATTATGTTTTATGCAATCGAAACTTATTTATACATTAAATATATTTGATCAATAAAAGGTATATTTATTTTTTTAAAATGCCGTTAATCTCAAACATAAAGTTAACCACATTTTATGTTTTTTGATGTATATAAAGTTAATCATATATATACTAAGATATAACGTAGAAATGAAAGGCTTCTAGTACAAATTATTCATTTTAAAGGCATTTATAACGTAGAACACAATTTACCATTAATGTACATTAGTAAATTAGAAATTTTTAAAATCAGAAATAAAGAAAATATCGTAGTTAAATGATTTAGATTAATACACCTTATTAACAATAACTAGATCAACTAATTTTTAAAAACTGTTAATTTTGAAATGAAAATCAAAAGAGTTTTAGCATGCTTACCTATTATTTTAATCCAAATCAGCAATATCAAGATAGTAAAGAAGAAACTCTGATGATTATCCATTTTGACGTTCTTCCGCGTTTATTGAAATTATGTCTTGATAGGGGTCATTGAGTTAGAAACACGTCGCAAAGTATTTAACAGCAATTCAAGAATGTTTCCAACGTTTTAAGTTGCCAATACAATTACGAGGTTCGCAATGGCGCTGAGCATAGAGTATAGAGTACTAAAGCAGTTAGTTATTTGTGACTATGCACAGTAGCGCCATCACTATGTCACTTGAAGAACTAACAGAAAAAATACTTAAGATAAATGAATATCCTTTATTTATTAGAAAATTAAAGGTCATTTTATGCATAAGAAATTGAAATAATTACGGCATTGGTTTTTTTCTCAAGTTTTTGAACGATGAAAATATAATAATAAACCATATCGTAAAAGAGCTTAAAGTCATACATCGGAAATATTTCTTTTAAAATAACTAATACTGAAAGCTGTTACATTGATTATAAGTAAATCACAACATAATAAAAGTCAATTTGTTAGATACAGTTAAGTAAGAGAAAATGTATACAGTCAGAAATCCAAGGCTCATGTCACCGTGTACAAATTTGTATCATTACAAAATCATAAAATAATTTACAAAAATGTATTTTTTTTATATTTAAAATGAAAAAGTCAATATCAACACGCGCTTTGAAATCTGAATATATTTTCAGTTTTTATGTAATTTTCATTCAAGTGTAAAAAATAGCATTCACTTTATTTCGCTTTAAAATATTTCTATTATACACAAATAAGGATAACAGTATAGCTCCTAAGACGTATATTTTTGTATCTTAACAAACTTTTTGTTCATCAGCCCAGCAATGCATACAATTTATACTATTAATGCAGGCATTTTTCACATTCTGAATAGATATTGTTGTTTTAATTATCATTTACGTGGTCGTAACTGGGAAAATGCCTTCAGTCATTCTACAAAGACAACTAAAATAATAACGAGGTAGCACAGTAAATCAGAAAGTACACACATTAACATCTTTAAATTCAGAAAAATCCAAGTTTAAATAAACTTAAAAACAAGAGGAATATATATATATATATATATATATATATATATATATATATATATATAATATCAAATTATGATAAATAACTATAATATAAACGCACAATCATTGTTAGAAATATAATATCAAACAATCCATCTTTGCTACAAAAATAATATATTATTTTTAAAAATGAATACGTTCAAAAATGTTTCTCAAAAGCTTATTAATATATTGTAAATGAATGATTTTATTTGGGAAATATTTCGATACAACGATCCTCTTATTTATCAGAAAATAAAACCTGATTCTCATAAAAAGTAATAAGTATAAATTTCCAACTTTAAATAAAATACTCATTTTATTTTATATCGTTAAGAGAATATTGAAAGTACTGTTAATAAAATATAATAAATCTTTCTGAAAAAAATACTTGTTGGTTTTCAAATAATGTGATATTTACGAATAAATTCATAACATAATTGATTGCATATTCCATTGTTAGTAACACAGACGAGTCAACATGTTGAAAACAATACGCTTAAACTGACACTTGAGTTTCAGATGTCATTTACAGTAAGATATTACATCATGGTAAAATATATGAAACGACGAATAAACCAACTAAATTAAATTATTTTATAAGTATTTTTAAAAAAACGTTGAAGACTCTTTGCGTGTGCAATAAGTTTTATTTAAAGATATTTTACTAATAGAAGATTCGTTCGTGATTTTTTTCCATTGTGTAATTTTTGGTTCAGAAAACATCCCATTTCGAATTATAAAACAAATCATGTGCCTGATTTACTATATGCATCTAGTTTATAAATTCAATGAATTCTTTTTATACCGATTATTGAGTAGAACGACTGATAATGTTATATTAATTTAATTTGGAGAAATATTATGCTTGAAACTATAAAATAAAACTTTTAGAGACTCCAATGTTTGATACACATAGAAAAAAAACACTTCTTCTAGAACGATTATGATTCATTTTGAAATTCTGCTATTTTTGACATTAACAGCTCGTTAGAAAAGAAACAATTTACAAACATGTACTGTGTAGCAATAATTGAACGATATCCTTTTTTGTCAATATTCTAACAAAAAAGCACTGTTCGTGTTCTCCATTTATGAATTTTATACACAAATATGAGAATTTAGGGATACGTAGAGCATTAATTTTAAAAGCATATTTCAATTAACTTTGAGATTGGGATCACATACTAAATGCACACCAAAAGAACACAGATATAAAAATAATACGCATCAATTCTTCAGGTTGATCATCTTTCGCAATTTTTTGTTGTTGTTAAAGAGCAACGATATAGTTTTTATAACTTAAAAATATAACGAGTTTATGTAAACAATCTCACACAGAACTAAAAAAAAATCTGAACTACATCATATGATCAGCATTTTTGATTGTAAAGGTATTACGAGATCTATATATCTGAATCTGTCAGACACTTCATGAACAAAAACATACCTATAACTCTCAACATAACAATTTTTGTTAAAGATGGTCCAATGCCATTAGATACATTGCATTTGTACATTCCTTCATCTTCCTTATCAACGGAAGTTAAATACATGCTTCCGTTTGGATATACAGAAGACAGAATTGAACTTGGTAAAGTGATATATTCTCCATTTTCACCTACAAAATATATGAATTATGAGTACAATAAAATTATTGAAAAAGTATTTAAGACTTTTCCATGCCTTTAACTTTTAAAAAAATTATTAATTTTATATAGTCTTTTTAATCAAAAACTCTAATTCCTTTAACTTTTATAAATTAAGAATTACTATACAGTAAACTATTGGTGATCCGGGAGATAATAAATCCGAGTACCGCTGGATTACTTAAAACCCCAGATTAATGGACAAGCAGTGATAATAACGTATTTAAACTGTAAAAGCCATGAAATAATGAATAAAGTTAAATACCGTACTTATAAATCAAGTGTAAAATACACTAGATAACTAATACTAGAAAAAAATACTGTTTTGTATTGATAGACTACATTCTATTGCAATAGATGACAAAATAACGTCTGCAAGGCTTGTCTGCTAGAATAAAAACACCTAATTACTGGCAAAGTCAGAAAGGTAAAGTGCCGGATTATAGAGGGATACCGTATTTGTGTTTTTATAAATGTTCATTTAATGCATTCATTATGAAATTTTTTTTCTCAAGAAATGCCATACTTGATTAATTTTATTTCAAAATTGCAAAATAATAAAATTTAAATTTTCATTTTTAGTGCAATTTTACTAACACATAAATTATATTTTCCTGAGATACATTTATCGCTTTGGAATAATTAAGAGAAGAAAAATGGAGTTACACTGGAAACAAATATTTTGAAAATAATTATTTTGCTCTCTTCTTTTTGAAAGTTCAATTGTTAATGTACGTTATTACTTATAAAGAAATATAATTTTATAGCAAATATTGAAAAATTAAAGCATAAACGTCTTCAATTCTAGAAATTTTAATAAGAATTTTAAATAATTGATATCATCAACAATAATTAAGATTTTAATTTTACTAATTACTTATAAATATAAAAAAAAATCTAATTTAAACTTTTATTTTTAATACCATTTCACTAACACAAACATTATATTCTTCTTAGACACGTTTATGCTTTGGAATTATTAAAAGAAGTAAAGTAGGCTTACAAAGAAAATAAAGTATTTGAAAATATATATTCCGCTATTTTGTTTTGCAGGTAAAAGTTAATGTGTTAATGTACGTTATTACTAATAAGTAAATATATTTTTATAGCAAATATTAAATAATCAAAGCATAAGATTCTTCAGTTCTAAAAATTTTGATAAGAATTCTAAAAATTAATAAAGGCCATCAACAGTAATTAATATTTTAATTTTTCCAATTACTTATGAAAATGTTTAGGGGTATGTATTAAAACTGAAGATCAATATTTCATATTTATATAAATCAAAATTACCTTGTGATCTTGACCACGTGATAGTTGGTTTCGGTGAACCAGATCCAAGGCAATTTAGGGCTATAGGATCCCCACTGAGAGCATCAATATCATTTGGTATCTGACTCCAAGAAGGAGGGACTAAACATAACATAAATATAAAAATTATGCTTTATATGATTAAAGAGAAATAAATTAGTTTTGATAATATTTATAATCAGGGTGAATTAGAATTTCTTCTTCAAAACAGTATTGAAGTAAAAATTTCTACAAAAATTTGAGAATCAAAAGTGATTGATTTTATTTTGAATATTTTTAAACATATCAAAATTTAACTATTACTTCATAAAGGAAATATTGAATTCGATTATTTGAAATAAAAGATAAATTCTTAGATGATATTTGTTTCATAGTAAACTCAATTATTTAAATCAAAATAACTACAAATGTGATGATCCTCATTTGATAATATTTTCAAATATGAAACGCTTAAATGAAATCTTGACTAAATCTTAAAAGAAAAATTTTGAGTTTAAAAATTAATTAGTCCAATAAATATCCCAAAAAGAATTTTTAGACCATTTATAACAATCAAACTCATAATCAGCGCTCTTCTATGAGAAACAACAACGATAAAACGGTATGGAGTATTGGTGAGTCAATAATGTTTTAAAGTTACATACACAATTAACTTTCATTCTTTTAAATGAAAAATGAAAGTCATTAAATAATTTTAGTTAACATTTAAAGTTTCAAATTAGTGATTTTAACATTACGTAATACAAAGGAAATTGAATATTTTAAATTAAATTAATTTTTTTTATAAAAATATGTAAATAAGAATTATATGAGGATTATATACTACGTATAAATCTAGCAAGTATTTAAAACCATTATATACTTCTTTAAATGACATTAAAATCATAGAAATCTGTATTTGTTTTTAAGAATGCTACTTAATTTTAATGAATATGAAAAACACAGACAAATTTATAACATGATTCGCATTGCTCTTCAAAAACTTTATGTAATCTTGCAGTAAATAAAAAGTTTTGTTCAGAAATTTTATATTGTTATTTTAAATTTGAAATACTTTGTACTTACCTAAAACTTCCAGTGGAGAAGTATAACTTGTAGTCAAACCTCTAGCATTGGCTGTGCAAGTATAATTGCCAGTATCTTCTTCTGTTAAGGGGTCAATTACAAGATTGGAAAGATCAGGGTAAGACCTAATGTCTACGTTCCCTCCTTTTGTCAAAACATGTCCATTTCTAAACCATTTAAATACCATTTTTTCACCAACTGTGGTTGTACAAGTCACAGTAACTCGTTTTCCAATAATAGACTTGGATGGAAAGACAAATGGTTGAATTTGCAAAACATTATCACCTAAAATTACCGTAAGAACAAGCGTATAAGCATACAGTAAAATGATATTAATGCAAAATGTCTCATAAAATAATACTAGCGCAAATGGAATGAGTAAAATTTAGAATTTCTATAATACTCACTGTCGAAACACGAATATTTGTACCATAAACCGTGAATGAATGTGAATTTTTAAATAAATAAAATTGAAAGAATACAATAAGTTAAAAATAATAAAGATACAATTAATTGGATTATTTTACATTTGCTAGCAAGAAGAATATTAAAAATAAATTATAATTCTTACATGTTTGAATTATTTAAAATTTCAAAAGTACTATATTCTTAAATGTAGAATGTAAGTACATTTTTGTTCTCATATTTAGCCCTTTTTTACTTTAAAAACCAGAGAAATGTTCTATGTAAAAACAATCAATATAGGTGTTAAGATGACAATATTTATTACATTACTTTAAAATGACAGTATTTGTTATATTACTTTAAAATGACAGTATTTGTTATATTACTTTAAAATGACAAAGCGATTTAAAAAATCAAATTAACATTGGAATCAAAATATAAACATTTATTTTTCATATAAGAATAAATAAAAAGAAAACTTACCTGATACAAAATCCAACGAAGAAATAATGATCGCCTGCAATATGATAAATTTATCCATTATGAAGAGCATGCTTGTATTTCTTCGTGATACTTAGATACTTTTGATGAATTTTGCGACTAAATTCTTTCATATATAATTTAAGTACTCAAAAATACTTTAATGTCATACAAATTAAACTTGTTAAATAAATGAAAATCAGACACAAGTAACAACACTGCAGAAGAACAGACAAATTATGCTAACACTTTCAGAAAAGTAATGGCGTTATGGTACTTACTCTCTAAAAGAGAGAGATATTGAAAGGGAATAGTAGCGCCCTCACTTTACAGATTTGTGAACTAACAGTCACGATTCAAAACATTCATAATTAAGTATATTGTTCATTATAGAAATGTGGTACAAGAGAAAATTATTAAATATAGTTATGTGTATGTGTAAACCTAAGAAAACTCCAATATAAATTTATTAATATCATATAAATACACAAATATATTATCATATCAATCACTTGTGAAATCGGTGAAAAGAAAAACAGAGAAAAAAATCAGTTACAAAATATCTTGTTGAACAAAACTTAAAGATGCTTCGAAACTAGAGTAAAATACAACGCACTTTTGAGCAAAGTTTCAAAGGAGAAATTTTTCTAAAATAAGTATTTTTACAGAATTTCTTAGTTGGAAAATTTTAGTATTGAGATTTTTTTTTTTTTTTTTTTTTTGTTAAACGACTTTAACAAATGCAGCATCTGATAAACATTAGTAACACAGAAGCTAATTACTAAACTTTTGAGGCATCTTACAAATAATAAACTCTCTCTCTGAAAAATTAAGATAAATTACTAATATCCCAATAATATTATGTTAAATATACGCAACTTGGTAATACATAAATATTTATTAATTATTATTTGTTTACTCTCATGATTTTTTTTACCTATAATAAATATTCTATTAAACATAGAATAACACGAATTCAAATAGATTATTTCATTGAAACAACTGAAACACAAATTCAAATATATTTCATTGAATTTCCTGAAACACGAATTCACATAGATTATACTGAATTTCTTAAAGCCAAAGGTTTAACTATCTCAATAAACAGCATTGAAGGTAGACGTATACTCAAATTTTACTCTGAAATATATCTACGCCAGTTGTTATAATAAAATAATCTTTGGAAAGCTTTTACATCTAGAGGAAGAAAATTATTCAAACAAAGCATTATTAATGTACATAAATACAAGAAAAATAAAACATATATAGAATACCTACTCCAGTCCTAAAAATTTCTTTCACAAATACTCTTAATATATAATATTTGGAGAATAGTATTACAAGAGAAAAAACTCAGATAATATATAATAAAATCAGTATATACATCTATTACACAGAAAACGGAAGCATAAATTTATGAGTCGCATACTTCAATCTATAACTCCATATATTAATCGTAAGAGAATAAAATTGTAAATCAAAATTAAAATATCATTCAGAATTAAAGCAGCTTAACACCAAGATATTATTCAAAACACGTAATACTATATCGCTCAATGATATATAAATGGTGCCTACATAAAAAAAATTATGTGAGTGCAAGGTAAATAACGGTAAATTCAGGACAAACTCAAGACAACCATTTACATTACGGAATTCTTCGCTATAGTAATCAAATTTATGTAAACTATCTTTTTCTGCATTCATATAATAAACATTTCAACATCTCTATACTAAATTTTAATAATAATATAATAAAGTAAATTTAAAATTAAATGAAATATGAAGACGGGGAAAAATTCTTAAAAGGCAGAACGTAAATATTGCAACTGATACAGTTTTAACACAAGAAAAAAATTCTGCAAAGTACAGAATACAAAACTTGGATAATGAAATATACTTCACAAATTATTGTTTATCATGAATCAGTGTTTGATATAAATTCATAAATGTATTATCAACAAAAATGTTAGTTAGAAACTATTGTTATTATATTACATTCATTATTTTTATTTTATGGAAGGAACAGTTTTATTCATCTGTCCCTTAGAATATTTTGTGAATGGAGTATTAGTTTGTATAAGGAAATAAACAAATGTTTTTAAAAAATAAATAACACTTCATATTAAATATCTTGGTTATCTTTCATTTAAAATAGCAAGAAAGGGAAGTTTAAATATCTTTGAATCTGAAAATAATTCTTAAAGGTATATTAATCATTTACCGTCTTATATTTTAACACAGTACTTTTTATTCTCACAGTTCAAAGAGTAATTTGTACAGTAAAAATAATGCAGATTAAAATTCCTTTTTATTTTTAGCATTTTATTAGAAAATGTGGAATCAGATTATATGAACCTTCAGAAACAAACATAACGTTTGAACTTTACGGTCACCGATCACAACATTTATCGCATTTCGATATATTATCAGTAAATATGCAGTCAAATATCATATAATTATCAAATTTCACACATATTTGAATTAATAAATAAAATAAACATAAGTTAAAAAAAGTTAAATAAAGTGCTATAATAAAAAAACGATGGAAAGATTTATCTCGTTCAGTGGAGCCACAGAACACAGAATATGAGCGAATTTATAATTTGGACAATTCTAAATGAAATTTGATATTAAATAATCACACATACTTTTGTAAAAAGTTTTCTCACACAAGACATTCATCCATTCCACGCAAAGATTCAGAAATATATTTGTTCTGCATTAATTTACGGAATTAAAGTACTAATAATCAAACGATATTTCAATTACACAAAACATAACTCCGTTTAATTTAAAGAACAAAAAGTTTTATTTTACTATAATTTCAGTTTTGAAAAAGAATTTGGGTCTGTCCCGCATCATAGATGTTATTGTATCTAGACATTTTTTCCCTTTTCCCATACAATGCACTCTCGTTACGTGTATTTATTTCCTTTGAAGTGTTAGGAGCCTCACCGATATGTATTAATAAAATACTCAAAATTAGAAGCGAAGACTGATAAGTATTAATATAATACTCAATATTTTACCATATTTTGAGATTAATGTTAAGTATACGTTTCGTTGCAGTATTGAAACGTATTGTAAGCAATTTCTACAAAATATATTCATAAAACACACATTGAACTAAATATAACACTTTTTTTCATGCAAATTGTTTTTGAATTTTTGTTGTATTTTTTGAAGTTATTTTATTCGTGATAATTGATAAACAAATGTCATCAATCATGCAGCATTTATCATTACAAACATAAAACCATACCTATAACTCGAATAATAACCGTTTTCAAAAGAGAAGGTCCTATATCGTTTGAAATATTGCATTTATACAATCCTTCATCTCGTTTGTCTATGGAATCAAAGTACAAACTTCCATTGGCTAGTATGCTTGGGTGATTTGAATTTGAAATAATGTTAAAATCCAGGCTTTCCCCTGCAAAATTAAAATGGAATTTTAATTTACTGAATTTCATAATGATTTCATGATATTTTAAGAGCATAAAAATAGCTCTTACGATTATTTTGATTTATTTCATATTTTTATCTTCT
>BMAW01099044.1:0-162248 GCA_019974015.1 Nephila pilipes | reverse complement strand
TTTAATTGGTGTTAATGGATTAAAATTTACTCAGACAGAGCTTGTCTCCTTATGACAATTGATATTTTTTATTATAAAAAAATATCAATATAATAAGATTTTTTTTAGAAATATCACAAGTGTTTTCAATTAAAGCATTTTGCGATACGTATTATACAATAACATAAATCTAATTTAAACAACATGGATCAGTTCATAATTAAAACAAAATATACATTATACATTTAGTTTTTATACATAATGTCACATATTGTAAAGAAATTTTGGAATATAGAATAATAAAAAGTATTGAAACTGATTAACATGTTTCATTTTGCCAATTGATTATGTTCATTTTGTAATTTCTGTTCTAAAAAAAGTATTATAAATTTTACACCAAATTACTCTCTTAGAAAGGTTAATTGCATACAAAAGTTTTTTGTAAACCTGCCTATTTCAAGACTTGTAAGCCATTTTATTGGTTAGAAACCTTTAAAAGTGGAATTTTAAATTATATGATTTTAGCACTTAGATTTGTGTCATGATATACATAAACTTTTTCAATTTTGTTTTGACCTACATTATGTTCTACTGCAACAGCCACTGCCATAATGTATTGGTGTTGCTTAAAATTGAGTTCATTTTTGATCTGAATGAATCAAATAGTATGACTTATTAGGTGTCTAAGTAAATACGTAAAACTTGCAACACAATATTTTTTAAATAATGTGCCAAAATGAGGTGAATATTTATTACATTCAGTATATAATTAAATTTATCATAAATCATTCATAGCAAAAAATTAATAATTTTACCGACATATATGTCTACCAAAACAAACCTATGTGGTATGTGTTAACATCGAATTTCTCTATGAGCAAGCTGTTTACGTCTTGTACATCAGTTTTATTTCAATTCATATATTCAATACAATTCTCACATTATTCAATTATTTACATTCGAAAGGAAATAATCTGAGTATGTTTTTATACATCTATAGACTTATGCTCGTTTAATTGTGAATTTAAAATGTTGCTCAGTAAGCCTATTTAAACTTGCTTCTGGCATTTGTTTGTACACTTCCAATATAAGTTTTAAATTATTTCCTAAACAGATGTATTTTTGAGCTGCTAACGACTATTCCAGTCTTTTGTTTTGATTAAGCTTATTTTGTATTTCAAACTATTTCATGTTTTAATATTGTTATTCATCATTAGATCATCAGTTGATTCCGACATGTTAAAAATAAGGGCCTCAATATTTATTGTAGTATTGTAATTATTTTAAACCCTCTGAAAAATACATGTGAATACTTAAAGTGTAATTATGCTCTTTTGAATTATAGTATATTTTATATATAAACACTTTATATTTATCAGGCTGCTTGTTTAAAAAATAAAGCAATATTGGATTAAACTATTTTCTCATTTAATCAGGATAAATAATTAAAGCTGTAACAGTTATATAACAATTTATGATTTAAACGGGTGCAATTTTGTACCTTGAAGGGTTTTTTAATGTGTTTTGCAAACAAAATTAATTTAATCATAAGTTGATTATAATGTTTCAAATAGGTTTCAACAGTATTTAAGAAAAATATATGTGAATATGTAAATTCTATATACAATTTCAAATTTAATAATATATATTTAGCTAGCATTAATTTCTTTTTCTCAAAATAATATTTATTAATCAAATACAATTTTGACTTATATGTTTTAATGTAAATGAAGAGAAATTTTAACTATTGTAAACAACAAGACACATACCTAAACTTATATTAGTGATAATCTGATTTTTAAAAATATGTATAAAATGTTAATTTTTAAAATTATATTTGAATAGGAATGATACAGTTGGGGATAAAAAACAGAATTTTGAGGAAATAGAAAATTTTACATTCTATAAATCTTGAGTACTGTTTAAGAATCTGTAACATTGCCTTGTCGTGCAAATGTCATTCGTGTTTCTTCCAACCAACACCAGAACAAAGTAATTCATCTCTGCACAAGCATATTAACTTTAAGAAATGCATGAATAAAGTGGTTAAATTGTGTAAATAAAAATACAAGTATCAACATATAAAAGGGGTAGATAATATGATTGGCCCTGTACTAAGGTGAACATTTATAAGTGTTTTTACAATTTATAATGAATTATACATATCTATAGTATTTGTGTCATGTATCGAATACAAAAGAGATTGTTTTATTTATTCAGTGTGCATAAAGGTTGGAGTTCATGAATAGAATAAAATCTGAATATACTGCACCAAATATTTATTCAAAATTTTGCAATAATTTTGGGCCACATTATAAAAATAAACCAAGATATGAAATATCTGTGTATAAACCTTAATTATATAAAAATCAAATTCTGAATTACAACACAAAAAAGTAGTAGTTTCTAACCCCAAGTCATAGGAGTTTAAATTGGATTACTTAAAAAATGTGAGATTGATATATGTGAGAAACACAAGACAATCACTTATAATATGATGAACAGTAAGACATAACAGGAAGGATGCCTGATTAGATTGTGAAAATTTGATTCCAAAATATACATTAAATTTGAGTTTAAATTAAAACCATATTCTTTAAAAATATATATATTCTGAAATATCTTACTCCTGTCATAAAGCATCTGAAATTTACTTCAATTCATTATAAAATTAATCAGGAATAAAAACTATTTTTGTCAACATTTTATTCTGAATGTATCATTTCTAACTTTTTTGATTACCACACAGTATTATTGGAACAAAATACGGATGTACAATTCTTCGAAAATAGTAAATATACAAATATATATCTTAAAACATGATAAAAATGTATAATAATTTCTCTGTCAATTAAAAAAAGACAGTTTCCTTACACACTTATGAAGTGAAAAAAAAATGGAATTCTTGTCGAGCATCATCGATAAAAAAAATGGCTTAAAATTTTAACAACACTGCTTTTTGAATACTGTAATGTTATTCTATAAAATATAAGCTTCATACACAAATATTTACTTGTATGAGAATAATTTTAATGCAAATTAAAGTAAGAAGTCACTAAGCTACGATTACGATGTGAATACAGACATGAATACAGACAAAAAAACACCTGTAAAGCACAAATAACTACTCACAGAAAATCATTTTCAAATCAGAAAATGATGATCAATAACAATTCAACATTTTTATATCTTAAATAAAAGAATCTTTCTCATGAAGTATATATTCCGTGACTGAGACAAAAATGTAAACAAACACAGACGCGAAAATGAGTATCCGTACATACTCATTTTAGTATTCCTGTATTCTACCGCGTGTAGCGTGGTAAATACGAAATATAGTTCGAAATATTAAAGCAAACCATATTTGTTTTTGAAACCCACTTTGTAAAATACGTAGTCAGTATATAAAAGGAACTTTTATAGTCCTTATATCTGTAATAATTTTTTGAGAATGCTGATTTCCCATTTTTTTTTGGTTTTGAATACTTGTAATGTTCACATTCGATAAAGGTATACGCTCAAATCTGATACAAACATACTCATTTCAAAATGAGTACGTCTAGGTATTCATTTTTGAGTATTTCTTTTTTCTCCGTGTAATGTCCTGTTCAGCAACCAATCTGTTTCTGCATTTTGTTTTTGTCGCAGCGTACAAAGAGATAACATTTTCTCATACATAGGTCGAAACAAATGACATTATATGTTCCTCAAATCTTTTGGCAATTTCAGGATATTCTTCTCTAAAGTCAATCCAAAAATGCATAATATGAACTTGACTAAATTTTAGTTTCAGTTGAGTGCCGATCAATATATCAATTTAAGAAATACCGATTGAGCCAAAGAATTGAGACTAATATGTGACCTAACGTGTCTCGATTAATGTATTTGAAGCACGTGACTTTCATGAAACTTAAGATTTTGTTTTATCCAAGAAATATTTATTTATACTTATTTTTCATAAGCACTTACGGCACCCCTGTCAAAATGCTAAGGTACCCTAGGTTCCGCGGAACCCAGGTCGAAGACCTCTGATCTATAACAAAGGCTTACAAAAATTTAAGGTAATGATAATTTTAATTTATACAAATAATCACGTTACAGTATCATTAACATCACATGTATGCATCAAACGCTCACGATAGAAGCTTATAAAACACAGAATGAACAAACAAAAGAATAAATAGTATGCATGTCAAATATTTGTATTGAAAGATACAAAATTTATATTTTATTCCCAAATCAAAGGCAAAGAACCTACAGAAGTGGGACAATGTTCGTATAATTTCAGATATCGTTACCTTTATCAGACATTGGTTAATTTTTCTGAAGTCTGTCGCTGAAAAGTTCATGTTACTCTAATACGTCATTTACGCAAACAAATAAATAACAAAATCTAAGCTTTAATAAATCATATTTTTCTAAAAATATAATGCTATTTAATAGAAAAGAAATAAGACATAAAATATAGTAACTAATTTTACGAACTTTATAGGAAAGTTGTATTCTAAGATACTTCATATAATCATAATCTACATTTATATTCAAAAAAATAATTAAATCAACCTTAAACTATAAATTTATCTCAATCAAGAGACTTTACCCACACAATCTCATTATCATAGAAATTTGTCGATTATTTTCGACTTTTAATTATGTAAAATAATGTAGTTGGGGGGGAAATTTACACTTAGGGATACTCTATTTTTAATTATAAGAAGGGAATAACATTTTAGATATATATGAAATTAACACGAAATTCATTAGAGTCTCTCAATAAAAACGAGTACTTGTTTCGTGCTAGGATTATTTCTAAAGAATCTAAGTTATTTATTTATGTTTTGGCACGGAGACTAAAAAAATCAATTACTGGAAAGGAAGAGACGAGTATGATAAAATATCAATAAGCATTTCTACCATCATAAAAATGCAATTTTTCCTTCGTATATATAGTTTGGCGCAATCTCGTTAACCTATCTTCATGAAACGTCCTTTTTTTTTATTTTAGAGAGGTGAAAAAACAATTCAATAAAAATTAAAAAGTTGTATGCAAAGAGCAGATTTAGCCAAACAAGGTGCGTCCACATAAAAAAATAGTTCATTTGTTAGCTAATAATTGTAAATCAATATTAAAATCATTTGACCACTAAGCCAAACTAAAAATATGTAATTTGAAGTTCTCAGGGGAATAAAAAAAGGCTGATCACCGCTTAAAATTCTAAATAAGGTTATTTATTTTCAGACCTTCCTTGATTCCAATTTACAAATGATTCAAGGTAATACATAAATTGATAAGTATATAAAATACTTATTTTTTATATTTGTTTCCCTTCAATCCAAGAAAAAAATTGGGGGAAATGTATGACGATATATTTTTGGAAATTGAGTTCATTAGTGGTGAAAGCAGGTATCAGACACATATTTCATATATTTTATTTCAATCCAATAAAAAATTCAAGAGAAATTTATTACGACGTATGTTTGAAAATTAAGTTCGTTCCTAATGAAAGCAGACATAAAAAAAGAAAAAACAAGTTAATTTTTGAAAAGTGGTCGGGTACGGCATTTATAGTGTAAAGAAAACAATAGCCCCTTGGGTAGCTAATATTTGTTGGCAGAGCTTCATTCATATAATATCCATTTAATAATTTTCATTCTGCATTAGTTGCTGTACTAAAGAGAGGGGGGAAAGCTAATTCGAGGTCGAAATCTTAAAACAAAATTTGTAAGGATTGAATATTTATTAGTGTCGCAATTGGAAGAAACATGAGAGCTATTTATTGTTTTTTTAAATTTGAAACACGGTGGCGGTTCTAGGAAAATAGGCCTCGAACTCTCGTTGCGATTAAAACATCACTAGCCACAAAATAGCGAGCATAACCATTCGGGTATTCCATACGCTGTTTCAAAGCAGTAAAATAATGTTTCCGTTCTTGAGAAATGTACTAGCCATGTAAAATTGTTCACATATATAAGAACCAGTAAAAATTTAATGCAATAAATATCTTCTCTGTATTCTTCATTTAATCATAAAAACTCGATATATTTTAATCTGATTCCTACAAATGGAGTTTTGAAAAAATAGTAATAAATGGTTACGCACATAATTAATGTAGATGTGCATTCAATTTTATCATAAAAATTTGAACAATATTCCTTTAGTTATAAAACAATTTAAAAAAAAAAAAATCTTTATCTCTCTCTAAATAGCGTATCTAAAATATCTATTGTTCATTTTAATAATTAATAAAGTAATTTGTATAGTTTGTTTTTTTAAAATAATCAGTAAGAATAGCGTAAAAAACGAAGGATTACTTGTATTTTTAAGAAATCGTGAATGAAGCTTACTTTTTAAACACTGTGAAATACCACATAGATATCTGTATAGCAAGCTAGACAAACTTTCAACGGATATTACGGAACTAGGGGGGATCCTAAGAAATTCCCAGAATCGGCTGACTTCCCACCGAAGGGTTGTAAATCTCTTTTTGTCAACGTGTCTTTGCCATGTATCCTTGCGCATTGAGGCGGGACTTTTAATATTGCTTTCCCCTCTTTCCCTGCTTAGTTTGCTGACTCAACAAATTACAAGCAGGGAAATAAATTAAATTTTTTTTAAAAAATATGCATTTGAAAGAGCGTAAAAAAATGAAGGCTTCTGTGGAATTACTTTTTTTTTCTGATTATTCAAAGTATTTTTATGATCAATTTAGTGCGTCGGATGCAAGTTTTCAGATCTTTAATGAAAATTTAAAAATACTTGCAAAAATCAGAAAAAAAAGTAATCCCATAGAAGCCTTCATTTTTTAATGCTCTTTAAAATGCACTTTATTCCATGCAGTTTAAATAAATATTCTAGATGTGAGACTTTAAGTACGTAACTCCATAGGATTAACATTAGGTGGGGAAATTCGTGGTGGCGTGTCGACGGGGGCCTTAAGCCCCCAACAGAAGTGACACAAACACGTTCCCTATTTTATGACAGGCGGCAGGGCTCATAAAAAGAGGGTTGAAATAATCCTGAAGGAAATTACACTTTTTCGAAGAAACAAGTGGTTTATAGTTCTGAATCGGCAATTCCTTCCTTTAAATTTAATTTATTTGAAACAGAAAAGGTAATTATGTTTTTATTTTTGAATTGTATTCCTTTGAGATTTAAGATAATATACAAATTTTTATATCGCATTAAAAAAAAAGTAAAATAATGTGTAATTGTATTTGCTTTTTTTACAGAGAGAGAGAGTTATAAATGTAATATCCAGTATCCAGACGTCCTCGTCACTTGAGTTCGCACTCTACTTTCGAAGATTGAACATTTACAGATTTAACGTGTATCAGTTTCTCTGCATCAAAGGTCTTCAAACTGTGTTTCGCGAAACCCTAGGGTTCTCTGGATCTTCGACAGGGGTTCCGCAAGGATCACAATCTCCTTAGTAAATGCGCCAAAGTATTAGATAGCTTGCTTATAAAAATAAGTATAAATAAATATTTTATGGATAAAATTAAATAACTTGCTTCAAACACATTCATCGAGACGCATTGAGTGACATATTGAACACCGTTGTTTTTGGCTTTGGTCAGGGGTATTCAACAATTAGGGGAACCCTTTGAGTTTAGCGCGTTTTCTTTGATGCTTTTTCGAGTTATAAAGTGACCAAACATATAATTCCCTATGGCCGTAAACTCACCGAAAACATTTCAGTTAGACGTATTCGTTTTAGATCTATTTTTTTCCAAATTCTTTCCCATCATTTCGTAACAGATAATTAGGGAGGGTTGTGGTAACACAATGAACGTTGACAGGAAATTTTATGCCTCATTAGGGAACCCCTCTATTTCCCTTTCGGTTGAGGTATTTTTCAATGAGACATTCGTTCAAAAGGGGAGACATTCGTATATGGACGGATGTACAAATATATGTACGTATTTGTTATAATTTTAAATATTATTGCTATAATTAGAATATATTTTAGGGGGAAAAAATCTCATTAGCTACCTTACTTATTAATTGTCTTATTAAGGTATCCGTACATCTTTAAAACGTTATTTTTGTCAAAATTTCCGATTTTCTGATTTTAATATTAGTTTAAAATTTAAACTTTTTTCTTTCTAATATTGTTTGAATTTTGCTTATATTTAATTTAGAACTTAAGTTACAGGGATTTGAATTTTACTCGGTAGCTAATTTTTAATTGCATTTGAAAGTTTGTTTTTGATTTTTCTCGATATATTTACGTATGGCAAAGTAGATATCAGAAAAAGTTATGAACCAAATTAATTTAAATTGTGCAAGTATCTTCCTTACATAGTTTTTAAGAACTCCTACTACTTTTATGGTAGTAAAATTCATACAGTTTTAGTAACAAAGGTGTAAATCATGTATTTGCATAACTTTTTATTTTTCATTGTTATTTGATTCGAAACACAATAAAAATTGTGGTAATACGATTTTCATCTGGAAAGTAGTACCAGCCCCCAAAAATGTTATGCTGAATAGGATAAAATTTACAGAATAATGATATTTTGTTAGTAGGTTTCCACCTATATTAAAACTTTTTTTTAATATAATAATTAATCACTGTACAAAATTCGAAATGTTTCTTTTTTCGTACGCATTGAAAATATTTAATTAACACTGTAGACCTTTAATAAATTAAATGATTCGATTTTAAAAAAATGAAGTAGCCAGAACTGATGATCCTCTAACAGGAAACTGGACTACATTTTGAAACAGCAGTTTCTTTGTAAAACCTGTACTTAATGGGTAGTTTTTATGTACTTGAACGACAGGGAAGGGCAATAAAAAAGGGGTCACAGAAACGTTGTTACAATTGTTGACCGTAAAGTGGACAACAAACTGGAACCCTTTGTAGGATGCAGTAGAAGCATCGTTATCTTTAGTTTTGAACTAAAATAGCAGGCGATTGAGGGGTATTTGTGAATCGAGCACCGATTACTATTGGGGAACAAACAGAACCCATTCCTAAACTTGTGTAAAAGGAGATGTTTCTAACACTGTGAAGTCATTTTCTTTCATATGACAGCTTGTCAGAACATAAAATCATCAGAAAATGGAATAAAATAAACGCAAACTTGGGAGAATAAGTGCATGAAAAATGTGTTTATTTCAAAGTAAAGAAAATAATGAAAATTAAGAAAAAGAAAACATATAATTTATCTTTTATGAAGAAATTATTTACCTTCGATCATTACAACCACTATTGCAAGAATACTTTGCCGTTCCTTTGGATACGCCCATTCCCTTCCTAAAAGGGAGAGCTTTCTTCGTTTTCAAAGTCTTGATTTCAATCAATAGCCCCTTAAATATACATCTTATTCTGTTTGTACACAATAGATATGTTCCCGAAAAATACGTGTAAAAAATTCACATATACAAAGTATTGCATCTATGGAAAAATAGAAGATTACTTCCAGTCCTAAGAAATCAGCAAAAATAATACAACAAACAATGTATTTCCATGTTAGGATCTCAAATATTTCATTTCATAACGATTGTTACATATATCATACAAAGTAAAAAATCCTCTAAAAAGGGAGGACAACGTACCACACACAAAAATTAACAATATAATATAAGTTAGGCAAAAAGATTTTATTCGCTGTCATTTTCTGACAGTATACGTATACGTTTGCGCAAGACAGCAACATCATTGCCATTTTAGAAATGTCTTGGTTATTGTCTTCGTGCTGCATTGGTGAAATTCTTTCTGTAATCTCTTGAACAGTATTAAGATAAATCTTTTGTGGTGCTGATATTTCAGTAGATTTAAGAACGAATAAATATAAAATAAAGATTTAATCGCTGTTGTAACGAAGTTAAAAAAGTACCTATTTTAAGACACCACAATACTTTACTTTTCACAATTTCTATCAAATTTCACAATTGCTTTATTTTAAATATTCCAGATTTAGGATAAGTCAGAATGAAACGTTTTGAAAGACCAGCTGCGAAACGCAAAAGATTGAAGGAAAAGCAGGAATCTATTGATAAATTAACGAAACTCACCCAATTTTTCTTTAATACAAATTCTACATCTATCTCAACTTCTTCTAATCAGTTTATCCAATAATGTACCTGATATTGAAGGACAGGGAGTAGCAGACTATTTAAATATTCGAGAAGGTACTATAAGACCTACTGAAAGAAGTACAATAACTGATGACGTTTCAAATATTTTTATTGCAAGTACAGATCCAGGGCTGTGGTCTTCATATATTGACAAGAATTTAGTCTTACCGGGTTAAGAAAGGTCTAAAATAAATTTATACATGAACTTAAAAATAAATAACTCTTAGATTATCTATTCCATATTATTTACTAGCCGCTTTTTGGTGCCATAAATAAAAACCACTTGATGGTCTTTTCATTGTTTATTTTCAACGATAAATTTAATAAAAAACAATTACAATTCTGCTGCTCATTTTCATTAAAATAAATTTGAATTATACAAGACAAATTCCAGGAAACATATATCTGCTGCAGACCTAGATAAGATAAATTCGAATTATGCAAGACAAATTCCGCGAAACATATCTGCAGTAGACCTAGAGCAGCCGATCGCTTATAAAACACCAAAAAGGGCTCCTAAAAAAAAGCTAGCATCTATCTAGCCCATGATCTATCGAGAATCTCCTCTGCCTCGTCTGTCTGGTCTGGTCTGGTCTAGTCTATAAAACAAAATAAAAATAACTTCTTTATATATCGGTACACCACGTGGGTCTGACGAACGAGGGGCAGCTAGATCCACCCACGTGACTACCACCCACGTAAGCCACGGATTATCAGCATCCTGGCCCAGGATGAAACAAGGGGTTCATGAAAACTTCCAACTGTAAAATTATTGTTACAATACATGAATCATAACTTTATAAGTTACCTGGCGAAATAAAAAATGCATACGTAAGAAACATGAATACATACAAATACCTTCAAATTACTATAGATTATACAATATTCAATAACAATAATAGTTAAATAATAAAAATTCAAGAAATAAGTAATGATGTTAAAATTCATATGTAGGATATACATTTTTTTATACGCTTTTACTTCAGTCCTGGATTTCCAAGTTATACAAAAGATGTACAGAACGCTTTTTAGTAACAAATTTAGTTTTTTACTTTACAGGCTCTCAGCTTGCCATCTCTTCCTGGAAACAATTAAGAATTTTACCTCACTTCCAAAAATTTTGAGTTAAATGATCATCTTTAATCAAGGCTATATCATTAACTTTAAACGAGGATGAATTTCTAATTAAAATTTAATAAGCTCATGTCATATTCAGTAAATATTCGTTTTCCCACCTAGTACAAAAAACACTTTAGTACACTATACTTCATCTAGACACCCTTTAAAATGGTAAATATAACCTTTTCTTCAAAAAAATTTCTTATCATTATTTTATTATTCTTCAATTATTTTAAAAATATTATTCTCAATTATTTTATATTATTATTCTTCAATTATTTTATAAAAATTTTCATTTTAACTTCGAAAGATACACATTATTCTAACAAATATATTCACAAAATGACACTAAATACACAATTCATTACAGTAAGCAAAATAATTCAAGCATTATAAGACTAAATATTAACTTGACCGTGATTACATTATAAAGGACATTCCTAGATTCCTCATAACAAAATCTTACTTAAAAACCACTTCATAGCATAAAATAGTTACAATTTAAGACATTAATATTTCATACACAGCAACCATTAATTATCATACAAATAGAAAATCAGTATTCCATTCCTCCAACGTTTATAAAAACAAACGACAAATTCATGTAATCTTGCTCATTAGTTATCATATAACAATAAATTATCAAAATTCATGAATCATACACAAATTATTTTAAATATTAATTCTAATTAGGGTTTCTGATTTCCCGGGTTTTTCCATTCCCGGGAATACATCAATATTTCAAAAAAATTTAAAAACAAGTTATTTTTAAATAAAATCAATAATAATTATATAAAATAAGGATACATATAAATTCCAAAATTAATGCTTATTTATATAATGAGCTAAAAATACAAAAGATATATAATAAATTTATTACTCATTTTTAAAATAGGATTTCAGAAAGCATAAGCAATTTATACTTTTATCACTCAGCCTAGTTCTAAGCTTTGTGACGAACAATCCGACAGCAGAAAATGCCCTCTCTGCTTCAACTGACGTTGGAGGAATAGTTTTTAAGGCCTCACATAGTTTTATAATGTTTGTTGAAGGATTTTCAGTCGAGTCGAACAGTTGCATCTCTTGTTTCATGATTTTGTTGAAACTAGTACTTTTTTTAGTTGAACAATATAAAACTTTTGTTTTAGAGTAAATTGCTTTCTCTAATTTTTCATCCAACGTTAGAGGTTTTTCTTTCAAAATCTCCATGCTCTCTTCTTCTGAGTGCGAAGAGTTGCATATTGATTCCTCTTCTTCGCAGAAAAGCCTTGTCCCTATCATTTGGGCTTGTCTAACCAAACAAGTTTTACCAGGCAATCTCGAAATATCGACAGTAACTGCAGTTGCTTCGTATTTTCTCCCAAAATTCAGGTATTGCATTAATCCTATTAAATTAATGTTGCGTCTCTCATTAATTCTTTGGATTAGAGAATTTTTCATATTTTTCGCAAATTCTGAATTTTGTTCGTTAAATTCCCCAATAACGAAAGAAAATACACCTTCTGCAGTTAGCAAAGTTGCATTTCGACTGCATAATTTTCCTAAGCCAATTTTTACTGGCTTTAAGCCGGCTACAATTGTAGACACTGTTTCAAAATCTACATTGGCCATCATTTGTTCTTCTTTAATGTCAATTAAGGCTTTTAAAATTGCTGACTTTATTTCTAAAAATCTTTCAAGCATTGCCAACAAACTATTCCAGCGTGTTTTGGTATCCAAACAAACCATCTTTTCACAGCCAAACTCTTCTGTAACATATTTTTGTAAAATATCATTCTTGAGAGGTGATTTTCTGAATAATTTTACTACATTTCTAATCTTTTTTATAGTTTCATTTATGTTAGTTATAGAATTTTTTTCTGCATAAGTGATATGAAACGAAGCATCTGTTCCTACACCGCTTTCAAATTCTAAATCTAATGCTTTGTCTAAATCTTCAATTAGCTCTTCACTTTCATCATTGTCTTCTTCTTCATGCGATTTATCTTCTTTTTCAACAATGTTTTCTCCCAAATCTATTTGTTTATTATAAAGCACATCACACACGGCTAGGTGTATGGCGTGTGCATAGCTCAGGTGATTCTCACAACTCATTATTTTTCCGAACTTAACCATCATACTAGCACCATCAGTAACACACGCAACTATGTGCTTTTCTGTTATGATTCCGAATTCCTTTAGTTTAGTCTCAACTGCTTTAACACAATTTTCTGCTGAAAAGGATCCCCTAATTCTTAACATTCCTAAATTAAAGATTTCACCCTCATTGAAGTGAACGTTTATGTTCAAATATCGTCTATTTTTAAGCGATGTAAACTCATCGAGCGTCAAGCTACAACGAAGTCCAGCGTTTAACTTTGATGAAATTTCATTAGTAACCCGAGCTTTAATCACATTATACTGTTTATATACAAGCTTCATGACATCACTAGGGTTTGGAGGAAAGGAATAACCTTTATCATGTAAGGACTTCCTAACAAAGTTACTTTTTGTTATTGCATTTACCGTGAATCCATCTACACAAACAAGTTTACTTACAATTTCCTCTAGCGTTTCTTTTTTTTCTTTAAGAAAATATGATAATAAGGGTTTTTTTTGTTCAGAAGTAATTCTGATATCATTATAACTATCAATTTTTCTCTTATTAATTTCAGTATTTTCTAATCCTGACGAAACAGATTGAGTTGCTTTTGATATATTATGCCGAATTTGTAAATGCCGAAGCAAACCACTTGTAGACCAACCTCTACACTTCAAAATACTACTACATTTCATGCATTTTGCACTTTCTTCATTTTTATTTTTTATGAAATACTGCCAAACAAAGGACTTCGGAATTGAGACAGACATATTTCAAATGGTTATATTTATATTTTATATCTGAAAGAAATATATAAATTGTAAGAAAAATAAGTAGATCCCAAATATTTGTATGTGTTACATTAACAGAACAATTAATTAATACAATAATTAAAATTTTTATGTTCAGAACAAAATTTGAAACAATATTTTTTGTTTCGATTCTATTAAATTTATATATATACAGTCAGACCTCCATTTTACAAATCTCTCTATACTGCAAATTTTTTCCAGGAACCTAGTACAGAAAAATATTGAAAGATGAATCTCTATTTAACGAATTTTCCACATAATGAACTTTTCTTCTGGTTTTAGGAACTTCGTTAAATAGAGGTCCGACTGTATATATATATATATATACTAAAGGCTATAATACTAAATATTATATATATACTGAACTATATATTATATACTAAAATGCTACAAATCAAAAGAAGAAGTTAATCAAATATAGACGTATAAAAAGACTGTATACGTCAAAAGTTAAATATACATATCTTTAATTAGTTCCGGTTTTTGTTCTGGAAAAACCGTTTCTTTCCTTCAGTTTTCGATTCAGCCTCGACTGATTAATTTTCAGATTTTTAAACGTTTGTATTTGTATTAAAAAAGGTGTATGTAATATAAGTATCAAGAAATCTGATAAAGGTTTAGAAGAGTAAATGGTGTATCAAATATATTTTCATCCATGCTCCCTGCAAAATTAATATAATTTTGTGAAGCAAACAGAAACTTTAAAATCTGCCTTTGTACTGTAATAAAATTCCCTATATATTTTAATAAGTAATTTTCAAAGGCAGTTTGTAACAAAATCTACAGAAAGAAGTATTTCGAAGGAATAAATAATTATTCTGAAGAAAGAAATTATTAAAAATTCGAATACAAAAGAATTTGCTTCGTTTATAATAAATAAACATCACACTATTATTATTTTGCAGTTGCTGTTTCTGTCTCGATTTTTTATTTTCAACTTTATCATATACACAGAGGAAAAAATCTTTCTCCAAATTAAAAGTTGTATATTTTTTTTAATGAAACTTATCACTTTTTGCACTAAAAGCAGAAATTGGTAATGGCATGGAAAAATGTTACAATTAAAGATTTTGTAAATTAAAAATCTCGGGAAAAAAATTCACATTTGAAAAATAATTACTAAAATTAACCTTCCTTCATTGACTCGCATGCTTTTGAAATTTAACCAGTCAACGCTGAATCAATTATTTCTCTAATGTTTCTACTAAGAGATAAATATTAATAAATACTTGAAAACTCATTTGCTGCTGAAGTGCCGATTATGTACGTTAAAAATATTAATTATTGTATTTAAGATATTTAATTTGTATAGCCGATTTCTTGTTTATGGAAGTGCCATATTATTGTTACATAAATAAAAATAAATAATAATATAAGAATCTCACACGAAAGCTAGGGTTAGAAAAGTAATAAATAAGAAATATTGCGAGATACCTTATAAAAATATTCTCCCCCAAACAATTTGAGGGTTCATTCGCTTTTTCAAATTGCTGATGCAATTAAATAGCTCTTAATAAACACAAGTATCCGAAAAAAAAATTTAAAAAAAGATTAAATAAATAATAGTTTTAAGTATTAGTACTTACGTTATCCTCATAAATCAAGATCTTGGAACTTCGATCAGATTTTGCTGGTTGGCTACGAAATGCGATTGCTTTAAAACCCCGACACTTCTTGTTAACAAAGCTCAATACACAGATAGACAGGAATTTATCTGGACAGATACTCCTTCCCACGGCTAGCTGGAAAAATTCTCACCAATCCAGCGTAAGCGTTAATCTTTCTTTCTCATATTACACCCCACAGTTGGGGTGACGAACATTCCTTCATCCAGGATGTTCGGGGTGAACGATCGCAAATTGTCATAGTAGGGTCAGCTAACGATGTCCAAGGTTGAAATCTACAGTCAAGTCAAAAATAGCTACCTCGTAGATAATTGAAGCTCCGTGCGATTCCCGGGAACGAAGTATAATTCCCGGGAATAGAAAAAGTACAGAAATCTTATGATTTCCCGGGAACCCGGGAAAGAAACCCTAATTCTAATGCACATAGAAAATGCTTAACTCTTGTTGATCACAAATTCAGAAATAGTTTACGCAGAAAATCACAAGAAATTCCTCACAATAATACAATAATTAATCAGTTATAAGATGCTGACCGAGATACTTAACATGTTTACGCAAATCTGACTTCAAATAAAGTTTCATAACAATAACCAATCCAAAGTTATCAACTCAATCCTTATTTAACTCTAATTATTTACTCTTTATAAATCTCCGAATACTCATTTAATATTTATTCTACTAATTATTCAATAATGTTCACCAGATACTTTAAATTGAACATTCTTTAAATATTCAGTTTTATAAATATTCAAAATTGAATTAATAATTCAATTCCTAGTAAAATTGCTACAAAGATACAAAACTTATAAAGGAAACTTCCATGATAAATCACACACAAAAGATAGTTTTAGAGTCTCTATTATTGGTATTCAGTCCTTTATCTTTCTTTTAACGTCCTGTTTAAATAACAAAGCAATAAAAAAAAGGATTTCTCTCACCCATTTTCCAGTGGGAACAGGGAAGGGGGGGGGGTCTCCAGGTTCCCTCCTTCTTATCTTTGCCGATTAGCACTAACAGTCCCTCAATAAACACTTACACCGTCCGAGTCGCATTTTCCTTTGCAAGTGGGGGTTCTACACCTGTTGGAAACCAAACCGCAGAGGTCTTCAATTTGTCCATGCAGGCCAAATTAACCCCAAATTCACTGCATCCTTCTTTCTGCAACTCTTTCCACAGCTGTGGTCATAAACCAAATTTCCTTTCCTTTGTCTGGGGGCGACTGCGCACCAGAACATCTTTTCTCCTCATTGTAGGGGAAGGCACTTTTTCTTGAGCTGTGAATATTCACACCCGCCGGGGTCAAATGGGGTTTGGGGGTAAGCGATTCCAGCGGCGTAGATTTCACCGGCCGTAAACTGTATCGTGTTTCCTTGGTATCCGTTGACATCTCTCCTCCGGAGTTCAATTACTCTTGTCTTTCTATTTCCCTTATCTTGTGGAATTTTGCTTCTTCCTTTCAGATGGAGGACTTTCAGAAGAGGTCTGTTTTCAACAGTTTCTTGAAGTAATACTTCTTCCAATTTTCTCAGTTTCGTTTGATTTGCTTTTTCTTTCTCATCATTTAAAACATCTTTTTGATCTCCTAGTTTCTCCAATTGATTAGGTAGATTTGAACCAACGTCTTCACTGGCCTCTTCTAATTCTGATCTTCTTTTTTCTCCAATAAAAATATCTTCTCTTGAAAGATCCTTTAAATGCATTTTGTCGGTCTTCTGAAGTTCAGTTAATTTTTTTCCTTCTAAATATTCCAAATCTTCTTTCGGTCCTTGTTTCCTACTCTTTTCCTTTTCCAGCATTGGTTCCGTTCCGTTCCCATTTTGACGCAATGTTTCTACTGGTTGATTCTCCAACAGCCTTGCTTGCATTTCTTCCTTTTTCTTTTCAAATTCCGCTAAATCCTCTTTTCCCTTCTTTTCTTCTTGAGATTTCCATTGCAAGGGACATTCATAACATTTATTCTTTATATTTAATTCCTTTCCGAAATTGTGTAAAATATCCGAAGGTTTCATTTCCGCTGACTTATTCAGCAACAAAACAGAATCTATCTGCCACCGTGATTTTAATGCATTTTTGATTTTGAATTTGATTTCATTTAATTTTTCATCGTACTCATAGGAGCCTTGGAAATCACTATCAAATGTAGCACTATCCGTGATCAAGTCCTCAATTTCTTTGTTAAACAATTTAAGTTCTTTATGTTTTTCTTCTACATTGAACAAGTATTCTAAAAGCTTTGTTTGATCACTTTCGTTTTTAATATTGTAATTCTCTAAGAACAAGCTAATCTGGTTAATTAGTTTCGTGGTAACTGTTCGATATATTTTTCTTTTAATTTATCAATATTCTCCATTTTAAAACTATAAAAAAAATGTGCACAGTACCTTTGGTTACGATGAGATATCTTCGATAAGATTAATCCCAGTTGCACAATTCTAACGATGGGGAGTTCGCTGTTATTCCGAGAAACACACACACATATTATTTCTATCTCAGTCCTTTTAAAACGAATTTCTAGAACGTACAATCCTTACGCCAAATTTATATCCCGGGTTTCGGCACCATAAAATAAATTATATATACTTGAACTTAAAAATAAATAACTCTTAGATTATCTATTCCATATTATTTACTAGCCGCTTTTTGGTGCCATAAATAAAAACCACTTGATGGTCTTTTCATTGTTTATTTTCAACGATAAATTTAATAAAAAACAATTACAATTCTGCTGCTCATTTTCATTAAAATAAATTTGAATTATACAAGACAAATTCCAGGAAACATATATCTGCTGCAGACCTAGATAAGATAAATTCGAATTATGCAAGACAAATTCCGCGAAACATATCTGCAGTAGACCTAGAGCAACCGATCGCTTATAAAACACCAAAAAGGGCTCCTAAAAAAAGCTAGCATCTATCTAGCCCATGATCTATCGAGAATCTCCTCTGCCTCGTCTGTCTGGTCTAGTCTATAAAACAAAATAAAAATAACTTCTTTATATATCGGTACACCACGTGGGTCTGACGAACGAGGGGCAGCTAGATCCACCCACGTAAGCCACGGATTCTCAACAAGGTCCGACATAATGATTTTGAAAAATCAGTACGTACATACAACGAATCAAATGATAAAACCAAAACAAGATACCTACATTTCAAGTCGTACATGATCATTGATGGCGGAAAGCTTTAGAATAAGCAAAAAGAAGAAATGAAAAAAAAGAAAGATTAATAAAAAATATGATTCTACAAATGCAGATGAAGAAAAAAATGAGGATGAGGGGACTGGATTTGGGATCAACATACTCTATTCATACATGTATACTGCTGTTTGTAGAAAATGCAACACCATGAAAGAATCATCAGAATCAAATGAAATTTAATGCAGAAACGACTTGTACTGATACAAATAAATGATGAAATTTTCAAAACAAAAGAAACAAATTAAGCGTCCGAAATCAGTATTTGGTGCAGCCACCATGCGCTGCAATAAGTGCTGCTATACGACGTGGCATGGAGTCAAACAGATGTTGAATATCTGCTTGAGGAAGAGAATTCCATATCGCTTGTATGCGCAACCAAAGTTCGTCTTTGGAAACTGCAGGACGCGGATCACGAGCGAGACGCCGACCAACCATATCCCACACGTGCTCAATAGGCGACATATCCGGTGAATAAGCAGGCCAAGGAAGAAGTTGCATGCGTTGTGCTGAACAGAAGTCTCGAACAGTCCGCGCAACATGTGGGCGTGCATTATCCTGCTGAAAGATAGCTCCAGGGATGCCTTGAAGGAAAGGAACGACTTCGGGCTGTAGCACTTCACGGACGTACCTGTTACTATTGAGATTACCCTCAATTCGTATCAAATTGGATCGTCCATGATACGAAATCGCACCCCAGACCATAACTCCGGGTGTTCGACCACTATGTCGTTCAATAATACACTCAGGAAGGCAGCGTTGACCGGCATAACGTCTAACACGAACACGGCCATTATGGGTCCACAAATTGAAGCGTGATTCATCTGAAAAGACAACTTGGTGCCAATCAGCTCGCCTGTCTCTGTGCTCAAGAGCCCACTGCCGACGCAGCCGTCGATGATTCGCCGTGAGGGGAATCCTGTATAAAGGCACCCTTGCACGCAATCCACGGCGCAGCAGACGACGACGAATTGACGAAGCCGACAATTGTACACCTGTAGCAGTAGACCAACGTGCTGCCAGCTGCCTGGAGGAAGCTGTGCGATCATTCACCGCCATGCGGAGCAGGTGTCGATCATCGCGCTCTGACGTCACCTTCTGTCGTCCAGTGCCTGTTTTTCGAGTTGTTCGGTGCTCGTCGGTCCACTGCTTCCAAACTCGCATCACTGTGGAACTGTTCCGCTGCATACGAGCTGCTATTGCGCGATAGGAAAATCCTCCTTCTCGAAGGCCGATTATCCTCCCTCGTTCAAACTCCGTAAGTTGCTTGAATTTCTTATTCTTCCGTCGTGGAGGCATACTCAGGTCTCACTAAACGTTTGCCACTAACAAATAATCATAGACTTTTTTCAACGTCCCGCTACAGCACTTTATTTATACGCTTTCAGCATCAATTCAGAGGGCGCTGCGCGCGCCGCGCACGCGCGATGGCTCTGAAACTTTATTAATTTGCATAATATCCTATAATTGACATTTGCTGCGAATTTCATTTGATTCTGATGATTCCTTCATGGTGTTGCATTTTCTACAAACAGCAGTTTATAAAGAAAGGCTATTCACTGCGTTTCCCAATATTGAAATAATAATGAGAATTTTCTTATCAATGATGATTACTAAAGAGAGTAGTGAACATTCATTTTCAAAACTGAAACTGGTCAAAAATGAAAAAAATGAATGTTACAAGCGTGTAACACAACGCAGTGTTAGGGTAACTTTCCTTGAAGGAAATAGAGACACCGACACAACGTTTGAAAACAGCCACAGCCAGAAATTTAAAATAGAAACCTTTTTACCAATAATCGACTATCTAATTTGCAATATACAAAGGCGTAGAAAAAAAGTATGAGGAGCTTTTGAAATGTTTGGATTTTTTAAAAATACTTCTAATTTGGATGAGACAGAAATTAAAATAGCATCCGAGAAAATATCAAATTTTTATGATAAAAACATTAATGGAGAGGAATTAATTTTGGAATGTCAACATTTCAGGTCAAATAGGATCATTGATGGCAAAAAGCTGAAGAACAAACAAAGAGATGAAAACGAAAGAAAAAAAAAAGAAAGATTAATAAAAAAAATATAATTCTGTAAATGTGCAGATGAAGATGAAGTACAGTTGTTGGATGAGGGGACTGGAATAGGGATCAACACACTCTATACATACATGTATAATGAAAGACTATTCACAGTGTTTCCCAATATTGAAATAATAATGAGAATTTTCTTATCAATGATGATTACTAAAGAGAGTAGTGAACATTCATTTTCAAAACTGAAACTGGTCAAAAATGAATTGAGAAATCGTATGACTCAATCCCTTTTGAATTATTTGAGCTGGATGAGTAATGAAAATGAAATATTATTAACAATATATTTTGAAGACTTAATGATTTTGCGAATTTAAAATGTAGAATACGAATATTCACTTAAAACCACATTATACTATGGATTACTTTTATTGAAATGTATATACCCCAAATAAGATTAAAGGGTTGCAGGAGGGGCCTATTTTTTCACAAGGGCCCAGGGCCTTAAGAAGTCTTAAGACGTCCCTGCCTGCCTGTAGTAACTCCTAATTTCATCTTTACTATTGGTATCGTCTTGATAAACAAAATCCGATTTGATGGTAGTTTTCAGATCCCGGCAACCGCTTTCCTCTTTGTTTTGTTTGGACATACTCGCAATTCTATGTAAAGCTCCTGCCTGATTTTGAAGCTGAGTTTTGCTTCTCCAATATCTTCTTTTTATACTGACTGCCAGATAGTCTTTTCTTTAGCCAGACATTCTAAAACAGAACAATCTGTTTATGTATCTGATAGACTTTGCTAGATTTGATAAAGTTAATGGAACAGTCAAAAACGCATACATATGATTTTCAACCTCCCATTATTACCTGGTTACTTGCTATGGGTTATCAACTTCTAAAGTTCATGAAACTCCTGTCGCTACTATAATACTAACTGGCAGGTATGTTTCAAAAAACAGTGTTCAAGCTATTTGAAAATAAATAAATAAAATAAAACTTTGTGATATTCACTTTACGCCTCGAGGTTTTTTTTTTGTAAAGCTTGCTTAACTTTTGATGGGTTGAATGTTAAAACGTATGAAGTGAATTTCGACAAATAAAGCAAAGAACCATCAGGATTAAACTAGCTTTCAAATATTAAACAAATTATCGGCTTTTCCGTATGGGAGCTGCGATGTCACACATAGACACAAAGATGGAAGACAGACACACAAATAGAATCTTCAGACTTCAACACCCCTCTTTTGGGGTTGGGGTTTAAAAACTGCTGAATTTAAATATCACGGTAAAAAAAATTCTAAAAAAATGTAGAAATAAAGAAAATTTATTATGAAAATTTTTGAAAAAAGTAAGTGTATTTCCACCCAAAAATTGATTTTATTTTGGACATGGACTAAAACATTTGAAAGAATTTAAAAATCACAGACTAAACTTTGGTACAAGTTGAAGAAAATAGATTTAAAAAATATATATACGAGTAAAAGTATCATATTTTTCATCCAAGATCTCACTTTATTTTGGACATATTTTGAGTCTTCCCATCTAGAGGGGAGGAAAGTACCCCTTACCCACTTTATCTGCGCAAAAACTATAAATCGTTGAGTATGTAAAGCAAAAGTTTTACTGTAATCGTTTTAACAGTTCTCCAGAAAAATCTCGATTAAATATAAATACGTAAAATATGAAGTCGGAAAATTATTGTGTGAATGTAGAATGTTTGGAGCATAACAAATAACACTCGCTTGCCTCTTAAAATCTCTTTTAGCATCCACTACATATGTAACTAACTGTATTACTACCAAAAAACCGGACATTGTTGCATAAATAAATCATTGTTTTAAATCTGACTCTCTTTAATGTGTTGGTGGAAAAAGCTTGTAAAATCTTGTCTGCCGTGCATCTCTCAATTCACGTTAGAAATATCCAGAAACCTGTCTATCCCATTATATTTGTTAAATCCGGTTTGTCGTGCTTCTCAAAATATAAGGATGCCCAGAAGACTTTCAATTCAAATTGTATTTGATTTCACTACACATTTATTTTCTAGTTTCAAGTAATCGAAATTTATTTTTGTGGGCTTTTTTTTTTCGCTCTAGTTCAGGTGGTTTTGCGCTCTTAATTTTTGCCAACTTAGGCAATCGTCTATCTAACGCCTAAGGCTGGCCATGTTATTAGCCTTACCTTTCTTCCAGTTTCAGTGGAGTCCAGAATATATATATATATACATATGCAAATTAATTGGGACAAAGTAAAAAAAAAATCGCCTTTTTTAAAGAAAACTATTCTTTTATTCATTCTATACATTTACAATATATATTCTAGTATTACGTATGTCCTCCCATAGTAGAAATGACCTCTTGCAGACTTTTTGGAATTGACTGTACTAGATTAGTACACAGGCTCTTGAGTTCATCATTAAACCACACTTGCATTACCTTATTTATCATGCATTATTTTGTTGTACAATCCATCCTACCTAAACATCTCTTCACAATATACCACAAGTTTTCAGTGGGATTTATGTCTGGTGAATTTCCAGGCAAATGAAGCACTTTAATTTCATTTTCCAGCATAAAAGCCTTTACTAGTTTTGAATTGTAACAAGGAGCCAAGTCATGTTGAGATGTTCCATTATAGGTTTTCATAAATGAAACTATCTTATGCCGTAATAGTTCGATATATTTTGTCGAATTCATTATGCCTTGAACAGGAACTAAGCTTCTAGTGCCATTTGCCGTGAAATCGCCCCCCCCCCCAACATCTGCTTCAGCGGGTGTTTTACGGTTCTGTTTCAGAGGTTCACAATCTCTTCGTCTCACAACATCTGAAACGTATTCCTGCACAAATAAATGAAAATCATCACTGAAAACCACTTTCTTTCCGTTACCAGCAGTCCATGATTTGTACTATCTTGCCCATGCTATATGTTTTTTCTTCATGTTAGGAGTTAAAAATTGTTTTTTCGTTGGTCTCCTTACCTTACGACCGGCGTCCAGAAGCCTACGCCGTACAGTTGAGCAACTTACATCAAAACCAGTTGCCAACAATCAGTTTTTAAAATTTTATTAATTTTTGCAATAGTTTTTCTCTTGTGCTCAATGTTCCTTTCCTTTTTCGCAAGGTTGATCTGCATTCTTTGAATGAAGTTAGGATTCTTGAAGCACTTGATTTGCCTACACCATCTGCAGAAGATATTTCTGTAACTGTCATTGAAATGTGATCTTTCTTTAAGTGCTATAATTTTAGCACACTTCCATGGAGTTATATCCATTTTTGAACTCGTGAAAGAAAGAGAGTGTAAACTCTAACAATTAACTGCCTCACTCAAAAGCTCACAACTGAAGAATGGGTAGGTACTTCTACACTAAAACCAGTTAGGTCGATTAGTCACACAAACTCTAAGCAGATAAAGTTGGTTTGAAGTGCTTTCAGACACATCTACCAAAAAAAAAAAAAAAAAAAAAAAAAAAAGCTTGTCCCAATTCATTTGCACAGTATTATATAATATATATATAGAACGTCTCACCACCAGAGAGCGCTATTATTGTCTTAGCGACATTCCGCTTGGGGAAAGAAGACGCCATTAAAACCCTGGAGTGGACACACGGAGTGTCTGTGATATCGTGTCTATAAACTTTTATGGAATAAGTGCATGGAGCACAACCTGACTGAAATGAAATAACTGTCTTCGTATATTTGTGTTGTATATATTCCTTACACTTTTCTTAATAAACTCTATTCAAGTGACTGTACATATTAATCGCTGTATATAAGAATAAATAGCTTCAAATAAACTGAAGTGCTCATCATTATGAATACCCGGACATTATATATGTGTGTGTATGTGTCGAATGAATGTCAAGATAAATAATAGATCTAGAGCTCACAATTCTGAAATCTGGATACGACACAAAAAAATTGTGCATATTAACTATCACCGTCTAAACTATTGTCGCCTTTCTAAATTCTGCTTTGAAATCCTTTGCTGCCCCACATGAGATGAAAATGACGAATCGAAACTCCGTATTAAACCTCTTGACTTTCCTAATAAATGTTACAACAACAGTTATTAAGAATGTCCACAAAAATTGTTGGAAAAAAAACATTTTTAAACTTTCCTCTGTTCCAGCTGTTAATGCATGGGAAGAGAGGTTAAAACAAGTAGACATTCAGAGTAACTCACATCCCCAAAAGAAACTTCCATATTCACCAACACCTTACTAATAATACATACCTCACTATTTCGTATTTCTTATCCTAAATTCAACAGTCCTATAAGAAAACGATTAACCATAGTAAAATAATGAAAACCTTTTCTATAGTTTAGTTTTTATTAATGTCGTACTAGGAGCAACACGAGGCTATTGGCGATGGACCTCGTCAGGCGACGAGGACGACACCTGAGCTGGGACCCCCCTCTCCTAACATCCACACACCACGCCAACGGGAGGACTTTTGGCCCCGATAGATTTAACGTGCATCAGCCCCGGCTACACGGCGGGTCTTTGGAGGCCAAGAATCGAACCCGCGACTGAATGAAAATAGCCGGCCACGAATCCGAAACAATGACCACTAGGCACACCTTTTCTATAGACAGAGCTATTACCACAATTTATCTGATAACAAACTTGGCCTTCTATAATAGCTTGCTAAAATTTTTCTATCCATTCCTTTCATAGCCAGAATCTAATGTAAAACATAATGAGCCCTCTTCTCCCCCCTTTGCTATCAGGAATAGTAATACCATTTTCAACCAAACTGATGGATTTAAATTCAATACTAATCATAATCCAGATATCACTAGTATCCAGAAAACCGAGCCGATATCCTAGATATCCCAAATTATTTAATCCATTGCACAGTTTGAATTCTTCACAGTGGTGGAGTCACAGCTGTAATTATCGAAAATTGGATTCCTCACCACCTAATTATCAAAATTACTCACACTTTTGAAAATACCGCATTCATGTAAAAGTCAAAAACAACCGGCTGATTTTACGGGATATATACCATAAAAAACTCTATTATTCTCAAAACAATCAATTCCTCACATCTCCACCATTTAACACTCTCCTCGATTGATTACTCATATTAATATCACAAAAGCAACACGTAAGTTATTTCTGATGGACCTCTTAATTTTGAACATCGGTCAAGTGATGAGGATGCCACTTGATATGTCATTTCTTTCTCCAAGCTTGCCCACCATCCCAATATGAGGTTTTAAAGCTAAGACAGGTTTAACATGCATCAACGCAGCTTTCCGCCGGGTATCTTTAGTGACATCAAGACTCAAACCCACGACGCGATGAAAACCCCCGGCCGTGATTCCATAGGCATGGCCACTAGGCTACCGTGACCCCATTGTAATAAAGTACAAACTGCTTAATAATTACTTAGGATCAAATGTTTCAAAGTTATTCATTTTTATTTTATATCTAGCTTAACGAACTGAACCTTTACTGTGTTTTTTGGCAGTAAAATCTAACATTGAACTTTTGTTTTATTTGTTACATTTTTTTTTATACTTCCATTACTCAGACTTACATAAGAAAAGGGCTGTTTGCAAAAAATCTCATAATCAACTCACAAACACAGCATTTTTTCAACTTTTTATATTTTTCTTTATGTTGGAATAGATGGAAGAAGCCCGCATTAAATCTTTTTGTTCAGATAACAGGTGGATTGAAAAGTCCCCGGCCTACCATAGTAAAACACATTTTTTTGAAAAAATTAGTTTTTTTTTATTCAACATAATTCCCTTCAAGGGTGATACACTGATTATAGCGACCCTAGGAAATAGTCGCTGGTTGCCAGATCTAGAGAATACGATGGATGAGGAAACAATTCGAAGCCCAATTCATGTATTTTTGCCATCGTTTTCACTGACTTGTGACACGGTGCATTGTCTTGGTGAAGCAGCACTTTCTTTTTCTTCCAATGCGGCCGTTTTTCGGCGATTTCGACCTTCAAAAGGTCCAGTAACGCTATGTAATAGTCGCTGTTGATGGTCCTTCCTTTTTCAAGGTAGTCAATGAAAATTATTCCATGCGCATCCCAAAATACAGACGCCAGAACCTTGCCAGCCGACTGTTGCGTTTTCTCACGCTTTGGAGCGGGTTCATCGTGTGCAGTCCACTCGGATGACTGTCGATTGGACTTCGGAGTGAAATGATGGAGCCATGTTTCATCCATTGTCACATATCGACGCAAAAACTCGGGTTTATTAAGCTTGATCCTCTTCAAACACTGCTCCGAATCATCAACTCGTTGTTGTTTTTGGTCAAAAGTGAGCTCGCGCGGCACCCACTTTGCACAGAGCTTTCTCATACCCAAATATTCGTGAATGACACGTTCAGTTGATATCTTTAGAGTGTCTGCTATTTCATTCAATTTCAATTGACGGTCATTCAAAATCATTTTGTGGATTTTTTTAATGCTTTCGTCGGTAACAACCTCTTTTGGGCGTTCACCGTCTTCGGTGCTCATTTCACCACGTCTAAACTTAGCATACCAATCCTTGATGGTTGATTTTCCTGGGGCAGTGTCGGCATCAAGCCAAGTTTTTGCTTCAACTGTATTTTTTCCCTTCAAAAAGCAATATTTTATCAACACGCGAAATACCTTTTTATCCATTTTTTTCACAATAACAAAAGTTGGTTCACTCCAAAAGCTATAATTCACAAACTAATGATCCGACAGCTGTCAAATTTATACACGCATCTTTTGAGGGTTAGGGCTAACTGAAAAACATATGGATTTAATTCTAGTAGTGCCCCCTATGTGTCAGGCCGGAGACTATTCAATTGACCTGTTAGTGGCCCTCTTCCCCCCAAAAAATTGCCACTTCTTGGATTAGAGTAAGACAAACTATAGCGATTTAGTCTAAACCAGTTGGACGTTGAATAGATACGTTTCTTTTTTACAGGGCTTTTTTTTGCGATTCTGTTTGTCTTTCTTTCTTTTTCTTTTTGTACAATTGTTATCGTATTAAAATGTAATTTATTTCATGTTGTATCTTTTACCGAACTATTTTAGTTATTTCTTTGGAGAATGAAGAACCTTCGTTTTCCGGAATTGAACTGTTAATTGATAAATATTTTATTTTGTTCAAAACTAATTTAACTTCGTTTTAATTTATTCAGGCACCACAATACTTCTATAAGAACTACTATTTGGAATAAATGAGTTTCATATTTCCTAATGGGCCTTTGATTAAGAATATCTATGAAATAAAATTACTACACTCATTCGGCTTGCGAGACTTAGTATTTACGAGACATTACTTATTTGTAAGACTTCAGAACATATTAAGATAAAGATCATTTTCCATCCAAGTTTAAACAAGAATCAAGTTGACGTATTCGAAAATTCTGATATAAAAAAAAAAGTTCCCTCAAGGAATCAAATGTTTAACTCGTTTGTTTAAATGAAAGCATTAAAATTAAGATCAATAAAAGTTATGCCCCTATAAAAAAAGATATTGTTCATTAAAATTAAAGAGAGGATTCAGGCAGTCTTAACACAGGAGGGAATTAATGATCCTTCATGAAAATCGAGATGAATTCAAGGTCTATCCAAGATAAATTATTACAGAAAATTAATAAATGTACTTCAGAGAAAAACATACATTGCAGTTCAGTTTTTGTTGATTAAATTTTTTTTTTATTATTATTCTAAAAAACTGGAATTTATAAGTGATTGTCTCCAAGATACTCTATTAAATAAAAGTGTAACATTTTAGATGTAAAAAAAATTACAGTTAGACTTCTTTAACATAGAAAAAAAATTAAAATAACTCTAAAATCATTGCATGTCAAATATTATAAAATGAAATCATTAAACTAAGATTACAAAGCAACATAAAATAAAATCAATCAAATAACCAAAGGTTGATGAAAACCTTTTGTGAACTAGATTTGAAACTTATACTAACAAGAGTTTATTCAGAATTATTTTTATTTACAATTGATCCCATTCATTTAACTCGATTCTTGCTTTATGAAATTCAGAAGTAAGTATAAAAAAAGCTACATTAACTTTTAGAGAAATTACTTACCTTATTCCTAATTTTACTATACTTAATATTTTGGTAGGCCACTTATAATTTAACATATTTATATAAATAAGTCAGAAAAATGCTAAACTGACTTGTAGCTAATTATGATCATGAAGTTTGAGACAAATAAAAAGAACTGGATAATATAATAGAAAATTTTATTGAAAGTTTTTTTGACAGAACCATGTGAAGAATGTTTAATATATATATGAATTATAAATGTATTTAAGTTTAAAGAAAGCTCTCAAACTATAGTTCAATTTAAATATTCATCTCTACACATAAAGACCAGTATATTAAAACACAGAAAGTGAGCTTATATTAATTTTACATAAACTGAAATTTTATTATGAATAATTTAAGACTGCTTTTAGTAATACCATTAGAAATTTCTAATGATATTTAAGCTTCTCTACCACGTCAAGGTAGCAGCCACAAAGAACGTCTACAAATGGATATTCACAGGATTGGGAACAAAATCAACTTATTCAAAAGTAAAATGAAACTTTTATTCATAAACCAGTTGCAATACTTAGAATAAGTTTAAGAGGACTGAACTAAGTTTTGATAATACTTTTAATGAGCAAGTGTTTGCAAACTTAAGATATATTGAGTTTATTCAGTTAAGAAATCTTTACTTTTGAAGTTTTTCATTATCATTGATCACACAGACAGAATACAAACACTAATACATATAATGCAGACAAGTTTTAATTATACTAAATAATCACGAAGTAACAGAACTTCCATCAACTTTACTTTTACACTATATTCTACAAGTACCTATTGAATTAAGGGGGTCACTTCACGCAGCCTTTTCCCTATCTTCGTAATGTTAAAAATGACCAATTTTAAGGAACATTTTTAAAAAATTTACTGGATGTAGAGTTACCAATTTTTTTGTGTTCATTTATTGAATAGTTCTTATTATTTTAATGAGAGCTTTTTTTGAAATTTCAATTAGTTTTTTTTAAAAAAATTATTATGTGGATTAACACGTGAAAATTTAAAAAACAAAGAAAATTTGTGTACATTTCAACCTCTAAAATTTTTTTGAAACCTTTTTTTGACAAAAGCTCTCATTAAAATATGCCTTTATGTACTAGTAATACATGCACCAAGTTTCAAAGCTGTATGATGAGTAGGTTTTTTAAAAATGTTCCTTTTGTGTTGAAATTTACACTTTTGAGAAAATGCCATTTAAAGTACAAACTTACCATTCACTAATAAATACCATTACCAAAGCTTGAATTGCTTGGGTCATCTGCTAGATCATCTTCTTGTCTACATTTTAATAGTCTGTTTTTAATTCTAGCTTTATTGGTTCTTTGTAAAACTGCCTTTTTTACTTTCTTTATGTGAACATGATCGGCTTCTTGAAATGCTCGACATGTATAAAATCTAGGTTGAACATTTAATAAATTTAAAACTTTTAATTTTGTAATGAATCCTTGATTAAACAGAGATATTGTTTCATACTTTCCAGTTTTTAAAGTTCCTAATTCCTCATATACATTTATTGGGATTATGTAAAAGATGATGCTATTTAAATTTTGAATTTTGCCATGTAGACATCTAGAGAGTTGTTCAGGACTTGAAAAATCTCTAACTATTGTTTAATACAATTCATAGTAACATCAGGTAAGTTATGTTTGTGTTTATATTGTTTTAATTTAATTATGGCCCTATTATATGCTCACCATTTGTCGTCACTAATGAGGCAAAGACCGAAATACTGAGTATATCGCAACTTGTGCAATGACTCTGGTGATTAAAGATCCAGAGTGTCCCTTCAACTTCCAGTTCTCCACTATTTCCAAAGAAATTTACGAAATACTTCTCATTGTGTGCATTTCCATTCCTCAAATTGCACGAATATCTGGAAACTACTTCGGCATCAACAATCTTTCCAGTTACGACACTAACTGTTGTCACGATTCCATTTAGTGAAACAAGTCCTCTTTTTGCCAGGTGCCAACAATAGCCCCAGGTACATTTGGACTTCCATCATTTTTAAATATTTTGTTAGAAGCTATTGCCATAGAAGCTTTTGCGACTTCCTCTGTCGCATCATTTAATGTGTGGGATAACTCATAAAAGCACTTAGTAACTGGAGGTAAATTCATCACTCCGCAAAACCCTTTTGCAGCAGCATACCCTTTGCCAATTGATCTCATAGCATATGAAAGTCTTGTATTAACTTCATGCACATTAGTATATCCTTTATTAGTTAAACTCTGAGTGATTCTAGTATTAAGAACTGGTTGTTTGAAATCACAACTGTCACAACATATAAATAGTTCTGTAGCCAAACCTTGGTTTTGACGACCAAAATTAAAATGGATACCATGTTTCTTGCATTTTATGCACAACACACATAATTTTAAGCAATAAGAAAACAGAGAAATGTCAATTATTTCCTTCAATTTATCAGAAGAATTTTAAAAAAGCTTTATACTCTTCAGCATACTTACATAACGTTGATACTTACCATACCAGCATACTTACCATATTTATAAACATTTGTTTTTATGAAGTTTATGTAACTTAAAAAGAACTTTTATTTAATAAAAAAACATCTCTCTCTAACTTCTATTTCTTAAATGTTTGAGCATTAAACCGAGACATAATGAAAAATATAAATGAAAAAAGTTTTCGAAAAGAACAGATAGTCTACATTAGGCGAGTCTAATGTAGTTGCATTCGATAACAAACGTTAAAATGTAAACAAACTGCTATTACTATTCACTTCAATTCTTTCCTCAACAAGTTGCTGATCGATGAAAATTGTTTTCATGAACTTAAAATAATTTGATAAGGCTGGAAAGAAGCATGTATAATATGTTCTGGTTTGAAAAGGGGCGAGGCTATCAGCTGTTTTGGGTCTTGACACATGTAAACAACTTTTTTAAAAAATATTTAAAATACTTCTAATTCAGCTAGTACAAAAATTTAAATTGCATTTGACGCAGAAAGATTTGTAGTTTCTTTTTCAAAAAAAATTGAAAAATTGATTTTTTGACTGATTTGCGTGAAGTGACCCCCTTAAATATATTTTAAATTGGATAACGAGATCAATGCAGAGAAATATAAAACCCTAAAAATTTATTAACTCTTTCACAACATACAAAAAGACACCCAGAAAGAAAAAGATACAATCTGGGAAAACACTTATCTTTTTTTCCAAGCATTTTATGGATTTTTCATTCGAAAGAATTTCTGTTTCAGAATAGTAATTACTTTCTCAAATTTAAAATAAAATGGAACTCTGAGATTTTTCAGAACAATAATGATTCAATACGCTCGAAAATAGAAAACACATGATTTTATTCACTTCGACGGCTTGAACGTTTATCAAAACTTTCTTTTTGCTTAAAAGAAAAAAATCTTCATTCATCCATACCCATGATAAAATGCGCGAATTTACTTTTTAAAAAAATGACAGAATAATATCGGTGGCTGAGAAAAATAGTAAACTACTATATTTTCCCTTTTTTTTTCTCAGAAATTTTCCCTTTTTCTTTCACGATGTAAGTGACCCCTGGTGAGTTTTAATTAGTTTTCTTATCTACAAACGCTGGTTTTGAATTGCTGGCGGTAGCAAGGACCGAGTAATCTCGAGCGTATAGAAACTACTTTCGTTTATTCATTTGAAAAAGAATCGTGGTATTTTTTTTAACGAATGTATGATGTTTATCAATGTTGTTTTGAATGTTTCCTTAATTATTTCATCTGTAGCGAAATATATGTATTTATATTTTAAATAATTTAAAAGTTTTGTTTTCTTTTGGAATGCGAAATATAAAACAAAGAAGTTCTGGTGAGTTTTTAATACAACTTTTATGATTTAATTAATACAATTATTTTTTAAACTCCTAGTGAATGTTGAAAGTATTCTTACAAGAATTCTTTTGTCAAAGAAACTATTATTTTATTGTTATAATTAATAAAGAAGGATCGCACAACGCAACATTAATAAGAAACCAGAACCACTAGAAACTACTATCGTTTATTTATTTGAATAATGAATTCTGGTATTTTTTTAACGAACGATTGAATGATATTTATCATTGTTTTAAGTAATGTTTCTTTGATTTATCGTTTGAATGAAATATATGCATTTGTATTTTGAATTATTTAAAAGTTTTGTTTTCTATTGGAATGCAAAATATATAAGTTTCGGTGAGTTTTTAATACGACTTATGACTTAACTAATACAGTAATGTCTTAAACCTGTAGTGAGTGTTGGAAGTATTTGTACAAGAATGCTTTTGTCAAAGAAACTATTTTTTTAATATGATAATCAGAATAAAATCAATGCAAAAGGTAATATGTAATAAAATACTGTTATGAAAGAGGGATAAAAAGCAGAATAAATATTGAATTATTTTTCAAATGTTCATATAACTAAAGCTGTGTGATTTTAATTTGTGCATCAAGTATTCAAACAATGAAACAAATGCAAATTTTTGTATTTTGTGATCAGATCAGGAATTTTTTTTTTTTTAAATAAGTGACATGTGAACAATAAAGGGAATTTAAATTTGATAGACTATACACAAAATTTCTTATATGGGTTATAAGTCTAAAGAAACCTGTTATATTGAAAGAAAATTGATTATAATGCTTCATAAAATTGGTAAAACATGTCATAAAATTTCAGTACAGTTGGTAGATTTTATGTTCACCAGTACAGTTAATTATTCATAGTTTATGGCTTCTAAAATTCTACATAACACTCCTTTCCCCAGTTGACTATCTCTGCTACTTCTGCCGACAAGCTGTTTCTCACTTGTTTGTTGAAGAAAATTCAAAAACAAGTGCTCCTAAATATACATTAGAATTAAAAAAACAGAGGGATGACTGTACTCTGTAGGTACAGCTTGAAATGCATGTAAGCTTCTAGGTTTCCAAGTCAATATTTTACGAAAGAATCTAAAATTTCTAAACCAGAGGAATCCAAGTTATGGTTATACTTCTCTGTAAAATATGTGAATGAAAGCCCAGAGTTCTGGAAAACAATCATTTTATCTGATGAAAGCAAGTTTAAAGTTTTTGAACCAAAATAATGGTGCGGAGGAACTAAACACAGGAATGCATCCAAAGAATTTACTTCCAATAATGAAACAGGGAGGTGGAAGTGTGCTTGTTTGGAGCTGTAAGGAGGCTTCAGGGGTTGGTAATTTTGTCCCAATTGATCTAGGGGCTGCGGTAGCCTAGTGGTCATGGCTTCGGATTTGTGGCCAGCTTTTTTCGTTCAGTCTCGGGTTCGATCCTTGGCCGCCAAAGACCCACCGTGTAGCCGGGGCTGATGCACACTAAATCTGTTTGGGCCCAAAGTCCTCCCGTTGGTGTGGTGTGGATGTTAGGAGAGGGGGTGCCAGCTTAGGTGTCGTCCTCGTCACTTGGCCGTGGTTCAAAATTACGAGTTCCGTCGCCAATAGCCCTCGTGTTGCTTCTAGTGCGATGTTAATAAAAAACTAAACTAAACCTAATTTATCAAATCATGAATCACTAGTTTTGCATAGACATATTTTAACTATTATAATCTAGTGTGACAAAAATGGGTCTTCATAGTTATTATGTTTTTATGTATGATACATACAGCCTTGAATATGTGGTTAAAATTCTTGTTGAACTTGACAAACTTAAAAATTTTCTTCAGTCACCAAACATCAATCCTATGGAGTATTTATGGGAAATTCTTGATTAGAATGTTCAAAGAAATTCAATTTAAATTAAATATTACTTTCTTGATGACAGCTCTTAAACAAGAATGGGATTACATTTCTAGTGTACTGATATCAAAATTGGTTGAATCCATGTAAAGATGGTTCAAACCATTTATTCAATCTAAAGAGTATTCTACAAGGTATTAATTATAAAATTCTAGCTTAAGCATTTGAGATTATGTAAATTGCATGAATACTTTCCCCACCACAAAATTGTGTTTTATTTATGCTTTATATAAATAGAAAATTGTATATGGAAATTTGTTATATATACAATATATATATATATCTATCTATCTGTATGTATATATATGTGCATGTGTGTATATATGTATTAGAATACAATAATTACTTTTTGTGTAATTTAACTGAGCCTTTTTTTTTTTTACCAACAAGGCTTTTTTAGACTATGACAATCAATGTACGAATACTTTCTACACTCACTGTATTTTAATTGCTCTTTATGCTAAAAGTTCTTGTGTGTATTTAGTTCGAAACATAAGTGTTTAATTTAATGATAAAAATATTTTTATTTTTACTAAACATTATTTAAAAATGTAAAATTAGTTTTGATTGTTAATTTTCAGCATAAATATGAAAATCAAATTAACCCAAAGAATGGGTATGAGTATTTGATTTGAATCCTCTTCTCATCAACAACTAAACAGAAGTTTTAAAAATATTCAATTAAAAATTTATTTTTGTATTGAACAGTTATAACTTTAAAACATTTTCCAATATCTCAGCCTTTTAAAATTCTGTATTACTTTAATTTTTACTAACAAAAAGTATTTGATGGATATGATAGATGAAAGATTTTTATAAATCTACATATAATATTATACCATTAAATATTTGCTAAATTTCTTTCACTTTATATCTTTACAAAATACATGTAGTCAAAATTAGATTTATTAAAAAATATTTTTTTTTGATCTACTATTAAAAAAAAAACTGTTCAAGATGTTAACATGTACTTAGAACTCTATTCAAACGATAACTTAAGAATTGTGTTGGCCTGGGCAGCATATAGAAAGAGACAAAGATCAAGGACCGCATGGTATGCTATGGAGAAGAAATCAATTAATTTGAATTTCTGAGTTGGGAAAATACCAAGGCTAGTTTGGTGTGATGAGACGCGGCTGGCGGTTTTCGTTCAGTCGCGGGTTCGATCCTTGGCTACCAAAGACCCGCCGTGTAGCCGGGGCTGATGCACGTTAAATCTGTTCAGGGCCCAAAGTCCTCCCGTTGGTGTGGTGGGGATGCTAGGAGATAGGGGTGCCAGCTCAGGTGTCGCCCTCGTCACTTGACCATGGTTCAAAATTACGAGGTCTGTCGCCAATAGCCCTCATATTGCTTCTAGTGCGACTTTAATAAAAACTAAAACTAAAACTTGGTGTGATGAGAATTGATGATTCAGGATATCACCCAATAAGTTTCACTCTCTTCAATGTCACAGCTTACATATAGATTTTTACCTTTGACATTTTTTTTTGTCCATTCTGCATTTTCACCAATCTTTGGTTTTTTTTAAATACTTTAACTGAAAGTAATTTATAAATTCTGATGAATTATTTTAAATTGTTGATGTTGATATGAGTTTTTGTGTAAAATTTTTTGCTTTTGCAATGACTATAAATAATTTTCAGGATCATACATTCAATAAAGTTGCTCCTTCGTTAAAGAAAAATGAAGATATTTTCACTCTTTGATTGCTTATGTAATGTTGTTGTAATGTGAATCAGTGAACTGTATTAAGGTTAAATGGAAGGGAAAAAAAAGACTCAGAAATATCAGTTACTGTAGTTAATAAGTATTTAAAGAAAATTTTACCAATTTCTGTACTGATTTTTTTTTTTTTTTATCTAAAAGTGTCATATTTTATGAACTTTGATTAGGTGTGTTTAAAAAAATATATTTTATGGAACAAATATATTTATTATGTGAACTCATTTAAAAACTTTTTGAATGAACTCTTAGATCATATAAATTCCTATTATGTTTCTGACTATCTATTTCATGTAATTATTTTGTTTAATAATAATCATCATGAAGGTATTTGTTTTACAAATTTTCTGTACCAATTAAGTATTTTTCAACATAGATAAAAAAAAAAAAAATGATGGACATTTATGAAGATATACCTCTCTACACTGTTGTATCCATTTGTATTGAACATGTTAGTTTTTTAATAATATTTTGTAATATTTCATTACTTATCATAAATGTATATTTAAATATATATATTATGTGTATATATATATATATATATATATATATATATATATATATATATATATATATATCATAAATGTATATTTAAATATATTTATTAAATACATTTTTTTGCAGGTAAAAAGTTATTATGACTACAAATAACAAAATCTCATTAGATGATATGGATACTTCATTAGACAGAGATCTCCAGCTATTGGATATTACTCCTACTAATACTGATTGTATTGGATTCAACAATTCTAAGCAAGAAACTTTACCCATAAATTGTATTCATACGTAAGTGTGTTATCTCACTTAAGCTTATGTTCCTGGTTTTTCTTGTGATGACAAGTATTGTTCAGGATTGTACATATATGTTTGAAAAAAAAAAAAAAAAAAAAAGTGCTGAAACATGGGAAAAGTTTTTTTTTATTAATGCTGGGAAATAGATGAATCAAATACAATTGTCCTTTGGCAAGTTCAGGTATTGGATAGTTAAACCATCTGTCAAATGAATGTTTTTACAGCTCATTCAATTTTCATTAACATTAGTTATGAAAAATGCTGAATTGATGGATACTGCTAAAGTAAATAAAATGCAAAACTGCACACTTACATTCAATCCAAGTAATCAACAGCAAACTGAATACTTCTGAAGTGAACCTGGCCATATTTTTTTCATCATTTGTCTGTTTCATCAATGAGTAGTCAAAACATAGAAGTATGTTATTCTGGATAACAATAAATAAATAAATAAATAAATAAATAAAAAAAAAAATGAGAAACATTTCATTGTATTATTTAATTTTTTTTGTATTTGTAGAAACACATTAAATGTATAAATTGAAATTCATTATTACCAAGACTTTGAAGAATTTGGCTATATTTGCAAACTGGCTTAGTCTTGAAAATTGTATCATACGAGTACATGATATAGAATTTTGTAACTTTCTAAATGTTTGGAGTATACATTTAGTATTTTTGTGTGATTACTGCCTTATGGTGGGTTGCAAACAATTTATGATCAACTGGTATTCAAATCATAGTTTTAAATAATTTAAAAAAACTTTGATTGTCAATGCTATTATAACGGATTTGCCAAGTTCAACAAAGATTATGTATCTTTTCCATCAAACCAGATGATTTCTGCATCTGGTTGAAAGTTATAAGGGTCAAAAATGATTTTGATATCAATTGGAAATTAATACTTTGAGTTTATTGAAAGAAAGTATCAGTGAATTTGTTAAAACTCTCAAAATCTAAATATCTATCTGCATACACTCAAAATGCAATGAAAAAAGTGACTAAAATAATTCTTAATAATAAAGTTCCTATAAATGTTTTGTTGTACTGAATGCACCAGACTGTTTATTTCTGACAAAACTCAAATTTCTACTTTCTGTAGCCAACATTCCTTTTAATTTTGAACCATAGTCAGATGACAAGTTTTATATCTGAGCTTATATAGAATCAAATCATTCCAATGTGAGGACTTTGAACTCATACAGATTTAATGTGCATCAGCCCTTCTATGTGACTGGTCTTTAATGGAATTAGGTCTTGCACTTAACCTTTAATAAAGCATCACTGCCCATCAGCTTGCTGCTATGAATACTATTCTAGCATGTACACTATTAATGTGTTATCTAGATAAAATGTTTCGCCTCTAAATTACTTAAGTGGGAAAAGATAAGAAAATTATTCCATTATATATATATATATATATATATATATATATGGGATACAAAAGTTTTTTAAGCCAGAATGTTTATTCACATGTGAATTTGTAAATCAGTATTGTTTTCAATCAGAATATCCTGAGATTTATATTGCTTAAGTTGTCTTGAAATATTTAGTTTAAGAATTTTTTAAATTTATAATTGGACTTTCTTCTAAAGTATGGTTTTCGTTTCAGCTATTTAAAAATAACTTATGAAATGAAGAGCGACAAATTTAAAAATTTTAAAGTTATTTTTTATCATTTACAATGAACAGCAATTGATTTATTAGCATTGAAATACTTATACAGCACTTTGTGGGAGTCAAATACTTATGTGGGAAGTCACATCTGATTATAAATCTTCAATTTGATTATTTTCATAAAATTTTTTAATTGAATTTTAATATATATATATATATATTACTTTGTGCTTATTCTTTTTATTTACTTTACATCTATTCATATAGATTTATAAAAAACTAATAATAATCATGTATAAAAAATTGAAAAGTTTAAAATTTATTTAAAGATAATTATTTAATATGTTAAGAACTCTTTATATATAAGACTTTTGAATTGTCTCAGTAGTATAGTGTTATTCAGCGAGACATCAATTATGTGGCAATCTACTGAAATTGTGTTTCAATTATTACTATCATAATGCTTATTTTATGCAAAGTGTTTATTGATAACTATTTTTAATGAAATATATTTAGTTACTTCTGAAATTTTTTTTCTTTTTATTTACAGAGAAGAAGAAACAGAATCTGTGAAAAATATCTTGGATAGAGATAGAAAATTAAAAGTATGTATTCAATATATGTATGTTTTACTGGAATGAATGATTTTATCAAAGTTAATGTAAAAATACTTGTTTGAAGGAATGACCAATCATTGAGTTCTTACTTAATGAAAATATTTATGCAGACTACAATTCATTAAGTACATTTCATATAAAATTTTGCAATGAGCTGGTACTTTTATGAGGATAATTTTTCAATGTTCAAACCAACTTATGAGTGACTTTCAGAGAACTTGTAATTTAACTGTTGATTGTGATATCTCAGCAGTCCTTAGTCAAAACAATGTTTTAAATTTATTTTCCTATCTTTTATGTATAAGTGTTTTACAAAATAATATATTATTTTCAAAAATTAAACAATTTAATTCAATAAAAATATTTTTTTTTTCAGTTAAAAGAAACTGTATTTAAAGAGAAAAATAGAGCTAAACTTGAAATTTAAAAAAATATTTATATTACAGAATATACTATGGAATTATTTTTGTAATCGTATGGAGTAATAAAAAGTCCAAATAATAGTTTCTATCCAAATATTGCTGATATACATTTTATTTTCCTTTCAGTAATGTAACCCAAATAAATATATATTTTATGCTATTTAAGTGAATACACACACACTCACACATATATATTCACAGCTGCAATAAGATGTGAAGAGATTTGTATTATTTCTGGCAGAAATTTCATTTGTTTTTAAAGACTTTTTTTAAAAACTTCTTTCTTTACATGTGTTTGTCTTTTATTTTAATCATTTAGCTGAAGAACCTCTTTCAATAATAATGTCAAAAAAATTTTTAAATAAAATTTTAATTTATTTTTTTCATTGTTTTACATTTTTTGACAAACATTCTTCATCGAATAATTTTTAATGAATTAAATGTAATTCATCCTCAATGCATTACTTTGTCAACAGTTAGCTAAATGCTTTTCAAATAAAATTATAGATGGTGAACATTTACATTTGCTGAAAAAAAAATTATATATAACTCTGTAAGAGTTGGCAAATTTCAGTTATGAATATGAATTTTTTTCAGTAATTAAAGAATTAAGTATAATACTAAATATTTATACCAACTTATTTGTTTAATGTTGAATGAAAGGAAATACTAATGTCTCACATGGAAAAAAATATTCTCATTAAAATGTTTTGACATATTTTAACATTTGATATGTAGAATAAATAAAATTATTATTTTTATTGAATTTTTTTTTTAAAATTGATAATTTTAAAAATAACAATTGTGTTTTTATCATTTCTACTCCACATTGCAAATCTGAATACCTTACATTTCACTTGTGATGTTATTTTTGCATTGATGACTGAGATATAAAATTTCTAAAAGCTATTAAAACAATCATTTTTTTCTTCTGTAATTTGGTAGAAAAAGCATAGGTATATGTTATAATAGAAAATAATTATCTTCTCCCCATATTTAACTTTTTTAGAAATGATTTGTTGGGAAAATTATCTTATTAAAAAATTTTCTGTGAGAATTTATTTCATTATAGGAGGCAAAATAAAGTTTGATTTGAAATATCTTGCTGAATTAAAAGAGTATTCCATTTTAACTGTAGATATATGCTATGAGAAGTTTTATTCAGCCATATTTATTTAATAATTATTTTGATTATTTTCCGTTTATTGACCACAATTCGAAATGATTCTGTTATGTTTGTATTGTTTCACAAATATAACTGAATTGTTTCTCATTCATATTGAAATTTCTCATTATTAAAATTAAGTTAACATATGTGTAGTTGCACTTTTCATGTCATAAAATTTCTCCTTAAGATAGCTTGATTGACTTGGGATGGCGGTGGTAAAATATAAAATTGAAAAATATTTCCATTGAATTTTGTAGGAAATTAAAATAACTACAAAATTTTTATGTTGACTTTTTTGATATTTAATTTTATTTATTTCTTTTGAAAAATAGTTACCTCATTATACTTCCAGTATTTAAAATGCCTTAATGAGATATTGAATCATTATCATTTTTAAAAGGCCAAAATAATTAAATAAGAAATAAATTACATTTCATTGGCAATTCTCTCATAAGTGTCATAATTATTGCCAATATTGATTAATCTAGAGCATTTCTTAGAAGTGTACCTACTATTAATGATTTAAACCAATCTGGCATGGCCAACCAGCAGCTTGTTTGCTGTATGTAACTCCTCCAATGCCAACCTGTGGCTCATGGAGCTTAGTCATGATCTAAAACAAAATTTTAAATATTTATTGTACATAGAAGTTCCAAGGTGCATTCCTCCATGAGTCATTCGTGTCGTATCCTTTTACTATGAGAATATCTCAATCCATTCACTCTACTATCTAAACATTTTTTTTCTTCTATATTCTTGTTCAGAAACAATTATAAATTGTACTCAATTTAAAAAGCATTGGCTGTCTTGGTAAGTGGGTGATATGTAATGTATACCTAACCAGGAAACTCACTGAAGGGCATTTTGCACGACTAGACACGGAGGAAATGCAATGCATGGTCATGCATAATAGCACAGCCAGACTGCCTGCAGCAAACCTAATTTATTTGACCCAGAAGTGTATGGTTCCAGACAGACTGACTGCTTGGTGTATTTTGATCACTAATAACTTAGCAATAGTATTGTGTTGTAAGTGCAGGAAGTTTTTTAAAAATTATATTTCATACAAATACATTTAATTCAATAAAATATAATTTCCTTTTATTTATTGCAGAATGATATTGATTTCTGTAATGGACGTCAGGAGGATTAGTTGCTTCCCATGATTCAAGAGGTGAAAGTAGTTGCAGTTTTTAATGTGAGAATTAAAGTTGGCTTTAAAAGGGTCAAAATTAAAAAATGGTGATAAATTGAATTCATCACACACTCATATATGTGTAATGTGTCCCATGGCAATAAGATGCATTTTTCAAAACAGTCTTTAAAAGTCTTGGGTTGGGCAGGCCTGATTTACAAGATAAAATAGAAAGAAAATATATTAATTTTTTTTTCAGAATTCATCCAGAATATGTAGCATTGATCTTGCCATTACCACCTATAGAGAAGAGGTAAATGAATCAAATTACTTATTCTCTAAAACTTGCTACTTTTTTCAAAATACTTCTGTTTTAATTTGTCTGTTTTGTTTCTGTTTTAAAACAGTTCACTACTTTTTTTAGCAATTTTATTTTCTTATTTATAAATGAACATTTAAAAAATATTAATGAACTACCAAAATATTAGTGTATGCCTTTCTAACTGCTTTTAAAGGAATACATTTGAAGTAAATATATTTTTTGACTTCTTAGTGTTTAAATTTTTTGTCATTGTATGTACTTAATAATTTTAAAATTTGTATGATTTGTAAGGAAATGTTTAGTCCTTTATCATTGAAATACACAAAAAAAATGCACAAAAATGAGTTGAACACTTTTATTCATTAGGCTTAATTGCCTCTAAAGTAAAAACATTACAAGCAAGCTTCTGTCAATATTTGGACAGTTGCCTATCCGGCAAAGTGAAAAACGTTACAAAGAAATTGTTTCCAGATTTACAAGTAATGTTTTAAATATTAACAATTACAATTTTAAAAGTTAACAATAAAGTAATTTTGACAATTATACAAAAATGAATACAGTTGTTAACATAAAATGCAAAATAGTAATTTACAAATACCTAAATATAGAATTATGAAATTCATCTTAAATATTAGTAATTATTTTTCAATGTATAATGTTCTATACTTTATTACATTTCTTATTTATTAAACTGACTTCACTTGTGCAGCCATTAGTTGGCAAAGAATTGAAAAACATTGTTCCAACAGATTGTTACTGAGATATTGACACCCAATAAATTCGTAATAAAATTATAATTTGATCAATTAATTTTTATTTCACTCGTTACTTGAAGATAGGCAATGAAAAAAAAATGTAACATAAAGTAAAGAGTAAATTACAGCTAAATAAAATTTTTGTTTGCCAATGAATCAGATCTCCTTAGAATTTGGCATCTTGGCATGACTGTGGTTGACGGTGGGTTAAATTTATGTTACTTGCAATAGCTATCATCTCATCTCTAAGTGCAATATTAATGAACAATCAATCAAATATGTTACTTACCAAGTATAAGGGGGAAAAAAAGATAGTCTTAAGGAGGAAAATTTAGACTGTAATTTTCTCACAAATGATATCTGTTAAAATATTTTTCATGCTACAATTAATTTAACAAAAAAGAAAAGAGAAATCCAAAAATTTATTAATCTTGATTTTTGGTAAAGAGTTATTTAAGAAGTGGAAGTAAATGTTTCTAAAAAAAAATGTGAAGATCTTTTAAGATATGGGCTAGTTATAGTTTATAATTATCTTAAAGGTTTAAAATTATCTTGTGAAATTTTATTTGTAAACATGATTAAATGTATCATACTATGTAAAAAAAATTATAGAAGTCTGTTGCAATACAAGTATATATATATGAAAATAGAACTTATTTTTTTAACTCATTATAATTTTGATTATGAGATCGTTATTTGTCTTTATTAATAAGTTATTTCTTCCTCTTATAGATTCTTCTACAAATAGAAACAAATCCTGTTACTATTATTCAAGGCCCCATTGGATGTGGGAAAACTACTCAAGTACCTCAATATATTTTGGATTATCATCAGTCCAAAGGATCATACTGTAATATAATAGTAACACAACCTAGAAAAATTGCTGCAATTAGTATAGCAAGACGAGTGTGCCAAGAAAGAAAATGGCAATTAGGGAGTATTGTTGGTTACCAGGTAAAATTATGAATAAAACTATAAATTTATCTATAGTATGATAAATGAGCTCTGCTGTATGAAATAACAAGTAACTCATTTGAAATATGAATTGTAAATTTGATTCCTATTGAGTCATTTTGTATGTTTGTGATATATCAGTATTTTAAAACTGTAAATAAATTTGAGTTACCATTTTCAAGGGGTACAGGTTGTAAATTTAAGCACATTTTTAATATTAGCTTGTTATGAGCAAAAAAAAAAAAAAAAAAGGCAATATTTTGGTTTATTATTACTGTTTTAAGTGCACCAGTAGTGTTTGCATATACAGGGGTACCTCCCATTAAGGGACATCCACTGGACCAAACATTTTGTCCCTCTTAAATAGAGGTGTCCCTCAATAAGAGGTTAATACATATTCTATTCAAAGGGACCAGGACCAACATAATTGTCCCTTTAATAAAGGGGTCACTTGAAAGAGGTACTACTGTAATCATTCTCTTCATTTTCTGGAATTTAATATATATTTCCCCTTAATTAAAGTATAATTTTTTTTTTGTTATTTATATTTTGTTCCTACAACGAGAGGTCATATTTTGTATTACTTTGAATTGAATTGCAGTAGTTACAGCAATATCAATAATAAAAGTACCTATTTTTATCAATTCTTTTCAGTCTCTAAAATAATTTGATCTGAAAAGTAATGTAGAAAAATAAATAAATAAAGTGTATAAATATTCCAAATGTGTATTACTTTCCCACAGGTGGCATTAAATTCAAAATCATCTCCAGGTACTCAGTTAAATTATGTGACTACAGGTGTTCTTCTAGAGAATCTTGCAAATGCAAAGCGAATGGATATGTACACTCATATTATCATCGATGAAGTAAATGATCAAATTTCTTTTTTCAAATTTATTTTAATTCAAATATTTGACTTTTAAAATTATATAGACTTTAAATTATGTAGACAGTTAAATTTCTTCAATTTTTGTGTGGATGATTATAATATTTATTGGAAAGATACATTTGTCTTGACAAATGTATCTTTCCAATAAATATTATAATCATGACTCTCAAACTTTGATCATGTCTTATGACATGATTAAAAAGTGACATTTGCATGAAAATTTTGCTAGTAATTTAGGTACATCTCATTAATAATTTTAATAGAAATTGCAACTGAGACATTTAACTGTTTAATGATATAAATATATCTACCATCCTGCAATTAACTGAGAGTGTAATATTAGACAGACTTATGTTACATAATATTTGTATTTAATATTTAGAAAATAGCACTGTGCATTATATTAATTTTTCTCTGTATAAGTAATTTCAACAAACTAAGAAAATCTATAATTTAATTTTCAAGGTAGTCTCCAAAATTTTCTTCCTTTTGAATTAAAAAGAATTGAAACAGTATTACCTCCAGTTTTCATATTCATGTGTTTTTTCAGTGATATATCTGAAAATTAGAAGAATCAATAAAGCTTTTTATATAAAATGGTATCCTGGTATTCAGTTCAAGTAACTTCAGATTGTAAAAAATACTTCAATAAACAACTCAATGTTTACCTTGCAATACAATTTTATCAAACTTGGAAGTGCTTTAATTACTGTTGTAAGTCTTCTGTACAAAATAACAATAAAAAGAAAACCATCATTTAGAAGTGTTTTATTTTGGAAGCACTTTAACGACTTTTAATCAGGACAATCCCATATTACAGAAGAAAAAGTTCTGCCCAGGTGTACATTGAAGAGAAAGTTAGAGAACCAATTATACTATTTATTTGGAAAATAACAGGATTAATGTCTAGCTATTCAATAGAGTTGATTGATTGTGATTCAAACCTTACTAAGTAGGTAATTCCATTTAATTTTATTAAATAATTTGACACCAACGTAGTAAATTGATATTTTAAAAGATATTTTGTATTCCTTATATTCCTTTCTTAGTAAAAATGTATATCAGTGGTTCTCAAGCATTTTCTCTTCAATATTTTTTTTTGTCATAATTTTTTTCCCTGACATATTTTGTAATCATGACAAAAAAATGCTCAGATGTCCCAAAATTTCTGTGTTCTCTAAATGGCGAGTTTCAGAATTTTTTTTTTTTAAAAAAAATTATGTAATGTATTGAAATCTATATCTGTGATTAAAACATTTGATGTTGAATTTTTTGATCTTGTTGGTTGACCTTTCTTTTATTATTGGGAAGTCCTTAAATTGAATCTTGGAATTAGTTGATTTAACAACAATTTTCCTGATAGTTCTTATTCTATTACTGCAGGCCACATGAATAATTCTCTTGATATGATACTGTCTCCATTATTTTGCTTAGATTGATTCTGAGATTATTCTCAAAATTATTAAATTGTTCCCATTTCCTTTTAACACTGAAAAAAAGCATTGCATTTTAGAAAAAAATATATCGTGCTGGAATCTTAAAGGGAATGTAGCTGTTATTCTTAGTATGGCTAAGTATCTCTAGTATTACATGTCAAAAGTTTTGTAGTTGGGGGACAATTATTTTTATCATTAATAAGCTAGTTACCGTTTCATTTGCCTTATCATATAAATAAATATCTTGTATTGTCGCATTTGATTGTAGAATTTTCATGCAAGTGTTTAGGAATAAAAAAAAATTTTTTAAAATAATTTTGCATAGTAGGTATTATTTTGAAACAAAGATTCATAAATCTTTTATTTCTCTGGACAGTTTGTTCATCCTCTTTGTATCTTAGCAGTATGCATATTGCAGTTTGAGACCTCTATATGTATTTGATTGATAACAGAAATATTGAAACTACGCTTCCTATTAATTTTTTTTTTTAATGCAGAAGTTGATCAAAGCACTCATTGCTTTTCTGTAAATGAATATTAAAATTTAAAGATTGGTTATGGAAATTTTGTTATTTATTACAATGTATTTTTCAAGAATTACATGTTTTTAAGTTTAGTTTTGATGTGTATGCATAAGTTTTCAATTTCTAGGAGGTAAATATTTTTTGTTCTAATATTTTGCATTAAGTATCAAGATGGTCATGTGACCATAACAATTTTTTTTAAGGAAATACTAAAACGTAACTTCAAATTAGTTCTCAATATTTTTAATGACTAAAAATAAACTTAATACAATTATGTAAAAAAATAAACAAAATGAAATTAATATGTAACATGAAGGAAAATAACTCTAGTAATGCCTTTTGAAATGAAACTACTCAGTTTTACAATCATACTTAGTATCCTTTGTTAATGAGACATTTCTTGAAATGAGTTTAAAATGTTATGTTCATTTGAAATTTTTTTCTATTTTCATTTTTAATTGATTTTTAGTATCATTTTCAGAATTGGGTTTGTGAATTTTGTTTATGCTGTGTAATTTTATCATTAAATCATAAATATCTCCATCCAAAGTTGTATGGTACAAAAGTGAGATTTTTCTTCTGATACATATTCTTCAAATAATTTAAATTTTTATTCATTTCAGTGCATTTAATTTTTTAAGAAAATTATTTATTTATTAGGGGGACTGGAAAGTAATGTTGTTTTCTTAAGTTAAATTCACACGACTACATTTTTAACAAGTTTTTATTTCTAATCAACAATATATCCACCTTCATTATCAACAACATTTTGCCATCTAGTATACAAATTTTCAATGACGGAGCAGTAAAAATCAATCGGTTTTTCTGTAAAATATGTTGAGATAGCATTTTGGACATCATCAAAATTTTCTAATTTTTTGCCACTAAGACAATGTTGCAGTGATTGGAATAAATGGTAATCCAAGGGTGCAATATCGGGCGAGTATGGTGGGTTAGGCAGTACCTCCCACCTGAATTTGTTAATTTTGTCTAAGGTCCGTTTTGCACAGTGTGGTCTTGCATTGTCATGTTGCAGAATAACTCCTTTTCTGTTGACAATTGCCGGATACTTTTCAATCAAAGACTGGTTTAATTCTTTCCAATTGTTCACAATAGACATCTGCATTAACAGTTTGTCCAAGTTTTAACACTTCAAAGTGAACAACTCCGTGTGTATTCCACCAAACACACAGAAGTGCCTTTTTGGGGTGTAAACCTGGCTTTGCAGTAGTTTGTGGTAATTCATTTCGGCTGAGCCACTGCCTTTTGCATTTCAGATTGTCGTACAGGACCCATTTTTTGTCTCCAATGATCAAGTGATCAAAAACGGATCTGTATGGTGCCGTTGAAGCAATACGTTGCACATGATGGACCGGTTGGCTTTATTCTGTTCGGACAGATTATGGGGGACCCAAACACCAGCTCTGCTTATTTTCCCAATCTGTGGCAAATGTTCTTGGATGGTTGACCAAGGTTGGTTAAGGCTGTTTGAGAGTTCCTCAATTGTTTGACATGGATTTGCTTCCACTTCTGCCCTTAGCACGTCGTTATCTAATGTTGTTGCATCCGAGAGATCAAAATTGCCTGATCTGAACTTGGAGAACCATATTTGGCATTTTCAAACGTCCAATGCACTTGGATAAACATTGCAAATGTTTTTAGTCGCAGCAGTTGCGGTATTACCCTTGCGAAACTCAAAAAGTATTCAATGCCAGATATGCTCTTCTGGTATTTGGCTGGCCATTTCACCCTAAATTGCAAAAAAAAAGTCTTATACTTAATTATTCAGAAGCAAATATGATACAATAACCTCAAAATCTCTTTGACACACCTTCTAAGTACGTAATGAGCTACCAAATGACAATCAAATATCGACATGCGTAAAAACGACATTACTTTCCGGTCCCCCTAATATATTCCCTTATTATTTGCTAATACTATTTATTATGTATGAATAGTTGAAATGCATCTAAATTGGTTTTTATTTAAGTGATGAATGTGTTTACATATAGGTACATGAAAGGAATCAAGAAGTTGATTTTGCTATTTTACTGGTTAAAAAATTCTTAATGACTAATTCACAGAGTGTGAAGGTATGTTTTCTTTTTTCATAAACTGTAACGATAAATATCTTTATTTTAATATCATTGAAAATATGATCCAACAAACTTAATTTTAGTTGGGAAACTAATAGCTCATACATTTCTGTGGTTAAAAATAATTTAAATTCAAAACTTTTTGTTTAGTCTTTGTAAATGGGTCAATAGAAGATAAAATCTACTCCTTTAATTGTTTTAATAAGAAAACATATGTATCATATTTGATTATAATTTTGGAATTAATTCCACTTTTCCTTTTTTCTGGTGTACATTTTCTTTTTTATTTTAAAATTTGATTTATAATACTTATTTTTAAAATTATATGTCAATGATTTTTTTTATGGGTAAAATATGTGAGATGCATGCTGATTTCAGTTAATCTGTTTCACAATAAGGCATTATATAGCAAGGGTAACCTAACTGGTTTATGAACTACTTGCAGTTTTAGTACACAGTATATGGTAAATTCTACAGAATTACATGAATATCTTAGAAATTTCCAGTACAAATGATTCCTGGAATATTCGAGACTATAAGTAAATTCTAAAAAAATCCAGTGCATATTTGAGTTGTAGAAATAATAAACTATAGAAATAAAATATCAAATTGAAGAAAACTATTGCAAACTCATTGTAATTTTTATTACTGCTTACTGTAGTAATTTGTTTTACTCTGTAATGATATTTATGAAACTGTACATTTTACAGTTGTTACAAATTAACACTTGATCAAGTTAATCTGTATAACTTTTGACAGTATTTTAATGAAACTTTAAATTAGTAGTTGCCAATACTGAGAACTTTAAAGGAAATAATAGAATTAAATAGCATCTTTAATATCTTAATGTTTGCAACTTTGCTTTTTTTTCGTAAACATTTAATTAAATAATTTTGTAAGTCGTTATTCTTAAAATATCTATTTTTTTTAAGTATATGTATCTTATATGTATGTGTGACTGTGATTACTATTTGGCAGCTTATAAATTGTATGCCTGAATAAATATTATAATTTCATATGCTTTTTTTTTTTAAAGAAATGAAAGCAATCTTGTAAAAAAATTTTTATTTCTACTCTTCTCAAACTTTCAATTGTAATCATTTGTGACATTATACAAGTTTTTATGTCTTTATAATGTAGATTAAAATTTAAAATATAATCATAGTACATTAGTATATTAATTGATGTAAATAAACTATATATCTTTCTGTATTAATAATTACACTTAAAAGATAATAACTTTTAGTGCAATGCTATTGTCTCTATGTGCACTGGTGTTCAAAATTAAGAGAATTTTCTGATTTGGTCGATTGTCTCTAGAACTACTGGACAGATTTTATTGAAATTTGGTTTGTACATAGGGTTGATATAATACAAAAAAAAATGACCATTCAACAGTTATAATACACGCACATGATCATGCGTAACACTCATCGGAGTCTCAAGGTATGAAACAACAGTTGCAGAGTAGAACAAAAAAAATAGGTTAAATAGGAGGGTATGGTCCCCTTTTACAGATATATAGGCCTCTGAATGTGATTTTATGCTGGAAATAGTGGAGTTTATGAGTTCTTGTGGTAATTTGTCCTAATTCAGCAACGCTGTCTTCAGGTCTTGAATGGTTTTTAGAGGGGGTTGCGAATTGCAATTGCCCTCCCCAGAACGTCCCAGGTATGCTTTATATGATTGAAGTCAGGAGATCTGGCTGGCCAATACATCCGGCGAACATCCTCACTTTCCAGAAATTCGTTGACCAGCTGAATTGTCATCCATTAAAAGGAAATTAGAACCAATTGCACTCCTGAAAAGGCAAACATAGTAATCCAAGACCTCATCCGTATACCTCTCAGCAGTCACAGTGCCTCTTTCAAAGACATGGAGGTGTGTGGGGCCATCCAAAATGATGTCCGCTCAGACCATCATACCTCTGCTGAGCTAATGGTCAATTTCTTGGAAATTGGAGGGCAGGTAGTGGGTCCCTGGTTTTCTCCATATGAAAGTACGGGGGAAATCACTGGTAGGCTGAATTGGGTCTCATCAGTGAAGAGAATGGTCACCCATTGATTAATGCTCCAATCCATATGATATCTGCATCATTTTAAGCAGACTCTCCTGTTTGCAGAATGCAAACAACAGGTCTGCTGGCAAACAGCCCTCTCTCATGAAGTTTTCTGGGAGCAGTCACCATCGAAACTTTGGTTATTTTGGCCGCATACAACTCGTGAAATACCTGAGAAGCCGTAGCATCTGTTACGCCTCATAAGTAGTGATCTTCTCTGGCCGTCAAGACTCTTGGATCACCTTTCCCAGACTTTCTCTCAATGGATCTGGTATCTTTAAACTGTTTCCATGAGGTGAACTCGACGCTGGGTGTTAAATCAAATTCTCTGCAAATCTGGATTTGAAACTGGCCGGCTTCTAGCCTATTCACAGTTTGCCTCCTCATTCCATCATCTAAACATTGGTGGTTACTCAGTTTTACTGTCTGAATGTTAATTGAAGTGATTGCTGCAAGAAAACACCAAGAAATTCAGCGGAATGTGCTACTGAACGAAATGCGGATTTCGACATGTATGCTTATAAATCCTGTTTTTCGAATAGTTTCGCCACTGTGCACGTATACGCTTGCATATTCCATGCACAAGATTTGCATCTTTGTTTCGAAGAAGTATTTTTACATTTCATTCAATTCAATTCATGAAATTCGACAAAATATGCAAATTCTCTTAATTTTGAATACCAGTGTATATTTCACACAAATCTTAGATTTTCAATTTTAATTCAAGCTTACCAACATGTATTTTTTAAAAGAGGAAAAAGAGATGTGCTGGGGGAACAACATATAACATTGAAGGGGTAGAGAAATATGAATGTATTTTTTTTATTGAAACTAGTTAATTAACTGAATTTTAGAATATCTCAAATAATGAATTTTTAAATGAAAGTATATATGCTATCAAATTGTTTAGAGAGAGAGAGAGAGAGGAATGAAATTGTTTGTAAAATCTTTTGAAATGTTTTTTATTTATTAAACTGGGCTGGGATTTTTTTCTAGTTTGTATGATTTATAACAACTTGATTTTCATGTGTTTTAGATTATTTTAATGTCTGCAACATTTGACGCATCTGAATTTACTCAATACTTTTCATTGACTTCTCTTGGAAATTCTGTTCCAATCCTAGAAATAGAGGGAAAATCAAAAGATGTGACTGAACATTACTTACATGACTTGAAATTTTTTTTTAAAAAGGTACAGGTCTAAGTTTTACTGTGTGCAACTCATTTGATGTGTAACAAAAGTTTTAAATTTATTTAAATTCAAATGTTTGTGTAAATTAAATTTGTTTGATAGTTTGAATTGAAAAATATTAATTTTTTAAATTTTTTTTTTTCATTTCAATTGTAAATTAAAATAGAATTAATTTCTATAGTAATTAAAAATAAACATTTTTTGAGTTAAAATGGTTGCAAATTATTTTAATGAAATTTTAATTAGAAAATGAAATCTTTAATATAACAGTTTTAGCTCTATGTTTCCCTATTTTTAAAATAACTAAGAATGGAAAGTTATAAACATTGAGCTAAAACTGTATGTATCATGTATGTACATATATACATATACATATGTTATTTCATTTTAATTGCTGTATTAACAAAATTATTGGTGTCCCTCATTATTCTTGGGTACAAAAACCACCATTAATCATTCTCTTCTGTTCTTTCTCTTTTTGTCTTCACATGGTACATTTTGCTTTTTGCTCACTATGTAAGACATATTGTTTTTGCTTCTATTAATCGAACACAGCTTCTTGTCAAATGAAAAATTCCTTTATATTGGAATAAACACTATTTATCGTATTATATACCTGAAGGTTCTTCAAAATAAATGAAATCAAACCTATCTATGAGAATGCACAGAAAGTAAGAATATTATAATAAATTCAAATTAATTATATTAATCAAATTTACTACATTAATGTCTAAGAAACTACATAATTAAATAAATCATTAAAAACTAAAGTATAATTAATGTAACTCATAAAATTATTATAATTAAAATTATGTAATTAAATAAACTAAAATGAAAATGAAAAACAAAAATTTATTAAGTAACTGAAAACTTATGAGAGAAAGCCAGTGAAAAAAAAAAATCAAAAATTTAGAAGAATGGAAATAATGTAATTAATACTGATCCGTACTTTGGACTAGAATAATGTATGTTTATAATGTTATTACTGTCAAACTATCACGCTTCAGTTATTTACATTATATAAAATATTGTAACAACCCAAAAATCTGCAAAATTCAGAAAATCGACCATAGAAAAGGGAGGAAAAAATGAAAGTTGTACAAATATTAATCAAATACAATTAAACTGCAAACAGCAAAAATATACATTAATAAATATCTAAAAAATTGTCCAAGCAACAAAATTGTTAAGAAACATATGAATTTAAAAAAATCTAAACAACCAAATTAACTAAAAAAATAAACATGCAAAAAACAAAATGTAAAAAATACCAATGACACATTATCATAAATAGTGTAGAAACTTTAATGACAACAGCCATCAGCTGAAAGTAATAATTATGTAACTATTTATAGAAAATGTAAATAAATAATATTAATAAAAAAAACAAGCATTACTATAACCAAAATTTTAAGAATTAAAACATTACAAAGTTTATACATATTAGCCTACCACTATTCTACATGAAAGAATTCACCACCCAAAATGAACACTTTTGGATTAATTTTTTTTTAAATAAAACATGCCAGTAAATTGATAAATTTAAACAAAACAATTTTTTTTACTATTAAGATTACTGACCAAAAATTAAAATTATATTTATTTATAAAATGTACATGTTTTTTTAAAAAAAAAACAAAACCTTAGATAAGGATAACTTCTATAAGAATTAAAAATAGCTCAAAAACAAAATTATAGGAAAGTTATCAACTAGTTTGAAAAAAACCAATTTATGCAGAAAAACATTTAATATTAAAAATTAACAATAATAAAGAGAAGGAGAGAAACATGACGAAAAATAGAATCAGGTAAAAAAAAAGTTACATATAGATATAGTCAATATTTAATAAAATAAAATCCAAAAAATAGACACACACACACATATATATAATTTTTAGTCACATAAATAATTTTTATGTTTTAAATTTTTTTAAAAAAAATTAATACAATATTCAAACTTTGCACATGAAAAATAGAAATTATATGTTATTTTGAAAATTAATAGGTAAATTAGCTAATTTGATATTTCTCAGTAAATAATTATATAAAATGTTTCTGTAAATATATTAAACTTAAATTGCTATCAAATGAAGGCACTTTATTAATATGGAAACAGTGGTTATCTCTCGTCATAAATATTACTAATAATCTCATTATTAACAATTTTTACATTAGCATCTAAGAAATCTGTTTCATAAGAATTTACATTGGTTTTAATCAGATTTAAATGTAAAGGATAAAATGATTAGTCAGGTAAAGTAATATTGGGATTAACTTGAATAACAATAAGATCATTGATATATCTAAATAATTTGAAATTATTGTTATCTCTCAATTTTTATTCAAAGAAATACAGATATTAGCTTAACTATTACTAATTGGATTCCTTTGAAAAGTATACCTTTTATTTGCCTATAGTTATTTTTCAAATTTTAACAAATATAATTCTCTTTTAGAATAAGAGTAATTAGAGATTAAATTTTTCATGAGATCTAAATCTAATTATTTTTAATTCTTTGTAATTAGCCAAAATAATAATTAAATCATTTCAGTCAATGGAATGAAACAAATCTTCAAAGTCATAACTACAAATAACAATATATTTATATATATTTCTTTTGTTCAAATATTTGCAAGATGTTTTTATTGAAAACTAATGTGTTAAGACCATAAGAGTAAATAGTATTAAAAGTCTTGATACAATAATTTTCAAACCGCAGCCTTTTTTAGTGTTTGGCACTAATTTACTAATCATTATATCAACATTTTCAAATATTTGACTGTAAAGTGCATAATTTCAATACCATTCCATTTTTCATAACCCTAAAATTTTTAGTGTCATGTCTATGTTTTGATTAATATGATTATTATAATATTATTACTTGTTTGACCAATATTTTTTTAATCAGAAGTTTTACACTTTAGTAAGTTAATACAATTATAGGTTTTACAGAAAATATATTAGAAATTAACATTAAATTGTTGATTATTAATCATTTTATGTGTTTTGCATATATATATAAATTGATTATTTTTGGCAAAAAAAAAAAGTTAAAACTAATTTTAATAGTAATTACTAATTTTAATTTTTTGGTAAAACTAATTTTAATTCAAACAAAGTTGGAATTTCTTTATTTAGATTTATAAATTGTTGATAATAAATGAAATAGCAATATTTATGATGAAAAGGAGAGTTTTAAATTTGGTATAATTAAAATTCTTCTTGGAAACAGCAATTTGTGTATATTTACTTATAAGAATATTGTATTAAATTTTTTATTACGTAGTAATAGTTTAACCATTTATAAAACCGACAAATCATAAATATTAAAAAACTTTTTAGGTCTTTAAAATGGGATTAGCCCATAATTTTTTTTAAAAACTTATATAAATCATAAATATATTGGCCACCTATAGGAATTGTGATCTATTATCAAATCCAATACACAATATTAGGTCCACAAAGTCATGGCAGTGGTAATCTAATAGTCATGGTCGCAGACTCTTAACCAGCGTTTCATGGAGTCATGGTTTCGAGTCCTGATGTCACTAAAGACCCTTCCTGTAGCAGGGCTGATAAACTGTTGAGGTCCCAAGTCCTCCGGTTGGCATGTTGTGAAAGCTTGGAGAGGGAGGTACCAGTTCAGATGTCATCCTTGTCACTTGACTGAGGTTCAAAATTGGGAGGTCCATCGCCATTGGCCCTCATGTTGCTTTTCGGTGCAACGTTAATAAACAGTCACTCTTAGGTCCACAAAGTCAATAAATTAGTGGTCTAGCCATAAATATTACCACATTTTATACTTTTTTACAAATTTGTTGGACCTTTGTACTCTTTTACAAACTTTAATGTTATGTACAACCTACCAATAACTTGCATTTTTTTTTGACTTTCTGAAAGTGATGACATTTTGCTTTTTGAGTGTTTAATGTCTAATTTTAGTACTTAGTTTTATTGAAGACTATTTTACTTATTACTCATGGGATTTTATCTTAATTTCTTTGAAATTATTTTGTAAGTAATGGTTTATGTTATTTTTATTACTTATTTGTTTTTATTGCTGTTTTTTTTTTTTTTTTCCAATTCTTGTGAGTTGTAACTTATTATTCGTTTACTTTTAATTATTGCGCTCTTTTGTACTTTGTATATTTCTATTATTTCAGCCTAACAAGTTAGAAAGGGGGATAGGTTGGTTCCATTTCCATCAAACTGGTTTATCCCCATATATTTGGTCCTCAGCCCAAAATTGCTTTCTGACTTGCTAGTTTATTTTATTTTTTTATTCATCATTTCTTTTTGTTTTGTTATGAATGTTTTAACTAATGTCTCACATCTTATATATATAATTTTATACAGTTTTTTCCATTCGTGTCAATTTTCTAAATTTTACCCGAGATAAATTATTGAAGTAATTTGAAAATGTTTCTGTATTTGTAAACATTAAATTTTTTTTCTTTATCAAATTTTTAATTTAAATATGTATTTTATGTACTTATCTTAAAATTGAGTTTTATGCACAAAGAATTATTTTGATATATGTAAGAATAAAAAATTTTACTCTTCGATGTTTAAAATTTAAAATTTCTATTAAACAATGTATGATTGATTTCCGTTTCAGAAAAATAATTTTTGTTCTATATCTTTCAAACTTTTTATCCGTGTCTTACTAATTACTAATTATCTCTCCTATTTAGATACCAGATTTTGAAAGATTGAATCCTAATATTGATTCATGTCTTTATGATGGTGTTTTAAATCTTATACACGACTTTGATAGAATTGAAAAATCTGAACAAAAGTAAATTTGCATTTAATAATTTTTTTTGGAAATATTTTTTTAATTCCTCATATTATTTCAACATGAGCATTTTTCTTTTCATGTAACTCGTTTTGATTGTGAAATTTATTATTTACTTTAAACTCAGCACTTATTGTGAGTGTTCGTACAAGTGTAACAATATTACGGAAGATCTTGGGTTTATGCGCCAGGTTTGATATACCATTAACCCTTTAACTGTCAAGTTATTTTGATGATTTGGGTACACAAATTGTCAAATTTTTTTATTGCAAAAATCAAATGTTTAGTACAAAATAAAATATACTAAGTAGTTAAAAATTGATATTTTGAATTACATGTGTAAAATTTTTAAAGTTTTGTGGCTACTGCATATTTGCTTGAGGCAGCTGCCACTCAACATGGCAGTTGTAAAGTTCGCTTCTAGTGGAGCATTATTTTCTAAAAATTAAAAAAAAAAATTAATTATTTTCTAAAAAATAAGTAAATGAAAAAAATAAATAAAAGTGAATACCTATTAGCAGTTCAGTAATTCAGTCTTGTGTGGTACAACTGGAAACACTTTTCCAAGCACAAACCAACTCCACAATCACTACACTAGAATTGTGTTTCCTTCCTTATCTTTTTCCCATTTTTATCCTTTTTTGGACAACACACTTTGCACTGCCTTGTAGGCTCACGTTTTGCAGGAGTAGGAGGAATATGGGCTATAAAATGTTGTTCAGTAAGACGGGCAGGGTTATCTATTGTAAGTGGTCTGCCAACATTCTTTTGTCCAGAAGCTGCATCATCATATTTATGTAAAAGCTCTTCTACATCTTGGATTCGAAATTCTAGAAATGTAATACGTTTCCCAACTACATTTTTATAGAGCAAAAATGAGTTCCAGAGTACCTTGTGTAGTAAATGTAAAAATATCTTTTTATAATATTTTTTCTGACGTTTTCGGATTGTTGGATGAAAGGATATTTCCTGATCACAGCGATCTACACCACCCATAGTTAGATTGTAGTCAGAAACAATCTTCGGCTTGAGTATATCTTCATTTTTTTTTATTTTTAAGGCTGACCATGGAAGTATCATGAATACTGCTCATCAAACACACATCTTTCTTATCTTTCCACCTTATAGCCAAAATCTTACCTCTTTGAAAAGCTATGACTTGACCTTTTTGTAATTTTCTTTTAGTGAATTCTGTAGGTAAATCTCGTCTGTTTATCCTTACTGTGCCATAAATATCTGTTTTTTGGGCTATAAGTAAATCTGCAAGCTCGGGTGACATGTAATAGTTATCTACAGTCACACAATAACCACTTCCAAGAAAGCGATGCAATAGGTGCATGACGACTTTTGTAGAAAGTCCATAATTTGTATACAATTGATTGAAGACAGTACTATTTCCTGTATAGATAATGAAGTCAGAAATATACCCTGTTTCCGCCTCACAAAGCATAAAAAATTTGATTCCAAATCGTGCTCGTTTGATAGGAATATACTGTTTCCAAGATAACCTTCCTTTATAAGGCATCAAGCTTTCATCCACCGATACATCTCTTTCCGGTATGTAAAAATTACAAAATTTTTTCCTTAAATTTTCTATCACATTATACAGTTTCCAAAGTTTTGGATTTGGAAAATCATCTTTTTTTTCAGCTTCATTATTGCAAAAATGTAAATATCGAAAAAGCAAAATAAAACGATTTACGGGCATTACTTTTGAGTACACTGGAGTATGCAAAATTCTTCGATGAGACCAGTACATAGCCTGATTTGGTTTTCGGACAATACCTTGAAGAATTATTAGCCCAAAGAAGAGTTTCATTTCTCTGTCATTTGTAGGGATCCATTTTTTACTGTGGGAGCACCTTGATATCTTGGCCCGATTTGCTTTTCTTTCTTGTTCTGCATAGTTGTTCGTTTCTTTGACAATTATATCCATTAGATTTGAATCCAGAAACATTTCTAAAATATCTAAAGGAGTGTAGTTTATGTTTACAGGAAAAGTTACACCTGGAGTACCTGTGAAAGGGAATCGAGGTGGCCCTGATAGGCCTGAAGCAGTTATTTCACACCAGTCTCTCGCATTTCCTATATCATCATCACCGCTATCCGTTGATTCACTGCTACTTTCAATATCACTCTCCTCAGTTTCACCTGCGTCACTAGTATCGATGCCTTCAAAATCTTCATCTTCCGTTGAAGAATCTAAATCATCTATATAACGTTTCAAAGAACTGGATGCCATTTTACAACAAAAAGATCCCGCACACTTTGAAACAAAGAACTTCTAACCTCTAACCTTTGAAATCTTCAGTAAAATGCTGCCATCTATTGAATTGATCGCACATTAACTTCTCCCGAGATAAAGTCGGGTTTGACAAAGAGATGAAGCCGAAATAAACGTTTCCCGACATATATTCGGGTATAACAATACGATGCACTCAAAAAAGCATTACCCCGAGCAGTACTCGTTCGTGACATTTTCGAACACCAGTAGTGTGCCCGAGATTATCTCGGGCATGACAGTTAAAAGGTTAAGCAGTTTATTTTTAATTGCTTTTAGCAATCTAAGTGCTATAAAAACTTTTGTTTGGAGGTTATTTTAGCATATGATTTTGTATTTGCTTTTTTAGCATTCTTGTTGAAATGAAGGATTTATTCAATTACCTAGAAGTACACGGATCAGTATCTTGTGAAATGTTTGTAAAAGAAGAAAAAAATAGCTTCATAGTGAAAGGAATATAAAATCATTCACTGTTCTTTCATATTTAGATTATCTGTTTTTCAAGTATTGTCCTAAATGCCAAAATTTTCTTTTCAAGGTAAAGCCTGTATTGGAACCTTAAATAAAGTATTCATAATTTTAATTGAACATTATAGTTAATTTTATTTGTCAATATAGATCTTTCATTTTGGTATCCACTCATTTTTGTTCTTTATCTCTGTTTCTAGCTATACCATTCCACTTATGTTTATTGACATAACTGTACACTGCTAGCTAGATTTTTCATACATGTAAACCCCCCCTCCCCCCAAAAAAATAACAACATTATATTTGTAGTATTCAACAATATTAGACTTAATACGAACTTGATAAAACACATGAATTCTTTTAACTACAAGTCCATTACAAGATTTTGAAACCTGTTATTAAGAAGAAAATGTAAAATCCTCTAATTTATAATGAGTTTTTGGATACAAATGTTATTGGATCATGCAATTTTCAATTACATTTAATATTTTATTCCCCCTTTTATTTTCTATCACTCATAGAAGTCTCTAGTTCATGCTATTAAATAGATTTCAAATTTTGTCCTTGCCATTGACTTTGTGGCCACTGTAGCCTAGTAGTCATGGCTTCGGATTCGTGGCCGACGGTTTACGTTCAGTCGCGGGTTCGATACTTAGGCGTTAAAGACCAGCCGTGTAGCGAGGGCTGATGCACATTAAATGTGTTGGGGCCCAAAGTCCTCCCGTTAGCATGGTTTGGAAGTTAGGAGGAAGGGGTGCCAGCTCAGGTATCGTCTTCGTCACTTGACCGAGGTTCAAAATTACGAGGTCCATCGCCAATAGCCCTCATGTTGCTTCTAGTGCGACGGAAATAAAAACTAAAACTAAATTGCCATTGACTTAGATTTGTTTTACAGATTGTTGAACATTTTGCAACAGTTGTTCATCCTGATCAAATTATCAGTTTTCATAAACGATGAGTTGTCATCTTCCATAAGTTAGAAATCACTTTTAAGTTCTAGGGATGGCTAAGTTAAAAAGACCTCAAGCTTTTTCTCAAAGGTGGTTTTAATACAATTGGCATTGTGGACAGAGTTATTTTATTGATTTATTTAGAGTTATTTTAATACTTATGTTTTAATGCATGAAAAATTCTCACGAACAGTATAAGTTATATTTTCTATGAAATTATAAAATATACGTTTGGTACTATAAATTTTAAAATGTTGTAATATTTTCCCTCTTTCATGTAGAGTACGTTCTCATAATTCTTATGCAACTTCAAAAGGAGCTGTTTTAATATTTCTGCCTGGTAAATTTATTTTTGCTTCTTTAACCTTATAAAATTAAGAACAAAAAATATATGTCATAAAGTTTTTCAACTGCTTTTATTCTAAATTACAGGTTTGTTTGCTCGTATGATGTTTCTCAAATATTTTTTGCATATCAACTTAATTTTTGCAAAATAAATTTTTTTTTTGATAATTACATACTTCTTACAAGTATTTCGTATCTTTGAACAATGTGATTTTCTTTTGAAAATTTTAAATTTCTCACATGTCATGTCCCAATGTGCCAAATCTTACTACTAGAAATTAAATGTCTGAAATACTAATATTTGTTAAGTTTACTATTAGTAATAACATTATTAGGATTCTTAGAGTACCGTAAAGTTTTTATGTGAATTTCATTGTTTTACTAATAATGAGCCACAACTAAATATTATGCTCTGATATATTATTATTTGTATAATTTTTATCTGGTTAATCTTTTTATTAAACACATTTTTTTCGTTAGTGAAAATGTGGTATTTAATATAAGCATTGTAAAAAGTAGTTTGAAATATAATTATTTTATAGGTTATGAAGAAATATGTACTTTATCAAATAAACTTCAAGCTGCAGATGTTAATAAACAGTAAGTAAAATAATTTACTGAAAATTTTTCTTAGACTCGGAAAGAATTTCAATGATTTCCCATTTCATATAACTGTAATTAAAATTATTTTTAGGGGAGTAAAATTAAGTTTTATCAAATGAAGCTTTAAAAATTAACTGAGAAATAAATGTTTGATTTATTTGTTAATAACTTTATTGATTTGCTTAACATGTAACCATTTTATTGAATGTACTATGTGTTCTCTATTCAAGGGCAGTTTTAAGAATTACAATGAATTGTGGATTTTGTTGATTTATGAGAAAGAAAGCATTGTATTTCTTTTAAAGAGGATGTGTATAAGGAAAGTATTTTTGCATTCTTAAGTTGTACTTCCATACCAAATTTTGTACGAATGCAATGTCAAAACCCTTAAAGCAAAATGTCTGTTAGTCTGATGAAAGCATTTTCTATTATAGCAGCTATTTTGTTTATCATTAGACATAGGAATAAAAAGGAACATTCTGTCTATTAATATTTTTGAACTGAAGGCTATTTAAGAGTGATAATAATGATATCCATGCAAAAGTTACCATTGAATTATTGACATTTTGTGGTATTGTCGATTAGAAATACTGCAATATTTTTTGTTCATTAACAAAATTTATGAGATTTTTTTTGAAATTTGACATTATTTTAAGGTTTGCAAATGTCTTTTTGTGTATGGAAGTAAATTGGAAAATCAGTATACCCGACTGTTCCTGTAATTGTTCACAAAATAATTTGTGTTATTATCTGAACTCTTTGAATTTCTCATTTTTATGGTATTAACTAAGCAAACAATTTGAAGTTAAACAAAAAGTTGATAAGCAGATTAATACATGTATTCATTAAATTTAAGTGTTTGTACTTTTTAAAAGATTTATTGTATTTAGTATTACAATTAAGAATTTAGAAAAAAATATTTTTTTAATGATTTTGTGTATATGATAGTAATTTTTAAAATTATTTTTGTATGTATGCCAATTACATTTTATAAAATTATTCATGGTTTTTTTTTTTTTTTTTTTTAAGATGTCTCAAATTAACTGTAAACTTTGGTGAATTTGTGACTAATTATTCTTTAAAATAAGGAATTTGATGTTATATTTCTGTTTTAGGAATGAACAAATATTCGATATATTTTTCAAATATGCATGTTACTTATTAGAAATTTTACTTTAGTTATTTTTTAAATATGTATTTTACAGGTAATGGCAAAATAATTAAATAAAAAATTTTGCTTTTACTAATTTTATTATCACATCCATTTGTACACTGGTTTATTTTACTTCTTTAAGTTTTTGGATAATCTCTCTCCATTCAACTATATCTTTAGAAGAACAAACCAAGGCTTTTCTAATTCCCTCCTGTCCTGATATAAGAAAGGTAATGATCCTTTATATCTTCTGATAATGGAAACATATTTGTTTCAGAATAATTCTTTAAATTTTATGAAATATCTGTTTCATATAGGTTATTTTATCAACCAATATAGCAGAAAATTCTATTACTGTCCTCGATGTAAAATATGGTAAGTGTTTTACTTCATCATTTTTACTAAAAAATCATTTTCAACTATTTTTTATAAGTAGTTAATTAAAATAAGTAGATAACTTATGATACTATATGGGAAGGTGTTTGATTCAAATGTATGCAATACTAATTTATTTTTAAATAAATTATTTACAATTTTCTGTTAATTTTCATATTTTAATGTGTTTAAATTAACAGAGTCATTTAGTTGGTCATCAGCATGAAAATATTTCAGATTACTGTATTTATTAGTAATTATTCAAATTTTTAATTATTATCTTCAAATGACTTTCATAAACAATGGCCTCATAAAATCTCATCAATAAAGTAATTGAATTTATTGAAATATTATTATTAAAATTATTTGAGATCAAACTAGATATTTCCAAAGTTATAATAAATATTTGCCCTTTATTCTATCCAATGGTATCTGAAAATCATAAACATCATGTGAAAATTTGGAAAGCATGGTGTTGTATCTCTAATATAAATAATATGGCATAGTGTGAAAATTGAAAAAGTGAGGTTTCGAAGAGATGTGGTCTTCGTTTTGTTCCTTTTGATTCAAAATTATAGAATACATAATCTTTGACTGGTTTTTATTTCTAGAATGTAAATATTGCTATGTTACTTTAAAGTGAATGAAACTAAATAGTGGTACCAGATCTAATTGTGTATAAATAATCCATTCAAGTAACATTTACTACAGCTTTAGTGTAATGTTCATCTGATAGGAAAATTTGTTTTTCTAATTGAGTATTGGAATTTTTTAAGATCTTTTATTGTTTCTATTAATTCTTATAAATATACATTGCTCAAAAAAATTAAAGGATATTGAGGTTTTGGGTGGATTAAGCGGCTGGGGAATTGTTTATCTGATTGATACATGATCGACAGACGTGGTATATATAAGAAAAAAAAATCAAGCATGTTTAGCAGAAAAAAATGCATTTTACCTAGCATTTGGACACAAAAGGAAAAAAACACAATTTGTACATGCGAGAAAAAACGAATAAAAAAGGGTATTTACTTGAAAGAAAAAGTTTTTAGTAGGGGGGTATGGTTTCCTCGGACGGCCAGCAACGCTCAACACCTATGAGGCATGAAGTCAATAAGGCTATTTATGAGGAGCTGGGGTATTCTATCCCACTCCTCCAGAAGAGCTCTTTCCAGATTTTGGAGAGATCGGGGGGGTGGTAGGCGGTCAGCAACTCGTCGGCTTAGAATGTCCTAAACATGTTCTATTGGGTTCATGTCCAGAGAACATGCTGGCCATTCCATTTGTACGATTCCCTCCTTGAAAAGGAAATCACCTACTAAGTTGGCACGATGTGGTCTGCAGTTGTCGTCCATTAAGATGAAGTTATCTCCAATTTCTGCAGCGTAAGGGACTACAATAGATCTTAAGATCTCTCCCTATATCGGCGACCGGTCAGAGCTCTATTTCGAATGATGTAGAGATCGGTGCGCCCATCAATGGAGATGCCAGCATAGACCATCACTCCACCTCCGTCAAATCTGAAACTTCCAAGCACAAATGCAGGATTGTTTCTAATGCCACATTCCCTCCAGATAAAAATACGCCTATCATCAGGATTAACAGAAAAACGGGGCTCGTCAGAGAAAAGAACATTGCGCCATTCATTTCTCCTCCACTTCACATGCTCGGTTGCCCACTCCCTACAGGCGTGACTGTGTCTTGCTCTTAGTGTAACACATACCATTGGTCAGCGAGCATACAGTCCTACAGCGTGGAGTCGGTTTCGGACAGTTTGAGTCAAAATTGTGGTGCCAGTAGCCGAATGAAGGTGTTGCTGAAGAAGAGTGGCATCCATATTTTGGTGTCTCCGAGCCGTTAGTGTTAAATATCTAACTTCATTGGGTGTTGGACGTTTTTGACCTCGCCCTGGTCTTCGGCCTGGACTTCCAGTCTCCAAGAAACGGTTCCAGATTCAGGAAATCACCTTTGTGCAATTCCAGTAGCTTTTGCTACTTCGGATTGTGTTTTGCCTCCCTCTAACCTCCCAACAATTCTCCAGGCTTCTGAATCGCTAAAATGTCTTCGTTGAAACATCACAATTATCGAAATAACACTATTATTCAATGTCGATCATTCTTTTCTGCTTTGTGTTTCGTGGAGTTGAAAGGCAAGTTTCATTCGCTGTTGCTAAAGCGTCGTTTTTGACGTCAGACTCAAAATTTGCATACTCCGAAGTTTGAAAAGGAAAAAAATTTGCATTTGTGACTCTTTTCTTACATTTTCTGCAAAAAAAAATTTCGCTTATACCGTTATTTTATATAAGATTTAAAAGATTTAAAATATCCTTTAATTGTTTTGAGCAGTGTAGTTTAAAAAAGGGGAACCATTTTTATAAAAAGTACTGAAATTAATTAGCATTTAGGAATTACTGTGTGAATTTATGTAGTTTTATAAAATATGTAATTATGATTTTAGTTCATTTAATAAATTTTCTACTGTATCTTTTTTTTTTTAAGTAATTGACTTCTGTTTGACTAAGAATTTAGTTACGGATTCTTTGTCAAACTATACTTGCTTGCAACTGGAATGGGCTTCAAAAGCTAATTGTATTCAAAGAAAAGGTAACAATTCTAATTTTCCTCATGTTTTTTTTTTTTTTTTTTTTGTTAAAGTTTATTTTAATTTTTAGTTTTTAATTAAAATTATGAAATTCTTTCATTCATTTTATAATGCAACACATCTAAAAACTTTCCCTTGAAAACTATGTATATATACTTATTGGCCTTTTTACTATCTATATTTTTCTGTTTGTGAATCATCCACTTTATATGATTATTTTCAGTTTTTTTTTTATTATTCACATTCTGAAGTCACTTCTACAATAATTATGTAAATTTTTATTTATTTTATTTTTTCATGGGTGATTTTACATTTAAATTTTTCTGTATTGAATAAAGGACAATTGAATTTCCTAAATATGTGGTACAATCTGTTGATAGTATCATTAAAATATATTAGTAGATTTATTCATTTTATTCACATTTGAAATACAAAATTAAAAAATTTTATGATACAAAAGTAAATTGAATTTTTATTTTTTTGTACTTTTGATGATACCAAATTTTGTAAAATTTTCAAACTTTTATATATTGATTTGCCTGCGTTATTTTATCATAAGAAATCATGTAACATTTAGTAATTTTGTCCTGAGGGTTCCTTAAAAATTTATCAAAATGGCTGAAAAAGCATTTTACTGCAAAATCACTTTATTTGCATTAAATCAAGGTATAAGATTAAACAGTGTAACTTTTCTTTATTTAAGAAATGAATATGCTTATGGGGAAAACAAACCTCAGAGTTGTATTTATTGTCACTTTAGGTAGAGTTGGAAGGGTAGATACAGGAAAAGTTTACAGAATAGTTCCTTTGAAATTTTATAATAGTTTACCTGATTACAGCATTCCTGAAATTAAGGTATATTCTTAATCTATTTAAGGATTAATATTAAAAATGGAATTTTTATGTAAAATAATTAAAATAGCTGTATAGTATGTTAAGTGTGAAACAACATAAATTTCTTACATTGGGTCATATATTGTAGTTAGTATATCAACTTGATGTATCTAATTTTGTAATGATTTAACTTTGTAAATTTAAGCATGTAATGTAATTTTTTAGTCATTTATCAAGCAGATGTAAAAAAAGAATATTGGAGTAGTATAATTAGAGATCGAAGGTGTATTTATCAAATAATACATTATAAATTTAATGATATAATTTTGATATACATTTTAAAAATATATCTTATTAAAACATATGACTAGGTATTTTAATTTTAATCACATATGTTATTAAAAATATTTTAATTATTTAATTGTCAATAAAATTATTGTTTTAATTGGATTGTTTCTAAGGTATATTTAAGCTAATTCAATTTAATTTTTTTTTTTTATTGATGATATTCCATTTATTGAAACAAAGTCTATTATAAAAATGTGTAAAATACCAAAGTATTTGGTGTGTAAATTACTGAATTTTATATTACTTCTTATTTTATTCACCTGTGTGAAACACTTGTTGTAAAGCCACAGGAAAAAAATTGGTTAAAATTCTGATGACGAAAAGTACAAAAAAATCTGTTAATTTTTTAAAATTGAACTAAATAAATTATTTTTTGTTTGTTTTAGCGATGCCCTCTAACGAAGACAATTCTCCAAATAAAGAAGTTAGATCTTTGTAAACCTCAACAAATGTTGTCATATGCTTTAAATCCTCCTAATCTTTGTGATATAACATGTGCAGTTATGCAGTTAAAAGTAGTATGTTCTATTTTTTAATTGACTTTTGCATATGCATTTAAAATGTATATAGAATTTACACTGTGATACATACTTTTTCAGAGTTTAGGATTAACAACTAAAAGTTGTAATCCACTTGATGGAGATCTGACATTTATAGGTCGTGTGATGTCACATTTACCATTGGACATCAAATTGAGCAAATTGATTATCTTTGGATATGTATTCCATTGTCTTGAAGATTGCATTATAATAGGTATATGATTTATTTAAATATGTGTTATTAAAAATATCCAATAGTTAAGTTTCAAGAATAATATAACTTTAATTATCTTTAAATGTTTGAATATGTGAAATTGTATAATTGTTTAATTTTTTATTAACATGTATTCAAAATTTTGTTCCTTCGTAATCTATTTTTTTATAAAACATTGAAGTATGTTTTGTTAGAATGTTTTGAGGAAATTTTTTGTAGAATATTTGTATTTGTTTATTTTTTAACAAAATCTATATAAAATATTATTCATATAATTTATTTCAGCTGCTAGCTTGTCTTTACAAAATTTTTTTGCTGAACCATCTCAACGGTCTTTAGAATCTTACAAGTGAGTTTATATGTTATTTATTTCTATCAAATCAGTTTTTAAATGCATGTGAATTTTTTTAAACTCAAAAGTACTTATCCATTGTAATGTATATAATTCCTTATTCATGTGTCATTAATATTATTACAAATCACGAATGCACTTAATTTTTAGACATACGCCATAAATCTTAAAGTGTATGTGTTGTTTTTGTTTTGTGTATATTTTTTAATGTATTTCTTTCTGAATAAAATCGGAAATTTAGTGGTTTCCTTATTGATATATTAAATATATCTATCTATCATGTTTGGGAAAAAATGCTATTTATTTTATTTTTATTTTTTGTTATTATTATTGCTCTTTTTTCAATCTTATTATATTGGTCTCAAATGACTATTGAAATTTTTCAAAGGTGCAAAAAATTCTTTTAAAAATCTTCATTAATATTATTTCTGACTAATTAGTTGAAGAATCATGTTTAATCACATTTTCAACAATCACTCATAGAATAGTATCTGATACATATTTAATTAGTAAAATATAAGTAGCCATATAAAAAATATAATGTCAGATTTGAAATGTTGCAAATTAACATTGTTCACTGCTATCTATGTAAATACTTGTAGTTGGCAAACTGACTTTATTTGTCAACTACGAGATGATTCATTATTGGTAGTCTTATCTATATTAACCCCTTAACTGTGACATATAGTTCAGAAAAATGGACCAAAAATGGAAATTTTTTTTGACTGTTTAATTTTGTTCTTTATATTATTATAAAAGTTAGAAAATGGTTTTTATTACAAAAATAAAATTTTAAATATACCCATTAATTAAAAATTAATTTATTTATTAATTAAAATTAATACCTAATTAATTAAAAAAAATACCTATACTGTACATCACATCGGTGTCTGAATCGGACATTACAAAAAAGAAAATTATTTACAAAAAAACTCACTGAGAAACATTCGAAACTGAACGAGAAAGTGAAACTCTGCCTTTGTTTATCAATCCAAGTGTGTCTTAATTTATCTGACAGCACCCACATTTTCCCTCCCTCGACTGAAGTCGTAATTGGTGAAAAACTAGGACCACTAATGCCATCTATTAGGAAAATAGTATATTAAGTATCCTAAAGTAGAAACGGACTCAGCTCAGGCTTCACAAAATAGAAACGTTAATTTTTCTTCTGCCCGAATCCAGTTCAGGCATCACAAATTCTGCACTTAGCCGGAACTGGATTTGGGCGACACTGGCAAGGGGTTTATGAGTATGTAGCAAATATGGGCTGCAATAGCCTAGTGGTCATGGTCACAGACTCGTGGGGAGTGGTTTTCTTTGAGTTGGAGGTTCAAGCCTTGTGCTTCCAAATTTCTGTCGTGTGGCCGGGGTTAAATCTGTTGAGGCCCAAAGTCCTCCCAAGGGCACGGTGTGGAAGTTTGGGAAAGGGAAGTGCCAGCTCAGGTTTCGTCCTCGTCACTCGACCAAGGTTCAAAATTACGAGGTCTGTTGCCAATAGCCCTCATGTTGTTTCTTTTGTGATGTTAATATAACCAAACCAAATGTAGCAAATGCATGTAGTGTTTAGATGTTTGGTGTACAGGAATAGATTAAATGATACTCTTGATGTGCTGAAATGGATCATTTTTTTATTAGTAAGATAAAATAATTTAACTTCACAAATGATCATAGTGGCAGCAAACATGTTAAAAAGCAAGTAGAAACCTCTAAATTAAAAAATTTCAGAATAAGATCAGGTTCAATCTTTGGATATTTAGTGAATTGAATTCACTAAATAATGATTCACTTGATGGTTATTAGTGTTTCTTGCTATAGTTCTACTTCAATTGCTAATCGAAGCCGTGTTGTACTTATTTTGAAGTAATAGTAATGATTAAATACCTCTTTGGTATGTATGTGAAAAGTTAATCATATCTTCCACTCAAAATTTAATGTAAATGAATTCAATTTTATCTTAAACTTACTTGCCTCATTATGAAACATTGTTTGACAGTGGAAGTCAGAGTCCCAAACAAATAATGATTAGCTATATTTAGACTCGGTGAATGGAGTAAATCTTTTTCATTCTTTAGAAAATTAGTTTTGTTATTTACAGTTAGAGCACTATTCACATATCTAAGACTATCATCATTTGAAATTTTTAATTGTTACAAATCGTTTAAAATTTTTCTCCTTAATTTTCAGATCAAGACTTTCTTGGGCTGATAATACGTTTAGTGACTGTTTAGGCTGTTTAAATGCTTATCGGGTAAATTATTATCTTTGCTTCATAATCTTTATGATTTATTAGTTATTTAGAAATTTATAATGCAGTTTTTTAATTTTCTTTTCTATATCAAAATTTTTATTTTTGTTAGTGAATCGATTCTATAATTATTAAGTGTGATTATATAAAAATTAAACTACTCAGTAAAATTTGACTGACCAACAATTCCAACAATTTTTATAACTGTGAATATAATTCTTATAATAATGAAGCTTAAGGTATAAATACTTTTGCCCTTTGATCACTACTAAATAATTCTTATTAAAATGTTCTCCATCATAGCCAGTCTCTTTATACAAAAAAAAAAAAAAGAAAGAATGATTGATTATTCCATTTTTAAAGTATATTTTTTGAAGAAGAGGTAAAAGAAAATTTTTTTTACAACGAAAATGATAATTTAGTTGAGATTCTAATATATTTTTGCTTTATAAAATCTGTCCATAATGATGTTCATAAATCCAAATTTTATTTTAAATATATCATTATCTCTCTCTCTCTCTCTAGGAAATATAGATGAATAAAACTGATTTGAATACATATATTTTATGATGGAATTATGATTTAATACATTATTGAGAATTGTTAAAAATGTTAAGAATTGATAAAAAATAACTTTTTATAATTAATATATAAATTTTCTGATTTGTATCTATTTTCATTATATATATGGCATCTGTAATATTTTTACATAGTTGTTAGCATTGCTTTTTAGGTAATTAATAAGTTAAATAAATTCAAAATTTTATATTGTATGAAAGAATTTCTATTTAATTTATTAACTTCAATGATCTTTTCATATTTTAAAATCATAATTCTCACAAATATATTTCATCCATTCTTATTAATTGTGATACCATTTTGTTACATTCATAAAGTTCCTTTCTTTTTTCTAGATGTGGAAACAGCGTACCCTAGAAGGACTGTTTAAAAGACCAGGAGGGTTGCTTGAATTTAAATGGGCTAGGCTACATTTTATTCAGTTGAAACGCATTAAAGAAGTTAGTTTTATATTATTAACTATTTACAATATATGCTCTTCTTAAATGTAGTGACAATTAAAATTCATCAAAATCTTCTTTTTCTTTTTACTAGGTTGATTTACTTGTCAAAGACATAAAAGCCAGATTGGAAAAATTTAGCATCTTTGCTGATGATAATCATCAATTTAAAAATGCTGAAGAGTCAAGAATATTAATTTTAAAAGTACTTTTTTACGTCATTCTGTGTATTCCTTTTGTGCATAAATTTATTATCACATTATTTCATTACCTTATTTGCTAAGAACTTATTATTTTCTTTGCTTCCAAATTGACTTTTTTGAAAAAATTGTTTGTTTTGAAGTGACATTTTTTATAAATCAAGAGACTTGCATTACCTGTAAGAATTTACATTTTTTTTTCTACTAGTAATTATTTTATAAATTTCTGGAGATAAATAAAATTGTTTGTGGATATCATTTGTTTTATGAAAGATTAAATGTATGTCTTCTTAATTAGGACATATACAATCAATAGGAACATTCAATGTCGGGGAGAATATAAATTTTGTCAATAAATAAAATTGTGATAAAATTTTTTGGAAAGAATGCTACTCCAATTTTAATGCAGTGTAGATCTTGATTTACTCAATTACTCCAGTTTTAATGAAATCATTATGTTGGATAACTTTATTGTTGTAAGGGAGTAAAAACTGTCAGCACGGAATTGAAGACAACTATCCTTATATCATTTTTCATGCACTTGTGTTATACTTAGCAATGGTTTATAACTTAAGTAAGCATTGTAATTTTTTTTTATCTAAATGATATAATCTACTTATTTGCATTTACATGCCTCACTTAAAATGTCTTTTTTGAACCCATTGTATTAATATTGGGGTTTTTTACTGACAGACCTTTCGAATCATAAACATTTTCGATTTAAATATCTTTGTTTATTGGATTTACTGACTCATCCTGTGATTTGTTTCACAGAAAATCTCAATTTGTGCATTTGGGGTGAGTGTATTTCCAGTGAATTATTTTTTCTGTAAATTAAGGAGTGTAAAGTTATGGAGTATCCAACTGTGGGTGATATATTGTTTTTGGAAAAATGTATTATAAAATAGATAACATGGAATTTGAATTTTGTGCATAACAGATTTTCTTCTCAATGTATGTTATGCAGGAAGGATTTTTTTCCCAACTAAATTCTGAAAACATTTCATAGTTTCTAATAACTAATAAAACATTTAATATAATATTACTTCTAAAATTGAAATATAAAATTTGTGTATTATATATATATATGTGTGTGTGTGTATTAGAACAGTAAGGATGCAAAAAATTTAATACAGTTTATTGATTAGCTATATCTTAACTCTTCATTATATGAATTGAGTATTAGTTCTTTAAATTTTATCAATGAAATTTTATGTATGCTGTAATAGGATAGAACTTGAAATAAAGATAAATTTTCTATATGAAATTTGTTTTTCTTTTAAAATTTTTATACAAAAGCTTAATACATGGAATATGTTTGGCCCTTCTGCAAATTTATTGTTTTAGAAAATTTAACATTGAGACCTAAAAAATGCCTATTAATGTCATCTCATAGCTATATTACTTTGGATGGTATTTTTTCCTCTCTCAAATCAATCATTCTTATAAATACATTGATGGTCATCCAAAATGCAACATCCAGAAATATAAGGGATATCACAGTTGGATTTGTTAAATAGATAGCACAAAATACAAAGGTGTAATGACTTGAAATATAGTTTTCTGTGAGGTAAGGAAGATACTGAATCAGTACTGAGTATTTCAGTTTTGACTGTCAATAACCACAATTCGGAACTGAAAGAAAGAGGCTTTGGATGTCTTGTTGAGGTATAGCAGCCTATGCTGCCTTCACATGTTGCCAGTGTTGACCTGGTTTATGCCAGGTTAGTAGTTACAAATCATTAATCAGACATTTACAATAGGCATTAGTTCAGGAGAATAAGTAAGCTAAGGCAATCTGGTGGGCAAAAAAGTCTTAAATTTTGCATATCGTGCATTTGCACTTTGCTTTGTTGGAATGTAGCCACTTGCAAGTTCTAAAGGTAAAGGAGGAAAACAGACTTCAAACCTCAGAAGTATATCTTTGGCTGGTTATTGTACTGGCAATGTTACTAGAGGGTGCAGGAGTAGATTCCAATATTATCCCAAACCATATTACAGAGTGGAGGCCCTGTATGATGATGCATAAGGCAAGCTCTCCTCTGTTTCTAAACTATTCTGACCACTAGTATTGCAGGCAGTCAGAAGAGTAATTGGTCTGTACAAATATTGTCATGATATTTGGTTGTTCTTATCTACCATTCATTGCATCCTTACAGGTACAAATGCCTGTGGTTTTGAGGCAAAGGTAATTATTCGCATTGGATGGCAAACAACATCAAATAGTATGCATGGGTATTGATTGTGCAACATGCTGTATTTGTTTTGATATGGTTCCTGATAAAGAATAATGATATCACACTAACATGCTCACAATATGCTTGTCATCACATGTAGTGAGGCGACGAAGCAGGTGCAAATGGTATTGTCAGTCAATCATTGCTTCATGTATCCATTGATGATCAGTCATCTGCATCACAGATGCATGGTTACATCTGACATGATAATCCATTTCTAAGAAATATAATCCACATTCTTTATAGGCAGCAATTCTTCCTTGGTTCAACTCAGAAATGTTCTTGAATTATACTCGTTTTTAGCATTTTTTTTCATAAATTGTTACTTATTTTATCAGATTGTTCCTGCACAAAAATAAAATTGGAATATTTTAAAAATTATTCCTACTTTTTTTTTTTTTTTTAATTAGAATATTTTAAAAAATATCAATAATCATGAGAAAAAATTAAGTGGGAGTTCTTCTGGTTGATTTGGAAATGTCTGATAAATTATTATTTTGACTAATGCTTTGATAAGTTTGGAAGTATTTGTCATTTTTACTTTATTTTGTCTAAATCATGATAAATTATTTCTTCTCAGTAGTTCTTTTAATTTTAAAACTTAAAAATTCATTGATATTGTATGTTTTAAGTTTATTGTTTATATTATAGATATTAATGGCTGGGTCATTTTTTCCATATTACTATGTTCAAGAACCATTAGATGAAAAGCAAATCCATAAGGATATAATTGGAAATGATCCCCTTTGTACTGTTTCGGTAAATATAAACACACACAGTTATTTTTCTATATTTTTATTTTTAAAATTTTAATGTTTATGTATGTTATAAATTATATACTCTAATACCGAATCTTTTCAAATCTAAGAAACTTAGTCATATTAGACATGCACTCAAATACTTCTTTATTTTTCATTTTTAAAAATAGATTTTAACTGCCTTATTACAGAAAGTTAAAAATTATATTTTTAAATGTAATGTTTAGAAACATATAAAAAGTAAAATAAATTTTAAATGAACTGAAATGTAAATATTTTTCGAAATGTACATTGTTACTTAATTTGAAAATAGACTGTATGGATATCTATTTATATGGATTTTTTTTGCATTATTCCTTTATATTAATTTAAATACGTACATCAAAATTTTGTATTTTAATCTCATAGATGTTCTGTTTTATAAAATAATTAACATATATTTCATATTGAATTCAACAAAGGTAAGTTTTAAGCTATGTTGTATTGTAAAGAAATTTAAATAATCTTTGATTTCTACAAGTTCTTGATGTAATTGAAAGGAAAAAGTTTGTTATTTATCAAATGTTTCTTTAACATACTAATTAATAATGAATAAATAAAACCATTATTATGTTTGTCTTTGAAGAGAATTCATATGATAAAATACAAATAAGTATTTCTGACCTTTGTTTAAAATGGTAAATTGATGCAAAATTTTGAAATAACATTGTTGCACTTTTGCTGCATTTAAGTTTTATCCAAATGCACTTATATGTGTGGTTATTAGCTCTTAAGATAATCCTAAGCAACCAGTCTTTCAAGTAAGTCTTTTATCATTTTTTGTGATTGAATCTTCCTTTTATCAATTCTTTGTGAGAAAATTAAAAGTTTTATAAAAAATATTCAATTTCTAGAAATTTTGTTTAATACATACATAATGTACAACATTAAAAGCATTTGTATTATTTTCCTTAATTATTTTTCATTGTTTTCACATTTAAATTTAGTCATGAAATATCTTGATTTTTTTTTTTATCACAATAGATTTCTGGACTTCCCCCAAAGCATGGCATTTTGTATGCTACTGCTCTGAAAGAAATGTTTTCTTGTTACGATGAAAATATATCAATTCAGTTTGAAAAAAATAGGTGATTTTTTTAAGAATGTTAATCATTAGTTTGAGCTATACAAGTTGATTTTCTGTATCATTAATATTGATAAATTTGGAGCAAATTTTATTAAATTGTTTTTTTTAATTAGTTTATTTTGTGAAAATATTAATTTAAAAATGAATATTGCTGTCCTTTTTATATATTATTTTTATATAGTTCTGAAAATACTATATTGAAAATTGCAAATTTCTCATCATGAAAAGTTATTTTATTGTCAATTTTAAAATTACTGAAAACAATCATTATGTAAATTTCAGAGGCTATATCAAATTTTTGAGCAACTATGAAAAAAGTACATCTCCTATTCATCCAGCTTTATATTATGCTCTAAAAATGAGGTAATTTAAATATTCTCTTTTTCTTTATATAAATTTTAAGAATATATGGATAGGGTTTGGTACTTAAAATTTTTGAACCATATTTCTGTTTTATTGAAATTACTTGTAAATTACTTTTTTTCCTCATTAAGTAATATTCCATGATATTTTTTATCCTCATGCCAGAAAACTTAAACCACTTGAGCTTTCTGTCTTCAGTCATGAGGAAGCCGAGAAAAAAGCTCAGCAGTTGTTGTCTTCCAAGCAAGCGGCATCATGTGAGTTTGGGACAAAAAGGTGAGATTTGTAGATTTTCTTTTTATTTTAAATTCTAAATTAAATCCTTGGAATTGATTTTATATTTAGAAATAAGAGAGTAAATAACAAATGTATCATTTATGTGAGGCTGAAGTAACTTGTTTGTTAGAAATGCATAATAGTTACTGGGCTTTAGGCCCAATTTTAGTAGCCGCGGAAGTCTAGTGGTCATGGTTTCGGATTCGCGACTGGCGGTTATCGTTCTGTCGCGGGTTCAATCCTTGGCCGCCGAAGACCGCCGTGTAGCCGGGAATGATGCACGTTAAATCTGTTTGGGGCCCAAGTCTTCCCGTTGGGGTGGTGTGGATGTTAGAAGAGGGGGGTGGGTGCCAGTTCAGGTGTCTTCCTCGTCACTCGACCGTGGTTCAAAATTACGAGGTCCGTCGCCAATAACCCTCGTGTTGCTTCTAGCGCGACGTTAATATAAACTAAACTAAACTATGCCCAATTTTAAGGATAATCATTGTATGGAAAAGTAGGAATATTGTTATGTATGAAATTCGAGTTGTTAGTATTGTTTAGTATAGAAATTAAGAAAAAGGTAGAAATCAACTCAAATAACATCTCATCACTTGGCTCAAAAATTATCATTGACAATCTATTGCACCACTCCACTTTGTTAATTCAGGAAATTAATCAATTTTATTCTCCTTCCTACTCTAATGAACAATATCTTTTTAGTAAAACTTTAAAGCAATAAGGGTTGAAATTTATATATTTGAAAATCATTACCATATTACACTGCTTACATATTATTGTATAATAATTTGCCTACTATTATAATATTTTTCTATAGTCATGAATATTTTGATTATATTTAGTTTTTGCACTTATAAAAATTACTTATATAGTGTTTTAAATATGCGAATCCATGTGTTTAATAACCTATGATCACATTCTTAATCTCTGCTTTTATATTGATTTAGTTATTATACATTCTAAAAGCTACAGCAAATAATCTTTCAAGAAACTTGAAAACTTTAATTAATTCTTTTTCCAAAAATAAATTTTGGGGATTGCATAAATTCATGCAAATTCCCTCAACCATAATACTCTATAAAATTTTCTTAGTAATATGGAGACTATTTACTGCTTAGAAATTACAATACGATTTTTTAATAATTTAATTTAGTGACTTAATGCTACAGAATATGTACAATGGGGGAAATATTTATCCCTTTTTTATCTAGCTGTTATGTCACACTCTCATTGTCTTGAATAAACCACATCACTCTCTTTCCTTGCCTTGATGGTTGTCTCTTGCATTGGCCCCTTTGGTTGTGTTTTCTCTCTTTCCATGATTTTCTCTCATCCTACCATTGCTGTGTAGAGAAATTATGCAATGAGTGGAATGTATTATTTGTAATGATTTCTGATTAAATTACCATCCTTTTAAGAAACCTTTTTCATGAAAATACTTTGCATCTTCTGATATTTTAAGAACAATATTAATATTTTATAGAACTAATAATTATTGATAATTTTAATCTGAGTATCACATTCACAAAAGGGCAATTAGTAGCATTTCACTACAACAATTTATGATGTCAGTTTAGAAGAAAATCTCTTCTTGTAAATAATATTGAAAATTTTGCTTAGTGTAACTTAATTTTTTTCCTTTCTGTCTAATAAATTTTTAATACATCTTTAAAAATGAATGATTTAAATAAGTATCTAAGTATTTACTGAGATGATTATTTGTATAATTATTGTTACCTGAATGCAATGGGGTTTTTCCCCCCAGAACTGTGAGATATTTATTTTATTTTCTTGATTTAAAAATTGGCAATTAGTAAGTTAAATAATTATCTACAATTATATTCAAGATAACATTTTACTTTCAAGTCATTTTAATAAGTGCCTTTCGCTACAAATGAGATTTTTTTTTATAAACATTTTTTTTAACTCTGCAAAAATTGTTTATGATTGTTGTATTTGTAATTGATTTTATGTAATTAAAATATATTTATAAATTTCTGAGATGTTCCTTCTTACTTTTTTTTCTTTGTTTTTTTTTTATTGATGTATCAAACATTTAGTTGTAGGGTTACAGTAATGGAATGGTCTGCATTGAAAAGGACACCTTTACCATCATTAACGCTATCGATGACAACAATAGTCGTAACTTGGGTACTTCTTTTCCCTACTTTTGTGTGAATGTTGATTCTAATATTCTTTTTATATTTATCTACTAGTTAATATATTTGACAAAAGATTGCATACTTGCTTTTCTTTTTAAATCAAAGGTCAATAATTGTGGACATTTTTGGGCTCGTTATTTAACACCTGATATTAGCAAACGTCTAGATAGTATGGAAAGGAATATAAATGAAAATGAAGGAAGGAATCTCTTGGTAAAATTGTTTAAATTTCTTATGTGTATTACTTATAACTTTTACATATATAATCTGTATCTATAAATAATTAGATAAGATAAATTTTATGACTGCTGAATCTATTCTCCTCACGCCCTGATTTCCTAACTTGATATTAAAATTTTTTTTTATAATTTATTTCTGAAAATTTTCCAGTTAGAATTTTTTGTATTAAATCTAATCAAAAGGTTTTTTTTATGGATTTGAAAATTTTTTCATAATTTATTGACTTTTTTTTGTAATAAAAATCCAATTGTTTATGTAGTAATTTGATTATTTTTTATAAAACATTTTTAAAAGATAAATTCTTATTACAGTAGAATCTCATTAAGTTGGGTCACTTCAACTCGGATCTCTAGATAACCAGAATCAGTACTGCCTAGATTTGAAGTTTTTAATAGGAATATTATTAAAATTTGGAAATTAAAATAGGAAAAATTTAAATTTGAGAAGCCATCTACAAATTTCCATAAAAACATTTATTTGTTTCATCTGTGAATTTTGAAAAATATCTTTCTTTCTTAAAGTGGGAAAACGTGGCATTTTATGCAAATAATTTGAACCTTAGCTGTAACTCTTATTGTCACTGGCAAATAGCATACAGTGCTTTGCTGCCTAAGTGGAAAATGTACTAAAACAATTTTCAGAGCACTTCAATTGCTCACAGAGTAGACATCTTTATCTTCTGTAAACATAATTCATACTCGATTTGTTTGATTTAATAGTGATTTTTTTAAAATATGTTTTATTTTATTTCAGTTTTTCTCATTCTTTAGTTAACTTTGTTTTCAGTTTCCTCGACCGACTCTGGTCCCAGTTAATCCAACTTAATACGGTTTTACTGTATTTAACATCAAGATGTAAATTACTTAAATAATTCAAGTTAAAAGTTAAGTTTTTTTTTTTTTTTTTTTAAATTTATGAATTGAAAATCTTAATACTTCTGGTAATTAAATTCAAAATTTATTTGTACATACCAATACATGTTTTTTTAACATTGGTATTTAAATTGTTTTATCATCTAATATTTCATATGGATTAATATATGACATAATTTTTACCATTATTGATTTTTATATCTGCATGGTATATCTTCAGTTCTCTTTTTGTTCTTATTAATTATTTATCTCTTTTTATTCATTACTGATGAGTCTTCTTAGAGCAATTTTATAGCAAAATATTATTTGAGTCCTTTTTGAGGAGTACTATGTTTAAAATGGGTGAGAAAGAATAATATGGATCTAAGATTTGTTCCCTTTGGATGATTGATTCCCCATGTGACCTTGTACCAATATGTTGGAAGAAGATACAGAAGGAAGATCATATTCTTATTAATTTCTCATTTAGATACAAAATCTCAAAAATTTCTTTTGTAAACCCTCTTCAGAGACAATAATGCTTTTTTAATTGCTCGTTTTCTTAAAAATATTCATTGAAATATATTTAATGCTAAATTTATATGTACTGTTTATGACTCCTAATCATATGCTTGAATTAAGAGTTCTAATAATTGTTCCAACCTGAAAAAGTAATAACTTAGGATATCACTTGTTTGACATTTCTTTTTAATGAATAAGTTACTGGTATGTTTTTTATTGCTTTGTTTTACTTTAGTGAATAATGCTGATTTTTCATTTAAAATTTATTATTTAAAAGTAAACTCGTTTTGTATTATGTGTGCTTTGTGTTATTTATATTGGAGGGAAGAACGTTGTGTAATATGTTTAATATTAATAAAATGTTTATGAAAATAGAGTGGATTGTTAGTTTCATTGAATTTATTTTTAGGATGAAAATATATTTTAAAAACTTGGTATGTAAATATAATTTTTATCTTTAATAAAATTTGTATCTTTATTTATATTTCTCCTATTTTTTTAGCCTTTAACTGAGTTTCCTAGAGTGAATATGTTGTACCTAGCGCCATATGTTCGAAGCAACAACAAACCATTATATTACAGAGTTCGAGTTCAAGAACTAAAATTCTCTGACGTTGTAGTAAGCTGCTTTTCTTTTCTTTTCCTTTCTGTACATATATTATTAAATAAAAGCTTATTAATAATAAGGGATAAAACCATGAAGGATATATAGCCTAAAATCTGCTCCTGATGTCATTAGGTATTGCAGAGATTTGATGTGTTTACTTTTATCCACAGCTTCCCTAAACAAGCAATAACAAATGTCTTTCTAGTTCTTGGGTGAGTAACATTTTGCAAGGAAACTGGGAAAGGAAAAAGCAAAAGAGCATACTACTGTTTTCAGTTGTATCAAAAGAACTGGGAACACTCTCTGGTTTTTGTAGTAGAAAGCTTTTGACAAAGCAAATGGAATAATGTATTCATTGTTTGCAGAATTGAGAAAATATCCACTTGCTCTCTAAAAATGAATTTCAAAGGCAGAACAGGATCACAGTGTAGAGTATTTGAATAATCCCTTTCAAATGTAACTTTGTAAAAAGGACTAAATTAAGTATAAAAAAACCACAATGTGTTCATTGAGAATATTGTGTACATATTTCACTGAGGAAATAAGTAATCTAATGTGTGATTTTGAAAAAATGTGTGTTTCCTAGTATCCATCAACACATAAATTGCCATAAAATTATTTTGGAAGGAGTGTAAATTTTATTTGTGAAAAAGAAATGTTTTTAAGTTCTGTTTGTAATTTAATAATAAATATTTACTCAGTAAGTATTATGAAGCAGAATTGTTTGGTTTACGTATTTACATTCCTCATGTTGAATACTTAATTTATTATATAACTTGATTTGTACTATCTTTGATTATATTCATTATGCTAATATTGCATAAATTGTTACAATAAAATAAATCTACTTAAAATTAACTTTTATGTTTGTCCATATTATATTAAATCTTATAAAGTATTTTATACCCTTTTATGAAAATTTACTTAGATTCTTTATTTTTAATAAAACATACTATGCAGCTTTTAACTGCTGTAAGTAAGAAGTCTTAAGGTGTTTGCAGGAGAGTACTTTTTCATATCAAAATAGGAAAGGTTATTTTTTTCCCCTGGATGTCATGAGAATCATTGCTGAATTAGGTCACAAGCTTATAAATGGAACTATGATTTAATTCATTCAGATTTTAAAATAAGTATTCAACTTACTAATAAATATAAAGTAGTAATTTAAATTCTTCATAACTCTCGAGATATTAACTACTAGTAATTCTGTCGCTCTTTATATGTTCTGCTCAAACATTTATAATATGGATTAAAATATGATTTCTGCAAAAAATGTGAATGAGTTGTTTTGTTCGTTTCACAGTAATGTTTACTTTCAACTAGAGAGACAATCTTTCTTCTTCTTTTTTTTTTTTATTATCTAGATTTGTTGAATTGTTTAATAGGTAGTGTTTGCATAGCATTATTCAACAAAAATCATGTTTCAAAAACACCTTTTTTTTAACAATGTTTTATTGCTCTTCAGTTTTCAAACTTTTGACTGTGAGATACGAATTTATTCCTCGGACTTTAATTTTTAAATAAAGGATTTCCTTTTAGGAGCTTTTAAAAAAAATGGAGTTCAATTGGTTATTTTTTCTAATTTAATTATATAATAAAATCTGGTTGTTTTTATCTTTGAAACCTGGTAAACTGTTTTCATGAATTTTGTATTTATAATGAGATTCAATTAATTAACTGGAAAACACTTGCCAAGTTACTTGCATATATGAGTTAATTTATGAGTTTATTTATGCGATTCTGACTAATGTAAACATTTAACTTCATTTTGAAATTACTTCCATTTTTATTTTGCTTTGAATTTAAGATATTTTACCTGTGTTGCTGTGTTGTTTTGTGTAGTTGTTGTAACAAAAAGTGTAAAATTGTCTAGTTTAAATGAAATTGCATGTAACAATTTTCTTTTTAAAAAAAAGATGTTTTTGTTTGAAGGTTTAAAATTAAATTTGGTTTGATGGAAATACAAATGACTGAATATTTAAATATCTGAAAGCTGAGTGGTTATAAGAGGTTTTTGAAAAAAATAATCAGTTTGGTTATGTTGAACAGCTTCGGTTGAAAACATAATTTAAGAAGTCGTATATTGATTTTTTTGTACTCCTTGTGGAGCTATATTGGAACAAGTAGAGCATCAAAACTTTTCGTTTCAAATGTTAGATGTAGTTATAAACAAGTTGTTTTCTCACAAGCAGATAAAAAGATTGAAATGTACTAAGCTAAAGGAAGAGTCAGTAATTATTTTCAATTATTTCTCTCAAGACATAGGACAAATTCTTCTCTTGTGAAATGAAGTGTACATCGTGAAGGATTTGATAGATTATTAAAGGGACTTTGCAGTTTACAGATATTTTTTTTAAAATACTAATTATATGAATAAACTTAAAAGGTAAAAAATTATTACGAAATTATTAACGACTGAAACTGACTTTTGACTTTAGTCTCTATCAATAATAGAAATAGAACAGATTTTTAGCTAGTGAGAATTTTGCATTTATGGAAAGATTTTTGAGTCCACGAACTTGATTAAAAAGGATGTTCAACTCATCTGTATTTTTTATGACAGTTAATTAAATATTACAAATTGAATTGAATATTAGTTGCTTCTCTCGGGAATATGCTTAGGAAATGACGTATATTTCTGTATTATATTTTTAATAAATAATTTTGAGTAAAAGGAACTGGTTTTTTTTTTTCAAGCATATGTATGCATTTATATATATGCATGAGAGGATGGATCCTTTAATATCTGTATTTTTTCATGGCCATCTCCTAACTATTGGAAAGATCCATGGAGAGCTTGAAACCCCTGACTTGGTTGTATTTCAAATTATAATCTTTGCCTTTTAGTGTGACTAGCTAACATGACAGACAATTTTATTTTTTTACATTATTCTGCAAGAACTCAAAAAAATGACTGCAAAAAATTTCTGTTTCTAAATATTTAGCATAAAGATTCTGTTTTATAAATGTTTTAAAAACTTTTTTACTAACTTGTGTGTTGTAAGAGAGAAGAAAAAATAATTTTGTATCTGTAGGAATGAGTCATAAAAATGCTAAGCTCTACATTGTTGATAAATTCAAAGTAATGTTTAATTTTCATTTATACTTGATGTAATGCCATCATATGATTAACTCAGCCAGTATAAATATTTTAGTATTTTGATTGATTTTTCTTTTGAAATAGATCAACATTAAGAACATTTATGAGTTATAATAATGGCTGTTTGAATTTTTTAAAAAAAGCAGTCTAATCAATGGATAGAGATCATAATAAAACAGAGGGCTAACTAAAATGACTCTTTCCCAAAAAGTTTACCTTTTAACAATAAAAAAATAAGTGCAAAAAACTAATTAATTGCATTTTAAAAACTTTATCTGAAAATTATACATTACTAAAAGTATGTTATTGCATTTTATAATTCTTAATAAATAAATTTTCCCTATTTTTGTTTTTCTTAGTGTTCATGGTTTTTGTTATAAGCTAAAATTAATCACTTGTAGTTAAAACAAATTCTTTCTTTCAATATTGTTGAACTTTAAAAACAAGTGTCATTTATTGGTGCTGTTGTAATTAGCAAATTATCTTGGTCAAAGCATATTATACTGCAGAGTTCTTTAAACAGAACAATTTTTTATACCTCATATTAGATACTGAATTCATTTTACTTAAATTATTTTTTCCATTGTTAAAATTTGAAATTAGGAGTTAATTTGATTATATAAGCTAACAGGCTAGTCATACGTTATATGTGTTGTTGGAAACTAATAAAGGACATTAAACGAAATTTCTTTTGGATGAATTTTCACTAGCTTGTAAAAATCATCCAAGAGTCTCAGTTTTTCATAAATATTGCATGGTTACATGTAGATAGAATAGATGTTAATTTGGGAATATGTTAAGATTTTGAATTTGGAATAAAAATAGTGGTAGTATTAAGGGAAAACTAAAAATTAAGATAGATGAAATTTAAAGTAATGATAAAATTACTAAAAGTATATTCTTCAATTCTTTGGAGGGCCCGGTTGTCTATAGTTTCCAGAGAAAAATTTTCTGGAGATATGAACAATAAATTCTGTAAGGGTAGAGATTTTAATGGAGTTTCGAGTGTCTTCATTTCGCATAAGCCAACGAGCAATTATTAACTGACGGAGCATCATATTTTGTGTCCTTTCCAAAGAGTTGATGTTCGTTTTCACTGCATGCCCCTAAACTAGACTAGCGTATGTTAGGACTGATCTGAGGATCAGAATGTGGATAAGCATTTTAATCTTGGTGCACATTTTTGAGTTCTGAGATATTAGAAGGGGCGGGGGAATTTTATTTGCCTTATCTAGGAATTTCTGTGTAATAAATGTGATATGTTGTTTGAAAGTGAGAGCTTTATCCAATGTCACACCCAAATATTTGATGTGCTGAGATCAGGGGATTTTAATGTTTTGGATGAAAATTTCTGTATTGTGCTTCTAGTTATATCGAGAAGAGAAGACAACCTCTTTTTTTTTTTTTTTTTTTATTATTATTATTAGCATTCATGGGGATTTTCCGGAGTGAAAACAAATCTTCCAGCCTCGTAAGATGCCTATTAAAGGTATGAGCAATGATTTTGGGATTATCTTTTTGATCCAATATTGCTGTATCATCAGCTTACATGCAGGTAGTATTGTTTCTTGATGTCGTTTATGAAAATTTTGAATAAAATTAGTTCGATTTGACTACCTTGAGGTACTGAAGCAAAGATATTTTTATTTTGGAAAAAAGTACTATGCACTCTGACATAGAAAGATCTATTTTGGAGATAAGAATATATAAATTAAATGAGGGGTGGGGTTAAATTTATATATATATATATATATATAGATCAGTTTATAAATTAATCCCTCATGCCAAACTCTGTCGAAAGCTTTCTGGATGTCGAGAAAAACCACACCAGTCGATTTCCCCTTATTAAATCTGGACTTGATGTGTTCGACAACACGGAGAAGCTAATGGTTAGTTGAGAGTTTTTCTCATAAACCATGTTGTTAGGGTATCAGAATGTCATTATTATTAAGATGGTCATTTAATCTATTTAAAATTATTCTTTTGGCTAATTTGCTTATTGGTAATAAGGAGATCAGAAGATAACTACCGAGGAGGGTAGGATATTTAACCTGGTTTAATAATGGGAACGACTGCTGCGATTTCCCAAGGTCGAGGAATTTTTTGAATACTGGTGGTAACAAAAATGACTTTTTATCCGCAATTTTTTTTTATCATTTTTGTTTTGCTTTCCTACCTGGTGCTTTTTAACTTTGATCTTATGAATATATTTTCAAAATTTCAGATGATTTAAGGGGAGGGGAATGGTGGGGAGTCAATAAAGTTATTTTCATTTACTAAACATTTTGAACAATGGGATTTATTTTATAGTCAAATTTAGGGTTAATAATATTGTCTGGTTTGTATTGATTTTCTAAAGGTTCTGAAATAGCTTCTATTTTATCAGCATCTGAAAGAGCGATATTGACTTGGCCTTTAAAGGTGGAAATATGTGAATGCTTTCGCCGCAGGGCTTTAGCCATCCCCCAGAGGGAGCTGTTCTCGGCCTGTAGTGAAAGCAGCGTATCTTCCCAAGATTTTTGAGTGAACTCAGCAACTTTACATTTTATTTTATTTTGTAAATTATTTAGAATCGTTTTGTCTGCTGGATTACGAGAATATTGCCAAATTTTTTTAGCTTTATTCTTTTTTTTTTAAAAAAAAACAAAATTCTGATTCCAGTGTTAATGTAAGTAGTTTGATTTTCTTTCACAGGTTTTGAAGCTATTGTATAAGCAATAAAAATTTCATCAGTAAGTTTGGAGACATGCTTATCAATATCCTCTCCGTTATTAATTAGTGGTGGTGTAAAGTGAATGTTTTTGCAAATATGTTCTCGGAAAAGTTCCCATTTAGTAATAACTTTGCAATCGGAAAAAACAATTCTGATAGAAGTTTGGAAAATTTAATAAAATTGGATTGTGTGATCAAAACTGAGTTCCTAGAGAGAATTGATTTCACTCAATGAATGGATAGAGCGAAGTCAATAACGTAGGCAGAGTCATAGCCAAATCGTGTCGGTGTGGGAGGGGCACGGATTTCAAAGCTTTCTCAGTTGGCAAATTCTTTTAGCCTAATGCCTCTATTAATATTATAATTATCGCCCCAGCAAATGTGGTGGGCATTAAAATCTCGCCACAGAAGGGAAACGTTACCTAATTGACTAAGCGTTTCCAGGTCTTGTATGTATGTATGGCAGAATTTACGTAAGTTGTGGGTGGAATGTAAACAGATGCAATCAAAATTGAGCCATTGTTAGGTGGGTTTAAAGTAACAATAGTGGCTTTAATACCCCCTAAACTAGGTGTAGGGACGTGATTGTGAAGGAGAGAATTTTTTAATTAGTATAGCAGTACCTCTGAATCGGATTGTATTATCTCTATCATTATGGTAGGTAAAAAATTGGGAATTATAAAATTTTGAACTGGACTCGGATGTGTCTCTTGTATGAGAAAAATATCAGGGTATACTTATCCTCTTGTATCTCGACAGTACGAGAGCGTACTCATTCCTGTTTCAAGAAGCAAGTCTGAGCCCGAAGCAGTTGTAAGACATAATTAATCAGAGTTAAATCCAGCATAGAAGATGTTTGCCTTTTTGAACCGATCTTGAGTTTGTGACGACATATATTTGTTTCGATTAAATTTGGAAATAAGTTGAAAAAGTTTTTCAGTTTTATATAGCTGCGAAAATATCATGGGTTTTCGGAGTGTTATTAGATTTTGGTAGAGGATTTCTTTGCTTGCGAGTCTGTTCAGGTTCAGATTTTTGATTTGGTTCAGTTTCGGCAGATCTACCGAGTGTCTCCATCTGGTGTTTTTTTTTTTTTTTGACTGCGTTGACGAATGAAAGGCTGGAATTGATATTTCTGAGGGAGATAGTCGAATTGTCTTGAGTGGTAGGGTTTTTAGCGACAGATTGCTCTTTTTCGGGCTTAGGTTTCGGATATTGTGGGCAACCAGCCCAGGAAGCGACTTGTTCTCCTTTACAATTGATGCAGACTGGTTTCTCCATCTTGGTCTTGGAATTGACAATCACAATTCTGATGATTGTTTTGAGTGGTAGAAAAAGTTACAATTACAACATTGTGTCGCTCACTGGCGGCGTTTGAAAGTGTCAAAGAAGACCGGCTTGTAAAGATAAGTCTTTAAACTAAAGATATTGGGTGCACCTTCGACTTAGCTCACTTCCCCAATAAACATGGGAAGTGGAAATTTGGTTTTGCGTTGGGCTAGCTGTGCAATCTTCTCAACTTTTAAGCCTGTCCCCTCAATATCTTGTTTAATATCGTCGATGTCAGTATATGCTGGGAGTGTCTTCAAAACTACCTTAACTGGACGAGTGTCGACCGTTTGGATGGACGTACAGTTCAAGATTTTCCGTTTTCAGGTAGGCAGTCATTTGCCGGTGTTCTTCATCGTTCGACTGGATTCTGATGAAGTCACCGGTCACTTTGCAGGTGGCTTTAAGGTGACTTCTGTGGAGCCGTTGTTGGATGATGGTATAATTTTTTTGTTAACCTCATCATGATTGGCTGCGTGGATTTTTAGCTGAGGTGGAGCCGGAAGATCCACGTCATTTTCATCGGGGTTTTATGTACTTGGTTTGTCAATTGAATTCCCCTCAGGGGGCTCATCTACCTGAGATGAGTACGGGCTTCACAACCCCGAGGTACCTCAGTGATCTTTGTTTTCCTCTTCTTCTCCCCCCTCTTTTTTTCCTGTCATGTGTTTTGCTTTGGGGGGTTTTCCGCTTGATATTTTAGGATATCGGGCGGAAAACAGTTTTCACTAACTCTATTTTATAATAACTATGTGTGTGTTATAACTCTTGTGTAAGAAAATATAAAAATTAAGGAAAAAAATTATAAAATTCTTTAAAAAAAAAAAAAATTATAAAAATATTTAAAAATAAAAAAATATATCTTTGTGGTGTCTACTAACACACTAAAAGGCCGACGGCGTATCAATGCCGATTTCCTGCATGCCTAGCTCTGGCAATACGGGGCCCCAGTACCCCTCATGCGGAGGTACCTAGTGGGAGACCGCATGGGCGTGATTGGAAAAGGCCCTGGTTAGGGAAGGGTGTGCGAGGAGAGGAGTTGCGTGCGCCGTCGGTTACAGTTTCGGAACGTCATCCTCAAAATGTTCCCAGAGGGAGAGCCTTGGTTGCGTGTGGCTGGATGGTGTGACCTCCCTCCCATTGCGAGAAATCCTCCTCGGCTTCGGCCTTGGACCTGTGCCTCTGCCTGGGCACGTAATGGGGCAGGTCACATTGTCCGGCTGGAACGAATCTCTCCGGAGGTTACTCGTTTCCACGTTAGGAAAGGGTGGGGAGATGGGTCTGGCGGGGACCCATCGAACTAGAAGTCTGTCCGTGAAATCTTTTTTTTTCTAAGGCAAATATGGTGACAAATAAAGAAAATTCGATTTTGGCTCCTAAAGCAATTAAAAACTCCAATAACTCTAATAATGTATCTTGGGCTGATCGTGTAGAACATCAATTAGAGAATGAAAACATAGGAAAATCGGACAGTGTAAATAATAACTTCAGATTCTTTCTTATTAAAAGAGAAACCGACAATTTTACTACCATATCTCCCTTTTTGATTCAAAAGGGAATACAGGGTATGGTAGGAACCGTTAAGGACATAAAGAAGCTACGTTCTGGGGACCTATTAATCGAGGTATCAAACTCAAAACAAGCACAACTTGTAATGAGTATGAATACTTTAGGACCTTATTCTGTAACGACTTCACCTCATAAAAATTTGAACTACTCTCGTGGCGTGGTATCCTCAAGGGATTTGGAAAACGTGTCGGAGGAAGAGATTCTGGAGAATCTGCAGGACCAGCTGGTTTGTGGTGTCAGGAGGATTACGATTAGGAGAGATGGTAAGGTGCTTAACACCCAGCACCTCATCTTGACCTTTTCGACTCCTACCCTGCCACAAACAGTTCAGGCCGCATATCTCCGACTCTCCGTCCGACCATATATTCCAAACCCTTTGAGATGTTTTAATTGCCAACGATATGGCCATTCCAAGAACGCTTGTAGGGGACAGTTGACGTGCGCTCGCTGTACAGCAACAGGACACGATAGTGCTTCCTGTAACGCTGCAGAAAAGTGCGTCAACTGTCAGGGCAACCACCCTGCATACTCTCGTTCATGCCCTAAATGGGCAGAAGAAAAGGAAATTTCAACGGTGAAGACGCTGCAGAATTTGTCGTATCCTGAGGCTCGCCGTGTAGTTTCTTCTCGTACTCCTGTACAGGGAAAAAGCTACGCTACGGTCACCCAGAATGTTAAAGTTTCAAAGTCCACTCAATGTCCTGAACCTCTTCATACCATTAAGAAACCGCAACCTACAAAACAGACACCACAATCTGACACTAAAGCTCTGCCAACAAAGAAAAAAATAAATATTTTAAAAACCCCTTCCTCTGCAAAGGCTCAACAGACTAGGCCATTAGCCAGGTCTAAAGCTTTGCAGAGGCAAAAATTAAAATCGTCTGCGATGAACAGCATTCCTCGCAAAAAAAAGAGGATCTTTCACTCTCTTGAAAGTGATACGGTGGACCTCCACCCGTCACCAGAAGATTATGATTCTCTGGGGGTCCTGGAAACAGGACCTTCCACTTCGAGTGCGCCCAATTAATGGCTTTTGTTTCCTGGAACTGCCGTGGTTTACGACCCAGACTAGAGGATCTCAAATCCATTATATCTACGCACCAACCTGTCTGTGTTGCTCTTCAGGAAACGTTTCTGAAGAGTAATATGACAACCCGTGTGCGTGGATATCATTGTGTACGACGTGATGTTGATGCAGCAGCATCTTCTTCTGGAGGTGTTTGCATTTTAGCATCCCAGAACTGTCCCCATAACGTCGTTACACTGACCACATCGTTGCAGGCTGTGGCTGTGCGAATTCATACTCGCACATTAATCACAGTCTGCTGCATTTATCTGCCACCTAACGATGTTGTGTCTCAAATGGATTTAGACCAACTAGTCGATCAGTTACCAGCTCCCTTCCTTCTGCTAGGTGACTTTAATGGACACAGCCCTCAGTGGGGGTATGATGGTACAAATTCTCGCGGTCGGCAGATCGAGCGATTGATCTCTGATCACAGTCTCTGTCTGCTGAACACCGACGAGAAAACGTATTTCCATGCTCCCACTAGGACTTTTCATTCCCTTGATCTAGCCATTTGTTCACCGACACTGCTACCGTCGCTGAAATTAGAGGTTTTAAATGATCTCTATAATAGTGATCATTTCCCTCTCCTGATCTCCCAGGTTCATGGTAGTGGGGGGCGATTTCGTTCCCCCACTTACCGCTTCAACCGGGCAGATTGGGATTTATTCACACGGTTAGCAGTTATTACCGGTACAATGGTTCAAGATCGAGATATTAATGACTCTGTCCTCAATGTCACTACCTCTATCGTGGACGCTGCTGATGCAGCGATACCGAAGAGTGGAACATCACAGAGGAAGATGAGTAAACCATGGTGGAATAAGGAATGTCAATCCTCCTACCGGGAACAAAGGAAATTGTGGGGTATCTTCAGACGATATCCCACAACTGAAAATCTCATAGCCTTTAAAAGGGCAAGGGCGATTGCTCGCAGAGTAAGGCGACATAGTCAGAGGGAATCATGGATCAGGTATGTCTCTTCCATCACATCGTCTACCACAAGTCAACAGTTATGGAGAAAGGTAAAAGCTGCGAACTCCCTGTATCGGGAATTTTCTATCCCGATACTGGAAACTGCAAATGCTGTGCATTCTTCACCTGTCGAAGTGGCCAATGTAATCGGCCACTCTTTTGCTAGTGTGTCAAGCTCCGATTCTTACAGCGCTACATTTTTAGCGACTAAGAATCGTACTGAGCAGACACCTATCAACTTCAGGTGTCGGCAACCACTCCCTTACAACTGTGACTTTGACATGTGGGAATTGAGAAAGGCTCTGTCCTTGGCTAAAAATACCAGTCCAGGCTCTGATGGTATAACATACGATATGCTTCGCCACTTGAGCGAGGATTCACTTGTCAGTCTCCTTTACCTATTCAACCGAATATGGAGGGAGCATGTGTTTCCTAGCCAGTGGCAGGAAGCAATCGTTATTCCTATTCTGAAGCCTGGAAAGGATCCAAAGAACCCTCTCCACTATAGGCCTATCGCTCTGACGAGTTGCCTGTGTAAGACGCTAGAACGTATGGTCAATGCCCGTCTCGTATATCAATTGGAAAAGAATCAATGCATTCCTCCGTTTCAGAGTGGCTTCCGTAAAGGAAGATCCACAGTAGATAACATCCTTCTACTCGAAAGTCAGATTCGTTCTGCTTTCGTACGGAGGAATCATTTGGTTTCTATTTTCTTTGATATCGAAAAGGCATATGACCGTACGTGGCGCTATGGGATTCTGCGCACTCTTTACGATTATGGTCTGAGAGGCAATTTACCTCTTTTTATTAAAATGTTTTTAAATTTCAGATCATTTAAGGTACGGGTTGGTAATATTTTATCTTCATCTTTTATTCAATTTGAAGGAGTTCCTCAGGGGAGTATTTTAAGTCCGACTCTTTTCATCTGTCATCTGTCACCAATTCTTTTAAAACTTCAGCCATCTGTTCATGGCTCATTATATGTTGACGATCTGCAGATTTCCTGCGAAGGATCGTCAATGCGTATCATTGAGCGACGACTTCAGACCGCAGTCAATAACCTGGTTACATGGTGTGACGCAAATGGGCATAGTATTTCTCCCAGTAAGAGTAGTTGCGTGCATTTTTGTAGGAAACGGGGTCTCCATCCCGATCCTGACATTCGTATCCGTAATACGTCTATTCCTGTCGTCCCTGACGTCCGCTTCCTCGGAGTAATTTTCGACCGCAAACTCACCTTCCTTCCGCACATTTTATATCTGCGGAGGAAGTGTGAGAAATCCCTTAACATCTTGAAGGTGTTATCCAACACCTCTTGGGGAGCGGATCGAACTTCATTACTCCGAGTGTATCAGTCGGTGATTCTGTCTCGGATCGACTACGGATGTGTCGTCTACGGATCTGCCTGCAAAACTACCTTGCGGAAGCTTGACCCAGTCCACCATAATGCTCTGAGAATCTGCTGTGGTGCGTTCCGAACGTCACCTGTGCAGAGTCTCTATGTCATTTGTAACCAGTTACCTTTGGCTTCGCGGCGCCTGAAACTGTCGCTCTATTATCATTTCAAAATGTCATCTCTACCATCTCACCCATTACAGAATATCACTACCAGCCCGTCTTTAAGGAGATTGTACAGTGCTCGTCCTTCTTTCATCCGTCCTTTTTCTGAAAGGGTGAAAGACTTCATCGAGGAACTCAGCCTACATGACTTGGGTATTCAACAAAGAAATTTTATTAAATTTCCACCCTGGAATGTTCCAAGGTTTACATTCCATAACCCTTTTGCTTTATTCAGCAAATCCAACACATGTCCCATTGTTCTCCAGAGAATCTTTGCCTTCCATCGCTGTCAGTATGAGGATTTTATTCCTATATACACGGATGGTTCGAAAGGAACTGGATACGTCGGCTGTGGTGTCGTTTCAAACGACATCAGGCACAGTTACCGGCTCGACTCTTCCTGCAGTGTCTACACTGCCGAAGCAGTCGCCATCTACTGTGCCCTGAAATTAGTCGAGACATCCAGTTCTCGAAAGTTCGTTGTATATACTGACAGCAGAAGCGTCCTGGAAACATTGGTACATCTGGACGATAGAAGTCATCCTATCGTGGTTGAAATTGCTAATATTATTTGTCAGCTTTATAGCAGGGGTTATGACATAAAATTCTGCTGGATACCTAGTCATGTAGGTATTTTAGGAAATGAACAAGCGGACTCGGCTGCACGTTCGGCAACGAATCCTCTGCAGTTTGCAGTCCCATTTGATGACATACGACGTCATATTTTAATGCTCATTCATCAGACATGGCAGGAATCGTGGAATTTACAGATTTATAATAAATTACACTCGGTGAAGCCGATCATCGGAGAATGGCCTGTATTTCCAATGCGAAGAGCTGATGTCAGATTGACTCGCCTTCGCATTGGACATACTCGTTTTACTCACAAGCATCTTTTGTTTGGAGAAGATGCTCCCGAGTGTCCTTCCTGTCATGTCCCTTACTCAATTCATCACATTTTAATTGACTGTCCGGTGTTTGATCATCATCGCCGGACTTTTTTTCATTCTTCTCTTTTAAAACTTTCTGACTTGGTGGGGGAAACCCCCCACCATAATTTATTTGCTTTTTTAAGACATATTGGCCTTTTACACCACATTTGATTTTTAACTTTTTATCTTTTGTGTGTTATTTGTGTTTGTCTTGCGTTTTTTAAGGCTGTTACTTTTTAAATAGATTTTAACGAATGTTTGGCGCAGCATAGCCTGCTTTGGCTCTTGCGCCATTAAACCCTACACTCACTCACTCACTCACTCACTCACTTGTCAATTGAATTATTAATTTTAATTTGTTTATGAGTATTTGCTGTTTAAACCTTTTTCAATGTTTTAGTAGAAGAAATAAATCCTTAGTTATCGACATTTTTGGCTGTTATTTAAATTTTCATTTAAGTTTAAAGTAGCGGTCAGATTACCGACTCCGAAAGTTTTCTCCTGACACTTTTCATATTTTGGTTTAAGTTATGGAGGCAAGATTTAACAGGGAAGTTAACTCGCCTTTTAATTTTGTTTGGCTGGTCTCCAGGTTTTGAAATTCTGCAGCAATTTCTGTTACTGCAGTGCTACTTGGAGCAGCTTCTTTGATAGTAATTAGGGATCTCTGATAAAGTATCCTCTGATCATTACACTTGATTTGCTTTTCCACCAAAGTAATGGTCCGGCAATATTCATTTGGATGTGTATTGACTAAGGCTGAATTATCTGTAAGGTTGGATGGGATACTCAAGTTGGGATCCATGTTCTCGTACAAAACGCTCATCTGTGGCAGTTGCTCGAGAGAAATGCTATCCTTTTGACCACTCATGAGGACGGCAAAGTTGCGAAAAAAAACTTGGATGATATCTGATGACTGAACGTAAAACATTTAGTGAAGGTTTAGAGTTCTTCTTCATTTGAGAAAGTGAATAAATAAGTTCATCAATGTAATTTTTTACTCAAGTGTATGAAACAGTTATAGACAAGAAATTAGACGTTCTGTCATTTACTATATTCAAAGCATCTTTTGTGAGCATGTTTAGTGACATATCTCAGACATGTGTGGCTGGCGGTTTTCGTTGAGTCGTGCGTTCGATCCTTGGCCGTTAAAGGACCTGCCTTGTAGCCGGGTCTGATGCACGTTAAATCTGTTGGGACCCAAAGTCCTCTCGTTGGCGTGGTGTGGAAGTTTGGAGAGGGGGCAACTCAGGTGTCGTTCTCGTCACTTGACCGAGGTTCAAAACTACGAGGTCCGTCGCCAAAAGCCTTTGTGTTGCTTCTAGCACGACATTAATAAATATTAAATACTAAACTAATCTCAGACATGTAGCAGTGTATTCATTTAAGCATTTGAGGGGCAGAGCTTGTGTGTGTGTGAAGACAACATTTGAAAACACTACAGGAAGAAATACTTGAAATATATCATACCATGGATAGAGTTTTGGTGACTAAAAAAATCTTATAATTACTTGTTGGACCAGGAGTTGATTTTTTTTTTTAAATACTAGATGGCCCTATCTTTAAAATAAAATCGATGTTGCAAGAAATTATCATTACCAATGAAAATCTTATTTCTACATTTTAGCTTGAAAATCTGATGTATTCTGAAAAAAGAACAGAAGAGATGTCATGAAAAATGATAATTTATTAGTTATAAATAATTATTCAGAACTGAGGGAATTGTACATTTTCGTACAATTCCCTCGTTTGTGTTAAGTTTATCATAAAAATGAATTTCATTTTTGCATTGACATTGATAAATTGGAAAACATTTTGATGTAACTTAGATTAGTTGAATTTTAATATATTTTTAAAACCTGAACATAGAGCTGAAATCGACCCAGAATGTATACATGAATGTCCAACAAATTATCTGTTCTAGTAAGAGTTATTCAAATGGATCTATTAATACATTTTCATTACTGGATAAAATATGAGAGAATGAACTATAAGTGTTATTTTAATAAACAATTTTAAATTAAGTATAAAATTTATTAAAGAGTTTTTCTCTTCTGTCACAATGTGTCAACATTTTGGTTGTGAAAGACAGTTGTATATCTGAATGTAGTAAATATTATACTCAAATTATTAAATTAACCCATTCCACTGTTTCAAAAAAAAATTTTAAAATCATTCATTCATCTCATGGTATTTTTGGAATCGATGCATTAATTAATTCATATGCATGTCAAACTCTCAATTCATATTGAAGTATTGTGTCAGTTATTGGATGGCTGTTTCTATAATTCCCCAAAATATTGCTGAGAGTTAGAGAAATTTTTTTTTATCTGTTATTGGTTTCATTGAATTTCTAGAGCAATGATTGTATTTCACCTGTGTTCCACTCTCCTCTTCTTTTTCCTCATTCTCTGCAGCATACACAAATCATGTGAATTAAATGACTCCTGCCAATATATATATAATTTATGCTATTTATGAAGAGAGCAAAATCATTATGTCCTTAATTTTTCTCTTCTTTTAAATGTATAATAGAACAAACAGGTGTTTTAATAAAAGAATACAAAAACATCTCTGGTGAGCAAAAAAATATTGGTTCAAATCTGTGGTAATGCAGTACATACTAGTGTTTTATGTAAAAATAATATATTAAAATGAATTCCAATTTATATGCTTTAATTTGATTATAGTGGTTCACTTAACATGTGTAAAATGCATTGTCCCCTCTTCACCCCCCTCCCCGCAAAAACATTCATAATGTTAGAAAACTTAGTCAAGGACTTGTTCATAAAATTAAAAATATCTAATCATAGTAAGTATCCAATTTTAGTTTTTAACTATATTAACAGAGTAAATTCAACTAAACAAATTAAAATCATATTAATTAATATAACATAAATTATGTAACATAATTGTCCTTTTAATTCGAATTTTGACCTTGATTTAATTTCACACTCATTTACATCAAAATAAATTGCTTAAGGTTTTTCTATTATTATTGAATGAATTCTTTAAGATGCAATTATGTTGGTTTTAGTATAATAGTTATCATTTGCATTTGAGAGTGGAAAAGTTTGCAATGTTTGCTGAAAATTATAAATATAATAAGATTTAATGCAAAATATAAACAAAAAGGGTATTGTAACAAATGTTGAACATTTTGAGGGGGGAGAGAGAAACTTCCAGTACTCATTCATGTATAAAGATATATTTTGTATTTAAATGATTATCAACTTAAAGCATCAGTAGTTTGTCTTCAAGATACTGTATTTTAATGAATGCAAAAAGCATTTCTGAAAGAGTGTTAAATTTTCTGTGTAGAAAATGTAAAATAATTTTGTAGGTTTGGTAGGAAGGTTTAAATTCTATAAATATTCCCTTATTTACACAGAGCTTTGTTAATGTTATGGTTAGTAAATAAATATAAATATTCATATTGTGCTAAGTCTTTTAACATTAACATGTTATAATTTTAATACTTACATAAAGCTGAAAGTGATTAAGATATCAAATTAATAATTAGTAAATACTTATGTGAACGTTTTAGAATAACATAACTTTGTGATATTTGTTATAATTGCTTAAGTTTATTTAAACTTTCAAATAATGTTGATTTTAAAAGATTGATTTTTTCCCCCATGCTCTCAGTGTTAATTTATTAGTTTTTCACTCTTTTCTGCATTTGCGTGCGGACTAGAGAACAAAATTTTAAAGTCAATGGACTAAAATAGTTTTCTTTATTTATTTATTTTCTTTCTTTTTCTTACCCCCTCCTTTCTTTTCTTTTTTTTCTTTTTCTTTCTTTTTTTTTTTTTTTTTGTTTCAACTGAAAACAACACATTTTTATTAAGCTAATAGAGATTTGTATTTCATTATTTTCAGAGAATGAGTCAATATAACTCCAATAAATAAAACTTTGACATCATTTATTTGAAAAATAAGCAGTTTCTGGCGAATTCAGTTTTAAAAACAAGATTTTTGTTAATTGTTCTAATAGTTAAATTTTATGTGAAACATAAAAATCGTTATTTTTTATTTTCTCATTTGTAAAAAAAAATTTTTGGAGCAAAAAATTTCAGATTAATTCAAATTTTTCTTTCACTCCTAAAAATTAAAACATTTTTATACATCTTTTCAATTAAAGATAAATATTCGTAAAAAGTAAATAGAGTAATTTAACTAAATTAAAAAAATTATTATAAAGGAATATTTATTGACACAAACAAGTTAATTATGTCTGTATGCATTATAAATCTTTTCCCATTGTGTGTGTTCTCCATCAGTCAAAACTGAAAGTTATTTCAATTTCATTTGGCAAATACATTTCAGTTTGTTTCAAAAATATTCATTCATGGGTAAAAAAAAGCTGTGGGTTTGGGTTGGGGATTGTGCTCCATCTGTCATAGTTGCTTTTAAGCATGTCAATAATCGGTAATAAATTTATTATAAAAATTATTGAATACCAAAATATCACTTACTGTCTTTATATCTTAAAGAATCAATCATTTTTTTTTCTCTGTAAAATTGTTACATATTTCGTTTCTTATATTGTAACATTGAAAATTAAAAATCCGTTTTGCATTAAAATCCATAATTGAATTTTTTTTTTAAAGTTTCGAAATTTTGAGAGTTCTATACAATAAGCTATAATATTTGTTTTATCCTCAGGAATTAATATTTGTATTGGAGCATTTCTCCTACCTTAAGATGTGTATTAAGTTTGAATGTATTATTTTTTAACATTAGTGGAAGGGAGCCTTAACTTGTATAAAAATAAATTGTAGTTCTAAAAGTTTTTTTTTTTAAATGAAAATAACTTGACGATTAGCATATGAAGATATGTTAATTAATTTTTGAAATAGTTGTAATTAATGTTTATTTTTTTATACATTAAAAGTTTTTATAAATAAATATATTATTAGAAGTTATGTATTTTTATGTAATAAAATTCCAGTTTTTATCATCCAGATGAGATATTTTACTGTTATTTCTCCATTATGAATGTATTACTTACTTAAATTCATACAAAATATGCTATCCTTATAATGATAGTTAGTATCTTAAAAACTATTAAAGATTAGGAGTTGCACCAATTTATGATAATTAGGTAAATTGAAAAGAAAAGGAATTTTGTTAATCATTTAGGATCTTCTCTCATACAAAATGAATATTTTTTGAAAATTTTGAAAAAAAGTATATGGTAAATAAAGTTCTTTATATATCTCCTAAAATTGCTTTTTTGGAGTTTTTTGATAGTTTCTGAAAATCATATCATTCAGTATATTAGTTATTTTTCCTTTTTAAGTTTGACAAAAAAAAAAAAAAAAAAATGTTTGATAATGCATTAGCAATTATATATACCATGATTTTCAAGTAACATAAACAAAAAAATAGGCAAGATAAATTTTAATATATTGTATTTTTTGTAGGTACTTTTTGTTGATTATGGTTATATAACAACTATGCATTATACTAAATTGAGAGAAATTCCAGAATCAACTCCTCTTGTTCTTAACACTTCTGCACTTGTAAGTAGTTTACTTAAATTATAATAATTATTTAAATTTGAGTTATGTTAAATTATGAATTTTGAAAACTTATTGAGGATGATATAAAATAGCTTTTTCAGATTACTGTTTAAACTGTTACTCAAATGGTTGTGTATTTTTCATAGATTTGTTTGAAACGTCATGAGTATGCTGTGCTATTATGGTTTGTGTTATACAAAGCAAAAAGTGTGTTTCTGAATAAGGAGAATTGTTGAATGACCTATTTAGAGAAAGGGAAGTAATAGTACTAACATAATTTGCCATATTCATGATTCATTTCTCCCGAAATTATTCCACATATTGAAAATTATGAATCAGATAAAAAATAACTATAAATTCTAAAGTTCTTGGACAATTCCTGAAAGAATTATTAGAGCAGAGTAGTTTAAATTAGATTCAATGGTTAAAGTAGATTTAATAAAATATTCAATTTGTCTTTCTGAAATTAGTAATGTGTGAATGTATAATGAATGTTTTTTTAAAAATATAACTACATTTTATAAATGTTCTGTGCTTCACATAATGCTTGCTCTATCTGTAACAATTTGAGGTGTTTTTACTAGTTGATTTCCCTATATTTTTAGGCAGTTGAATGTTATTTGGCTGGAATTAAACCATCATCTTGTAAAATCTCATCTGGCAAGTGGTGTGAACAAGCTAATGTCTGGTTCAAAAGGAAAGTTTATGGGAAATTATTATATGCTAAAGTAAGTCATTTTCATTTTATACAAATCGTATGGTTTTTTTAGAATCATCTAATCAACAAAATTAAGAATTTTTCAATATATTTACTGAATAATTCAGGGTGTACAAGTATATTTGTGGGGGGGGGGCAGAGATACAAAAGTTATAATATTTTTTCAGATTTAATTTCTTAAAAAATTATATTTATCTTGGTTTTTAAATTATATATTTAAAACAGTTTCCTTTTTTTCCAGATCTATTCTGTTGTCCATGGAACTATAAGAATGGAACTATTAGAAGACCAGAATAGACCTGATTAAAGTATTAATCAGCGATTAATAAACTTGGAATATGCTGAACCAGCTGAAGAAAGTTATGCATCCAAGGTTTAGAAATATTACAATTTATCATATTTCAGGATTTTTAGAAAATTCCCTTTATTTCAGATTTTTCTATAATTGTATATTTGCATCTTTTTTCAACTAGTATTTGTAATACTTAAGGATTAAACCTTTTTTGTTATGAATGCTTTTAAATTTTATTTTTTCTCACTTATATATATATATATATAGTAAATTATATGTGGTTAATGGATCATTTATCAGAAATAAAAACTCGATTATAATTTTTATTAGGATATGCTTTGAAGTTGTCTGCTCCTCCCCTCTAAGTTTAAAGATAAGTCATTGGGATTATTCTCAAAGCATATTTTTACTAGTAATACTGCTGATTTGTAGTGTAAAATAAGTTGGTTTAAATTAGTTCTTTTCTGTTTTGTGGTTTTTAGTTTTATTTCTTGTAATTGCATTTAGAATTATTTTGTTTTATGAATATTTATTTTTTAATCAGGAAAGTCATGATCTCCGATGCAATGTCAGACATTCGAATAAAAAAATTTATGAAAATATTATACAAGATATTGAACTTTCTTGGAATGAAACTGAAGACAACAGTATTAAAAAAACTAAAAAAAAAGTAAGCTATTATAAACCAAATTTATTAGTCATCTTAATCATTACATGAATATAAAATCTGATTTTTAAGTGTAATGACATGATAGTTCTGTATGCTGGTAATTTTTGAAAGGTAAAAAATTTGTTTTGTCATTTAAGTATTTTGATCATGTAAAGTATTTTCTATAATTCCAAACGATGCTTGTCCAGATTTATTATGTTTTTTAAAAGTATATATAAATTTAGAGACTGATTTTATGGAACATTTTGATTAGTTTGTAATTTTATAAAAAGTTTCTGGACATTCATTTCATTGAAGTGTGAAATAATGAGAAAAATATTTTTAGAATTCATTTTTATTTGATTGCTTATATACACATTACTATTCTAAAATATCTTTAGAGTGTTAGATAAATAAATCATTTTATTCTTATAGGTGAAATTAATACCTTTGCAGCTCCTCTTATTAAAAGTTATTTTAGGTTATTTTGAATTGAGATTGACTTTTGAAAAATAATATTATAGTGTAAATTAATAGTAATTTAAAAATTGTGTAAGTTATTTACAACCTAGGTACTGGAAGAAAATTAATGGCCATTTCATTAGATTTCTCAAGATCATTGAGATTATTCAATTTGCACAAAATAATGTATTAGAACTCAAACAGCAGGATTTGAGATCTCACTAAACATTTGGGAAATATGTTTTAAGCGATCATTGAATACTTGAATATTGAATATGATACACACACATATACATATATGTAAACATTTTTTTTAACCTAAAATATTAAGTATTTTTCATTTTGTGTAATTTATGTGCATGTAGCTAATATAACTAAAATAAGCACTAAGTTATTATCCTTTGTTCATAATTTTTCTGCATTAACTTATTTCCTACAAAATAGAAAAATTTCTTGTAATATTTCATAGTATCTATTACAAATATGCTGTCTATCAGGTAATGAAATATTTTTCAATTTAACAAGATGATATGCCATTTATTAGTGAAATGTTCACTACTTTTTAAGTTTACCCAATGTAAAAAAAAAAATCTGCGATTGTTGCTTGATTAGTATGATCCACTCAGTCATACAAGATTCAAGCAACAATTCTGTGATAAATGTGTTTTGATAAACTGTAAGTATTAAAATTTTTAGAACGAAAAAGCTTTTGTATGGTTTTTACTTTACTTTTAATGAATCTCTATTTTAGATACGTCTTCAAGGACCATTTAATCCTTTGGAAATTTCCTATTGTGGTTTAACCAATTTTGATTGTAGCAAGTATGTAATGTTATATGCTTATGCATATTTTAGTTCTTTAAAGTGTATTGTATTGGAATAAAATGACTGGCATGTTTTAAATATATAAATGTACAAATTTCCAACAGTTAATGAAAGCTAACACATTTAATTTGCTTAGATGAAAAGTTTGTTTTATTTAAAATCTTCAAAATTTTTATATAAAAATCAAATTATTAATTATGTGTAGCTGATTAAATTATATATTTAAAACTTTCTTCACATCTAACATAAAATGACAGAACTGATATTTTTTCTGAATAATTTTAATTTTCCCATTGTTAATATTAGTTTGTATAATATATATACTTGTTTATTATACTATAACCTTAATATTTAGAAACATTTTTTATAAATGTACTTATTACTTAAATATATGAACTTGAAAACCCCTTTTGGCATTAAAATATAGATAACAAATTTGGAGAATTGTTTGTGGTATGATTCAAACAGAAATAAATTATATATATATAAAAATCTATATACAATAATACAGTTAAATTATGTAAATAACTCTAAAACATCTTTCTGTGACAAAAAAAAAGTAAAAAAAATAAAAATATAAGAATTTTTAACAACTGATTTAGGCAGCCATAAAAATATTTAAAATTTATTCATATCTTTGTTTATTAAAAAATTATTCCATAGTGAGAATATAAATTACTTTTTTGAATTCTCATATATATATATATACATATGTATCCTTTCAATATATTCATTTTCCAGAAGTGTTAAAGTAGAGCAAGCTAGTGTCAATTCTATATCTTTCAATGCGGAACCTCAGTACTCATATTCTAGTATGTTAATTGCTTCTCAAGTGGAAGTAGGTCAAAACGACTCAGACCTGATATTAAGAAACACCACTTTGTTACCCAAAATACTTGGTCTACCAACTTTGATTTGCTTATTATTTTCTCCATATTCGGAATTAAGGTATGCTTTTATTTTCCACTTTTCTATTCATTCATTAATTTTTCAGCATTTGCTTTGTGTTCAAACATAGTTTGTTAAGTCATTAACTTTTTAAAAAAATTTTGAATGCCTCCCCCCCCCAAAAAAAAAAAAAAAATAAGTGACAACTTGTATATTTTGGAAATCACCCTAACTATACTTTTAACTTAAGGCTCAAGAGAAATTTTATAGGAATGTGTGACTTTTCCCCTTTTAAATCCTTTTAATTATGCCTTAATGTTTAACAAATACCATTAATAAAAAAGTGCTTAAAAATTTTGTAGAATTTTTGCTCTTTTGTTTCTTTCTTTTTTCTTTTCTTTTTTTTTTTTTGCCATTTTTATATATTCAGGTTATAATTAAGGAAACCTATTATAAAATCTGTAATCAAAGCATTTTTTAAAGAAAATTATGAACTCTTGTATAAAAAAAATGGAAATTTTAATCACTTGTTAAGCATAATTTTCTTGGGAAAAGTAATTGCTAAATTTTGAGAGTTATAGCATTATAAAGAGTGATAGTTTAAAGGAGAAGAAATGGTTTGAATATTCTTTTCTTAAGTAAAACTATTTAAAATAAAAAAAAAGTATAGCTCTATATCATATTTTCTGCAGTTCTTTTATTTCATTTGAATGTGGACCTAATTCCTTTAAAAGGTAAATTTTTATTTAAATCTCTTTCAATGTACTTGTGCCTTGCTTTCAAAATCTATCATAGATATTATTTTCTGGACATTGCTTTGTTCTTGTGTACCTTTTATAAATAATAAATATTAAAAAAAATGTCTCATTAAATTTAAACCTATTAAAATGTTTATTTTTTAATATTTTTTATACATTTTTATCATTTGGAAACTGTATTTCAGTGTTTTGAAATTTATTGTACTTTGCTGTAAACATCATTGAACTGAATCTTATGCTGGATAACAATGTGGCTAATTAAACAAACTATATGTGATTCAGTAAACACAACTTCTATAAATGAGATGAGAAAATCTGTAAATTATTGTTAACTGTGTTTTTAAAACAAAATAGCTGTAGGTTGACAGTTTTGAGCATTTTATTGTTTTTTTTTACTATTACTCAATTACATTGATTTTTTCCCAGGAAATATTTTTCACGAATAAAGTATTACAACTACCGAGAAAAAATGACGAGGCACGCTTCTATTGTAGATTAGTAATATTGCAATAAGAGCAATATGCATTTTTTAATTTGATTTATTTTATTTGCGAAAATCAATATTTGGTTGGGCTTCCCTTATCCTTAATTATGTCATTGATTCTTCATTGGTGTGGGGCTCACTATCATACAACATTTGTCTTAGGTTACATTGTTCCATTCTTGCTATAAACCATTTTTAATGTTTAATAAGTAATTGGATACTCCCCAACCTTGTATTTGGGAAGACACTAAAAGTGCTTTATGTGGTCAAGATTCAGAAACTGTGGAAGCCACTTCAAAAGTTCAACATTGTTGTTTCTAAGCCACTTCATAGTTGTAGATTTATGGCATGTAGCATTGTCCTGTTAAAATTTAATTCCACCCATGTCTGTGTCTCTAACATTTGGGGAATAGATGAAAGCAAAGCTGTTTTTAATACATTTATAGTCTGGTTAGAATTTATTGTCCCCTTACAGAAGACTAATCATTTTCTGCCATACATCCATAGATCAAAACACTGTCTCCTCTACGCCTAACAATATAAGATCTATACATTCCTGAATGTATTTTTCTCAGACTCCTTTCTTCACATTTGTCACATCAGGTGTCTTAAATACTAGAATATTAAAATAACATTCACTAACTTTGTAAGGCTATTTTCAAATATTTTTATACATATTGACTCTCTAGTGTTATTTTTTAATAAATGTAAGTTAATTTACATGTACTTGAAATTTAGATTTGTCAAACCTCAAATTGTTGGACTAATTACCTTGTGCAAGGTGTTGGTGTTAAAGAGCCTATAAAAGCATTATCTCTCTACTTTTTTCCCAAAGAGCCTTAACTTCTTGACTTGACTTGCAACGTGTGAGTCTTGCTTCAGCAAGTCTTCTAGTGGTTCAAGATGATATTTGTTTCCTTTCCTTACTTACAAATCGACAAACAGTTGATGATATTTGTTTGTGATATCAAAGCAGCCCATTGCAGAAATCAGACCTCTCTGAGTGTAATGATCCTTTTTCTTGTCATTCTTTTGTAATTTAAATGTGAACACAAATTTCGAGATGTGTTTGATAGTGCATCGAACTGCTTGTCTTGAGCATTTGACAGCTTTTGCAACTTCAGTTTGGTTCTTTATTTGATTAAAAACTGTATTTTGAAATTTTATTCTTGACTGAGTTCCTTGATTTTTGGCATTTTCGATAGTTAAAACGACACACTTCATGATTTTGGACAAATTAACAGAACTTGAGGTTATATATATACACTAAAAGTCACGAGCACTTACTAATATGCATTCCAAGAAAATGCGAATTTCGAATTAGCATCATGATAATATTTTATTTGCTATTGAATGTGATGAAGTTTGCTTACATTGTTGTCTAAATTCAATGTCAATGCTGTAATAAACAAATTAAATTATTTGGAGTAACACTTTTACAGTTAATGTAAAAAGATCAGATTTGCCTATTACTTATATTCATGATTATAGTTCCTAAAAATCTACTCTAATATTCTAAATGCTGATTTTTTTTTTTTTTAAAAAAATTAGAACTGATATAAGACAAACTTCATATACTGGAGCACTCTGTGGCTTGGGATTTAATTCCCTAACAGGAGAGCCCATTTCTCCTGATCACGACATTGAACTAGCTTTTGACGTGGAAATCTCTTTAGCCGACATTCAAGAGGTAAGTATCTCTTTTGTTATAAGTGTAACATTAGAAAAAATTTGAAAGCATCCTGAAATTGCTTTTTTTATGACATCATTAATACAAATTGACTTCTGTTTATATTTTTCATACACCATTTCTCTGAAATTTTTTCTTCTATGTATGCTTATATAAGGCATCAGTAATATATCATATGTTTATACTCGTGATAATTTTTGAAAAATAATCATATATTAGATGTTTGACAGTTGTTTTTAACCAAAAGTATTTGATTGTGTAACTTTATGAATGACAGTGTAAATTTATTTTTATTGAATATTGTATTTTTTGCTAACAATTTGTTTAATATTAGAAACATATTTTTATTTAATTATTAAATATTACAAATGATTATGTACATTCTAAATTTAATATATTTTTGAGTACTATTATTAATATCACTTATCACTATAATGTTTTAAAAATAAGATGCATTACCCAGCAATTTGTCTCCAGTACAAATTTGTTTTTGCTGTTTTTTTAGAATGCATATATACCATACATGTGTTTGCAACAAACTAATTTTCATGCCTAGATAATGATACAGTGTTATTATTCACTGTAGTATTCCTGAAACATTGATACTATAGAATTATTAGTATTGTTGCTTTTCTTACTACCAATAGTAAAAAATGTATATTGTTTCAAATATTTTGTTATTTTATTACTATTCATGGGCTTAATGTTTTTCATTTTTTGAATTTTTAAATTTAGACAAAATTGCTCATAACAGAGAAAGCTAATCCAGAAAAAAAATGAGTTCTTTGGTATATACTTTTCTTTGCCTGGATGATTAATTACAGTGTTGATGGTTGAAATTTTTGTTTTAATTTAATTAGTATTGTCTGTGGAAAAACTAACAATAGCACTTCGTCATTCAATATTATTTGTATACTGAGTGACATATAGGTGGTACCATTAAGAGTAAAATTATCAGAGTTTTTGGAACATTGATTCATAGACACAATGAAGCACATTTCTACAACATAAATTGAATCAATTTCTGCATTCTTTAATGTATGATTCTTAAGATTATTTTTGTGATCGGTACTAAAGAAATCTCCTATTTTTAATTTCATGAAATTCTTTCAAAGATATTTTTCACCCTTTAATTAACCAATAATATTTAATAGTGTCAATAAAAGAATTTTAAATTAGTTATTCCTCCATAATTTTGGACAATTATATCAAAATTCATCCTCTATTAAACCAAATTTTAAGGAATTATTTATATTTTTGTCTCTGCCAGAAAAAATTGTTATGTAGATTTATGTAACTTTGCTGTTACTAATTATTGAACAGTAATACATAAATTTGTATAAATTATAAATGTAACATTTCCCCCTTGAACAGATAAATGCAGTTCGAATGGGTTTCAACCTTTTGTTTAGTAGTGAAAGTGATACTCTGCTCTATACATCAGATACTCTTAGTTTAATTCATGAAAAGACTGAGAGAACTATGATTGAGTAAGTTGTTAATTTCATTTTGAATTTTGTTATAAAAGATTTCATGCATACATGATTCTTCCACTGCTTAGGCTTATTTAAGAAATTGCTATAAAAAATAGTAAAATATATCTATTAATATTAAAATTCGTTCGAAAGTATTTTTTATACAAACTTGTGGCAATATTACCATTTTTATGAACTTTTTACCCCTTATATCTATTATCTTGTCCCACATGCTATTCTTTATTTATGTTTTGAATTTTTTGTTATACTGATAAATGTCATTTTCTCCATTCATTGTGCTATGTTTTTTGTTATATAATACAAAGATAGTATTTGGGCTTTATAACTATTTTCTTCTTCTCTGTATATTTTTGTATTGCTAAAATACACCAATACCAAATGTGAATTTTATAATTAAATAAATTTTCTAATTATGTGAAATTTCATCTAAAATATCTTAATGTTCTAAAGTATATTAAGCCAGTAGTTCTCTCATTAAAAGAAAATAAATGAAATTTATATAATATGTTATAGTTATGTGTTTATGTGTAATCAGCTTGTTTTCATATTTCTCTCTGTTAATTTGGTTCATTAGTACTTCTAAACTTTAAGAAAACTAGAATGTTCTTGTAGGTTTATATTATTAGTGACCAGTTATTGGCATTGTTTGAGAGATGAACATTTTTTGCATTAAATTGTTAAGTGAATTTTAAAAAGTATAATAAGTTTTTTTAAATCAAATCTCTGCCCATTCTTCCTAACTAAGAAAATGTTTAAAAAATTAATGGTTATGATGATACACTTCAAAAAATCATAGCTCTTTCTTTGTCAGTATCAATAATTATAAATGTTATTATTTTTAATATTGTTAAGAAATAATTTATAAAGTATTTTATGATGAAATAATGTAGATTAATTTAGAGCAACTTTCACTCTTTCAACATGCAATTAAATCAAAATATTTAATTTAACTCAATTTCAAGTTGATTAATTATTGTAAAAAAAAGAAAATTGAAATTTGCATGTTATCACAGCCATGGCAAAATTTAAAATTTTTTCATTAGTATTGTTGCTTGTACGATTTTGAAGTATTGACTGCAAATGCTTTGTATATTATATAGTTACATATTAAATTAGAAAAAAAAAGGAATAAAAAATAATAGATGCTCAATCCCCCCCCCCCACCACCAATGGATCAAAAGATTAAGATAAGAGATTTATGCATTTCAGAACTAGTGTTAGAATAATTAAAATTCAATAAAATTTAATATTCAAAACAATTCAAGGATTCAATTTCAAACCATGAAAAGACACTGCTATTTAAATTGAAATTAAAAGATGTTATGTATAATGTGAGATATTGTATTGCCATAAAATAGTTCATAAAAGTAATCTTATAGTTCCGAGAATTGAAAGAGTTAATTTCGATTTATTCTTTTTTCGAAATGGCCTTGTGATTCAAAACTTGTATAGTAAGTCCATAAAAAAAAAAAAAAAAAATCCTGTGAATGAAAATAACATAATGAATATGATTCTCAAAATCATGAACATAATTCTTTTAAATTTTTAAAAATGCTCCAGTAATTTGTAATTAAAGGAATTCTAAATATTTAGAAGAAGAAATTGTAATCTTCAAAATTGAATCTGAGGAAGAATGATTTTAAAAAAGAAAGTTTGGAAAATACTTATAAACATATTTATTTTAATTAATATATCAATAAAAATCAAAATTTCATGAAATTAAGGATAATATGATTTACATGTAAAATGATCTTGTTCATTTTTGCTGTGTTGACATGTAACTTATGCATACATTTCTTATGTAAAGTCACCATATTGGTGACATTAGAAAGTTACTTTAGCTAAGACCACTATAAAGTATAAGTTTTAAAACATTTATCCAAAAATGCCAAACATAGAACATGTTCTACTCTTCTACATATTTATTTTTCTGCAGTAAATTGTTATGAATTATATTAAACAAATTTTTAATACTTCATAAATATAAATGCAATTTACTTTAATATAAAACTTGCTTGTCCCCAAAACATGCCAAGAATGAAGGCATATGAAGAAGAAATAGTTTGACAGTCTGATGGCAAACATGATGATTACACTATTTTATTGTTTTAAAATTTTGAATAATTTGACCCCAATTTCAATCATTTCTTGAGTGCCTTTTTACATACAAAACATATCAATTGATAAGTTTAATAGTAATAAGGATTAATTTTAAATACAATTTTTATATTTCAATTTAATAGGAGCTTTAAGATATGTTTAACATAATCAAAAATTAATTTCCTTACTGACGAAAGCAAACATGAACTATGATTAAGCGTCCATGATAATACTAACAAATTTTGAAATACATTGGATTTGATTTTCATCTCCAAAAATTTCATTGTGCTGTATTGCATAAGAAGTTAGACAAAGAATAAATATAAAATATGGCAAAGGAACTGCATAATATCACTGCAATAAATTACTTTGATGAGTCAACTTTTGATTCTCATCATTTTTTTAATTAAAATAATTGTTCAATAGACACATGTTCAACTCACATTTGGTACTATTCTGGAAGAAAGATGTATATTACTTCATTTTTAACATTTTAGATTTCATATTTAATTTTATTTGATAACTCAAGTTATTTTCTGTTGAAAAAATATATATATTGTACTATATGTTTCTTTCTAGTTTACTGAAGAAAAAACGTGCTTCAAGGAAACCAATTTACTCCAATGAAATTGGTCAGTGGAATAGTATTCCTTCTGAATTTTTATTAGAATCACCTCTTGAAAGTTCATTTGAAAGTACAAATGTTCTTCCTCTGCTCAAACCTACTCGTCTTATAACATTTGAAAATGATAATTTGTCTCAGGATTTAAAATAACTTTCTAATGTGATGGATTCTGCAACATAAGTACTTTTTCTCATTTTGAAAAAATGTGTAGCAAAATAATTCCTATTTTAATGGTATTAAAAAGTTTGATTTGTTATAATACTAAATATTTTTTTTATTGTAAAATTGTTGTTCTTTAAAATTTCTTTCTTTCTTTTCTTTTCTTTTTTTTTTTTTTTTTTTGTAAGCAGTTCAACAAGTACGTACAGTAAAAAGAAATTATTTTTCTAAAAGGCTATAATTTGTTACGTAATTTTGAGGGAGGAAATTGTAACAGAAAAGGTGTTATCTGCTAATAACTTATTGTTATTTTGTGTAGAAGCCAGAAATTTTGAGATTTAAGTAAAAATAATGTATATAATACAGATATTGTTTCAAATTTCTTTGTTACTTCTTTAATGCAAGTTTGTTAGAATTTCTGTGTAAGTAGACATGGAAATTCATTCATTTTCAGCTTTGAATCGAATGTATCAATATTATATTATAAAACTGAACTGTATCAAATACAATTACATGTATAGACACATACATATGTAGTTTGGTTAGCTATTGATGTTGATTTCATCATAACATTTGTAAAATGTCAACTGAAAATTTTTTTTACCTTTAAAGTTTAATGTTTTTAAATAAAACTTAAAATTTTTGTGGTATTTTTATGGTATTTTCTTTAGAACTGTTTAATGAACATGATTATCTGAAAATCAACAAGCCCATTATACATTATCTTTTTTAAGTATGATTTTCTAAAAATAACTTTGTTTAGATTTTTGTGTATTCATATTTTTTTACTATTAAAAGGTTGAAAAATTTTCAAAATACATTTTAAAAATCATTAATGCTTATACCTCATGCCCTTTTTTTATTTTGAAAAATTTTGTAACAAATAATTGCTAATGTGTGTAATTAATAAATAGTTTTTAAATCATGGATTTGTTGTGAACACAGAAACAATTCTTAAGGGACTGCTTTTATATTGTTTTATATTTTAGAAGAACCACATGATCATAGTAGTTCAGTGTGTATTGATTTTAGTTACAGTCTTGTACCAATGGGTAGTGAGCTAAGTTTCATGCTTTCAAAGACTGTTGTTTTGGGTTGAGGCTGATGCACTTAAAATCAATGTTGGCATCTAAATCCCTCACATTAATGTGGTTTTGATATGAAGAATGAAGTGATAGCTCAATAAAGTGGAAGTCATCTCAATTGATCATGATTCAGAATTGCAAGGTCTGTCTTCTAAAGCCATTGTGTTGCTTCTAGAGCAGGTATTCTTACTTTTTCCTGGTCAGCATTCCTGTGAATGTTTTTTTTCCCTCCCAAGTAAGGTCAAACTCATCTAATGAGGACTTATAGCTACAAGATTTGCTTCCCATAAAACCTACCACTACAACACTCTGAAGAGTATGGGGGACTGTTCAAGCAATATTTATTTAAACTTCTAAAAGTGTTTACAACAAAAATTTTTGTGCAAGAGTTAAGTTTTTGATAAGTTAAATGAACAACAAATAATCGAGAATAGGTAAATCTCTAAAAAAGTAAGCAAAGAGAAAAAAAGAAATTCAGTTACAGGCAGTTGATATCTTGTAAGATACTTTAATTTACAAGAAACAAAATCAAATTGGTAAGTAACTTTAATAGTTTATTATTTTTATTTACTTTATGTAACTGTTTATGCAGATTCAACTCTATCATTTAATTTTAGATATGTGCTGTGATACATAAACATTTTTTATACATTTAAAGTGGGGGATTATTAATTTCGATTTAAATAAATTACCCATTGTCACTATTGGAGAGCAATAGTGTAGAATCTCTCTTTTCTTTAGTATTAAATAAATGCTCCGATTGAAATTTATTACAAAAATGTTAAAATTGAATACAACTATATGAATATTTAGCAGATTATTTTGGCAGCTCTTCTCATTTCTCTTTAGTTGGAAATCGAGTGTTTGGAACTTTTAGAATGCAAATAAATAGACACTTAAAACTTACAAATTAGAATATAGGTTTTGCAGAAGGTAAATGTGGGATCCCTTTTCGTGCAATTTGAAAAATTGGAGTTGATTTTGCAGAAAGACCAATTAATCATGTAAGATCAAATTGAATACAAAACACTAATATTAAAATTCTATACTGTTATGATACTTCATTTTAAACATTCACATTAATTGCTATAAAGAAAATTTGAATATAAAATGTTTTTGTATGTTGTCAGAAATGCCTCCTGAAAAAGTAAAACTTATTTTTTAATCAATATCTTAAGGTTTCTATAGTTAAAAATTTTGAGAAAAAATTATTATAGTTTCTGATAATACACACACGAATAATGATCTGCAATTTTTTAAAATAAATCAAGTCATATAACTTGACCTTAGCATCATCTGCATGGCCCTGATAGCATAGTGGTCATGGTTACGGATTGCGGCCGACATTATTTTCGTCAAGTCGTGAATTTGAGTCCTGAAGTCACTTAAGACCCGTCATGTTGCTGGGCTGAAGCACGTTAAATCTGTCGAGGTCTCAAGTTCTTCCTTTGGCGTAGTGTGGAAATTAGGAGAGGAAGATACCAACTCAGGGGCCCCTTCGTCACTTGACCGTGGTTCAGAATTACGGGGTCTGTCGCCAATAGCAGGGCCACGGTAGCCTAGTGGTCAAGGTCGTGGACTAGCGGCCTGCGGTTTTCGTTCAGTCGCGGGTTCGATCCTTGGCCACCAAAGACCCGCCGTGTAGCCGGGGCTGATGCACGTGAAATCTGTTCGGGTCCAAAGTGCTCCCGTTGGCGTGGTGTGGATGTTAGGAAAGGGGGTGCCAGCTCAGGTGTCGTCCTCGTCACTTGACCGTGGTTCAAAATTACGAGGTCCATCGCCAATAGCCCTCGTGTTGCCTCTAGTGCGATATTAATAAAAAAAAATAATAATAAACTGTCGCCAATAGCTTTCGTGTTGTTTCTCAATGCGACGCTAATAAGCAATCACGTGTGCCATCTGCTTTCTATAAATGGTTCCTAAAATCAAGTTATTCAAGGCTAAACAAAATTATCACTTTTCTTTTCGATTGAGACACGTATTTTGTATTTACAGGATTGAATATATTCGTATAAATCTATAAATGCTCCTTGAAATTGAAAATAAATAATTATGTTTCTTTAACGATAGCGGAATGTTTTACTTTCATTTCAAGCGTTTTATCGTTCGCGTAAAGAAACATACATTCTATAACAAAAAAAAAAAAAAAAAAAACTACGCACCAAGGAGTTGCCCGATTGTAATGAAATTTCATACGCAAAGACATTTGGACCGAACATGCAAAATATTAAAAAAAAAAATTCCCATTAAATAAATAGCGGGAGCTACAGCTCATCAGAACTGCGCACTCAGCAGGTGTATATAAGAAGCGATTCTCAATCAAATTTTCTGTTGCATTGTGATTTAGGATACCTTTCAACGACTGAAAAAATGCCTCGCCTTTGGATTTAAGCTCATTACGAGCAACTTTCAGAGTTTGAAAAAGGTCGTATCATTGGATTGAAAGAGGCAAGTTGGGCCTCTTTCAATCATATGGGTCGAAGCGATTAGAAGATGCTGGCAAAAATGGGTATACAATGGCAGATTTCAGAGTCATGATGGTAGCGGTCGGTCTGAGGCTACAGCAGATCCGGGAGGACAGAGAGATTGTCATATCAAAATAAAACAGTATCATAATCATTTTCTAAATAACATACAAATATTAAAAATTAAATCATCAAAAATACATCACGCTTTATAATTTTTGTTCGTTTATTTTATTTACTTTATAACAACAATGAGGTTTCACTTTATATACTAAAAAATGTTATATTAAAAAGATTCTTACATGTTTTAATTAACATATTATCATTATGTGCACAATTTGTAATTTACTGCACACATCAAATTGAAAAGTAGTCATTTTACAAATATTACACAAATTTTTAAAATCAAATTAGAACTTATTTGAAAATTATTTCAGTTAAAATCTCAGAGTATTACATTTTTTGTACCAAAGACTTTTTGAAAACTACATATTTTAAAATAGAACGATTTCGGAATTTTGGTATTATTTCACAATACATGATGCAGTAGTTTCCAAATAACCCTTATAATCATTTAATTAAATTCTAAAATATGCCAATAATAACTTTTTCATTTCATGAAAAGTATCAAAAGAAAACTAATAACAATTTTAAAGAAACAAAACACCAAGCACAATTCTATCATCATATATTTTTTAAACCAAGATTCCACACAAATTTTATATTTCCAGCATGATACTTTAATGATACTAAAAACAACAGAGTAGTTTCACTTTCTCGAAAATACCATATTATAAATATGAAAGTAATACATAGAATTACTTACTTAACACTAGCAATTTAGATGAAAACTTAAATTTAAAATGAGTAACCGATTCTCGGAACATTTGATCAATCACTTTCAGTCCATTTCAATACAAAGGTTATACTCGTAATTCTGTGCAGAGACATTATTGAAAGAGTTTTGTTTCTTAGGCTTACACTGTTTTCGAAACCTGGTGGTTGTAGATGCATTTTAAAATAATACAAGATGAAGTATCAGAAGCTTAGATTCTTGTAGAGATGACACGGTAAAAGTTTTAGGAGTTTCATCGAAAGGAAAGGCTGGGATGATATCTTATTTTTACAAATGATGCTGTGGTCCTTTGGAAGGCTTCGGAGGTTCTCTTGCCTTTGGTCCGCACAACAGTTCCAGACGTAATAACAAATTCCAGGTACGTTTTGATGAAAAGAGATAGCTTATCAATATCAACTTTGTAAAGAGCTCCAATGTATTTTTTGATTCCATGAGATGATCTGCCACGATCTTTCAATGCCTTAGTCAACATCAAGCCTCTCTTTCGTTTATACGTGCTAAATTTTATTTTAAGGATGTTCCCTGACATGCATTCTCATCCTGTCGACTAATATAAAATAGATGAGTAAGAGGGACATATAAAACTTCTATTACGGTCATGGCTGGAAAAATACTACCAATTCTCCGAGTAAAGTCTATTTATTTCCTGTTAAAAATGAGAGATTCGGTTACATGGTGGTGGCCATGAATGCAGCGCAAGTTGCGCCCATTAGATTCAATGTTTTTTTTTTTTTTTCATTATGAAAATTCAAAGAAGTCAGATGCATAGTTCTAGTGCCGTGGCTAAAGAGAAGAGAATTTAATTGCTTGGAATTTATATGAAAAGATTTCTTCAGTTCACATGGTATTAAATGTAGATATTTCCAGAGATTTTAGCTATAGACATAAAGTCTTGTAGGGATTATCCTTATTAATTCGAAGCGTGGGATCAAGCTGACTATGCAGATTTTAAGTAAGCTTGATTGTATAAATTAGAATCTAAAAAGGAATATCAGGAAATAAAATGAACTCCTTACTGCGATAGTTAAAAAAATAAGAAAAATTAGAAAGTTGAATTAAATGTAAATGGAAGTATTATATATATACAGCAGTGTTCGCGGTAGCCTAGTGGTCATGGTTTCGGATTTGTGACCGGCGGTTTTCTTTCAGTTGCGGGTTCGATCCTTGGCTGCCAAAGACCCGCCGTGTAGTCGGGGCTGATGCACGTTAAATCTGTCGGATCCCAAACTCCTTCTGTTGGCGTGGAAGTTTGGAGTGGGGGTGCCAGCTGGGGTGTCGTTCTCGTCACTTGACCATGGTTCAAAATTACGAGGTCCGTCGCCAATAGCCCTCGTGTTGCTTCTAGTGCGATGTTAAAACTAAACTAAATATATATACAGCAACGGATTTTTCAACATGCGACCCTGAAATTGTTGAAAAAAACTTTTTACGACCAGTACAGGGAAATGGCTGCTTAGTAGAAATGGGACGCATATGCAGATATTAACTCAATGACATCAGAGGGAACGTCTCGACTCACAAATGTTACATGATGAAAAAGTAAAGGTCGTTCAGTGCCTAGGCAACTTAAAAAGAAGGAGGAATGATGCCTTTCTGGACATTCCCTGCAAGTGAAAGTGAAATCTTGCGTCCAATAATGCGTATAGAAACAACCAGGATGCCTTTACTCGTGATAGAATGATCGACAAGCTTCAAGAAAAGCGTAGTTTGACTAGTGTTGCTTTAGAGCTTGGAATTGACTAAAGTGTAGTTTCAGTAGCTTGGAAATCTTACCAAATGACAAGTACAGCTGTTAGAAAGGTTGGCGGTGGTCGATCGAGGAAAACATTGGCCAGTGATGACCGGTATATCGTTCTGCAGGGAAAAAAAAAAGACCAGAACCAGACATTGGGCAACATCGCTCAGTAGCTGCGTACGGTAATCGACCGACAGATATCACGGTTTACTGCAACCAGATCTGCATACAGGTGACCTATCAGCCCGTTGTACTGAACGTTGCATACCATTAACCACAGCCATTGGCGGAACCGTTCACAGTGATGTTAAGAACACAAAGTCTGGACATCTTATCAATGGAATCATATTCTGTTTATTGATGATAATCGTTTCAGCCTGAGCAAAAATTCTCTGGGCCAGTTGATATGGGGAGAGGTAGGGACATGTTTCCATCCCACTAACATCAGAGAAAGAGACCGTTGGGGTGGTCCTGGAATGTTTGTATGGGGAGGAATTATGCTCCATATTTTCGAGAGCGGCTCACTTACCGAAGATTGTTATTCCAATGAAATTTTTCTTTCCTATGGGGTTTACTGTCTCTTGCAAACACGGGTGACGCGCCCCCGGGTTAACCTAGCGATCCTTCTCTATTTTCGACCCTCCTTGTCAACCAATTTGTGTCACTTCTTCTCATCTAGACCGCAGTTAAATCTGGTTTGGCGCAGCATAGCCATATTTGACTCTTGCGTCAATAAACTTTATTTTCTCACTTGACCCCTTTTGCCGATCAATCTTTTTTCATTGTTTTTACGTCTAGATCACAGATTTACCTTGTTTGGCGCAGTATGGCCAAATCTGGCTCTTGCACCAATAAAACTTAACTATCATCATCATCACCAATGAAATTTTGCTCACCCACGTGCGTCTGTTCAGATGAATCATTGGGCCAGATATTATTTTTGTGAATAACAATGCAATTCCATATAGGACCTCTGCTGTTGAGGAGCTTCTAGAAAGTGAGGATAACTGCTGAATGGATTGGTCTGCGTGCTCCCCTGATTTAAATCACGTCGAAAATGTATGGGATGCTTTGGGGAGACGTATGGCAGCAAGATCATATTCTCCGGAATACACTAGATAGCTGAAACAGATGCTCCTTTAAAAGTGGCAGCTCTCACCTCAAGATCGGTTGGATAATTTGTTTTTGAGTATGAAGAGACAATGCCACACAGCCATTGCAGTTAGGAAGAGTTACATTCATTACTAAGAGGCTTTTGTTTTTTGTTCTTCCTCCGGGATGGACAATGTTTTTTTTACTAAGACGCCATTCTGTCAATAAAGCCTTTTTCTGCTTTGTTCCATAAAGGCATGCATACTATTCCTTTTTTGGCCACTAAGCTTTCATCAATCTTTTAAGTGCTATATTTTGTTCCTCTGTAGTGTGAATTTCATGTCACTCAATTGATAATTTTTTTCGAAATAACGTCACAAATTTTAAAGTTGCTGGAGTTTTGCACACTGAAGTTTGCCTACAGGATGGGAGTTCCCGAGTTCATAGCTCAGCGCTGACAACATTAGAATCACATAAAGGTTTTGTTTAATTGTTTTCCATTATAATTTTCTAAAACCTTCCAGATTATTCTTTACGTTACCTGAGTAGTATTTTGGAATATTCTAATGTAATATATGTCCATGGATTTTCAATCTGAGGAGTTCTCAGCCAAGTGTAGTGCTCTTAGTCTGTTGATAAACTCAAATTCAGATATCTATCGTGTGCTCAAATCAACCTCAAACATCTTCTGGACATTTGGTGAGGGCAGGGTACAACGGCTTTACTACAACATGGAATCGTACACTGAGTTAAGGCAGAAGTAAGCGTTTGCAAAATATGATTCCGAGTTCGGGATCTATACACACCTAAAAGATCAAATACATCAAAAGTAGATGACAGAGGTTGAAACAAAGACTCATCATTGTAACTACCTCCATGTACAACAATTCTTAAAATCCTTCAGGCTTTCGTGGAGAACATGCCATGACCCAAACAAGTGACTAAGGAGTATGACCAGGTAGCTAAATATTAATGAGATGAAAGTTTCCCCTAAGTGACTATACTTTCCTGGAAAACAGCACAGAGTGGTTCAAATAATGAATTCTGAGCATCTTGGGAAATTTTAATCAGAATGATCACAAAATTTAGTGATAGAGATTAAGAAAGAAGAGGAAGAGCTTAAATAGGGGCACAAAAGTCTGGTGAAGGCACGCAATCGTACATTCAAAAACATATGAGACTTGTCATGAAATGAATCTCATATGCCAGAGGATGAAAAGGTATCTCACCTCTTGATGGGTTATGAGGACTTTTATCATGCTCTCCTGACTAAACAACAAAATATCAGCACTGAGAAAGTGGGGGCCCAAAAGAGAGATTGATCGCACCTAACGCTCATTCAACGTCATCATAACTGAAGAAACGGACTCTCTGGTAACTATAATCGGAAAATTGCTGAGGGGACCTGGCTACTTGCACCGAAGATCAGGGCACAACCATAATCGATTGAAGCTATTGTTCGAGAAAGAGATGAAGAGCTCATGATATCTCACGGAGCTGAAAGTGACTAAGTTCGTCCACGACTCAGCCAACCTTTACCTGTACAGTTTCAAAAGGAAGAGACCAATTAGTAGCCTGAGCTTTGTGGGCAACCACTCTGGACAGACAACAAACCTGTCTGTTTCCATTATGGTCGACCGGGACATATCATCCGTTAGTGCAGGAGTACCATGTACTTGAAGCTAGAGAAACAAAAACGAAGTGCGCTTGCGAAAATCAATGTGAGAGACCAGCCACCAGAGGATTCCACCCCACCAGCCCATCTGAGGACGATCCCAGATACGTTGCAGATCACCCCATCCTCGAATTCCAGCTCTTCAACCCAGCAATGCAATGAGAGAAAACTAGAGCTACAACCTTCAGGAGGTAAGGCAGTCGAAGAATAATTGTGAGATCTAAGATTGAAACGAAACATTGTATGAAACTTCAAATCCTCAAATCTGTACCTTATAAGCAAACTCTTCAGTGTGTGACTCACGGAGCGTCATCATGATAGGTAACAAAGTCAATGACACTCAGTAGCTTTGCTTGAAAATTCTTTAAATCGTCCTATACTAAAATATTATTGCATTTATACCAAGATGCACTGTGTACAAAACTTAAATATGCAACATGTTATGTTACTGCTGTGAAATGTATAATAAAACTAGAGCAAGAGCATTAAACAGACAAAATTCAGAGAATATTGTGAATCGTTAGATTTGGAATATATTAGTCTTAACCATCATTGAAGTTCGGACTTTGTAGAGGTAGATTCTGATAGATCTTGTGAAAAATGTTTCTAATTTTTAGAACAGGAAAAGAACATATAAAACCCTATTATTTGAACAACTCGCTATTTAATTTGGCATTTTTAGTTGATATTACTAGCCATCTCAATGATCTAAATTTAAAACTACAAGGCAAAATATATTATTTCTTGAAGTAAATAAACAGTTCATTTGAAATGAATTAAAACAATTCATACTCTCGAAGAAAATGAAGTTGAATGAATTTCCATGCTTGAAAATCCGAATGAATGTGCTGAAACAACAGCATATTTGATCAAATATATTGAAAAATCAAGATATTACAGGATATTTATGGTTTTCATGATTTTGCTAAGAACTTATTTTCGCCATTATATTCTCTTAGTGAACAAAATATAATTCAGATTACTAGTAACAAACAAACTGAATTGATTGATTTAAACCAAATTCCATCTTAAAATGAAATTTGATGAGTTTTTCAGTTCAAAATGCTTCTGACGTTATTAATACCTGGCTTTGACATTACTCAGAACTAAGAAAATTTTGAAACATTATATATCTTGTGGAACGACGTACAGATGTGACAAGCATTTTCGATGAAATTGATTAAAAGCAAAACAAAATGTCAGCAATAACTGATTCAAATTTGAAAATTCTCTTCACTCTTAGTAACAAATTTAATACTAACATTATAAGTCTAACAAATCAAACTGGCTTAAAAGTTTTCATGGGTAAAGTAATGTTTATGTATTGTATTAGGTATTGTTTAAATAGAATAATAAATCTTTAGGAAATTAATTATGTCTATAAACATACTTCTATTAATTATCAAATATGTGGCAGGGCAGTTCCTTCTATAAAGAGAAAAGTCAAGTTCCATTGATCTCGCTCTCAATGCCAATAACTGTTGTCCAGAGTTATCTTCACCAAACGAGACTTTGCAACATAGCATCATCATGAAGCGATCACCCTCTCGACAGGAGATCATTCTGACTATTGACCTATTTGCTCATTAAACTGTCGAAAATTAATTAACTACAGCTCAGTGATTAGTTATTCATTTCCTCACCTAAGCAAGTAATTTATTATGTCTCTCACAACCCAACTCATAAACGTACAAGACTATAATGTCGCTTGAGCTATACAGCGAATCTGAACTCATGAAAAGTGGCCATGGTATGTCAAAGGTTAGCCATTCCCGATCTAGATGTTTGATTAAAAAAAAAAAAAAAAAAAGGGAAATTGAAAAAATTGGTTATTTGACAAGAAATTAACTTTTTCATATATTACTAATCCTGTTGAAACATTTGGGAAAAGCTCTGAACATTTTAGGTTTTTCTATACTTCTGGAGTTGCACGATCACGCGTCTTTTAAGAGTTTATCGTTCTTACGATCAAACTTAGACTGCGGCCGCATGGCCTCCGTCCAAAATCAGTGTGTACAAAATGAACACAGTCCACCATACTGCACTTCAGAATGTTCTGGAGCTTTAGAACATCACCTATTCAGAAGTTTATAGAGCTGTGTTTGAACCTTTCACACTGACTTGGAGGGAACAACTTTTGTCCCTTTCAATATAATTTTAGATCTTGAATAATCAAGATTTTATCTCCACCACAATATTTAAATGATTATATCGACAGCAAAAGTTATCCACTACCTCCATTTAATAGTACAAATTTTAATCGAGAGAGAAACTAGCAGGTATCTAGCATTTTCTGTGAATGCTGAACGAAAGCAGTTTACCCGTGATAGAACAGAGGTTTGAAGTTCTAAAATCTTCAAATTTAAAATCAGGCACAGTTCAAAATATTTTCAATCAAGTTTTAAACTTTCTGCCCTGCACATCCTGATTTTAAGCTATATTTATACCTCCGACAGTTCTACATCAATTCAATCACATTGGGTTTGTTTTCAGTAGGTTATTCAAATTTTAAATTCATCCTTATACTGTTTTACAGCTGAGATTTTTTGCTATATATAAGTGCTTGGAGTGTTCAGTCGACCCAATGAAAATGTCAGGTCTACCTAATTCTATTTGTGCATTAGAATTTTAAGCATCCAGATCATTCTTTCATCAAAATCAAAAACTTTTGAAAAATTTTGTAATAGTCAGACAATATCCATTTATTTTTGTAGAATACTCTCTTATAGGTATCAAAGGAAAAATGAGACTGTAGATAAAAGCTGTTAAATTGATGATGAAATCTTTTCTTACTATTCCTTGATTGTATAAAAAAATCATTAAATCAGTACAATTCAGAGACTGACAGGATCAATGGTATCTGAAACACAAAATAAATTGTATTATATAAACCGTACTTTTGACACGTCTACGTATTATGAGCATGAGGTTGACACAGACACCTTTTTTCTGAGAGGTCTCTCCATTGTGTAATCATTGTGTCTGCTCTGCTGATACAGACATATGTGTAACCCTGTGCTCTGCTTTTACTCTGTTCGTTTCAAGATTTTAAATCTTATGCACTTTCTTTTATATTCGATCTAGTTGGAGAGTAAAATCCTCAACCAAACTATTTAATTTTTTAAATGATTTGGTTTTACTCATTATAATTTTACTATATTTTTATTTTCCTTTTGTCATGGAGCCTAAATTTAAAATGATTTTAGCTATTATTTTTATATCTTTAATTCTTGTATTTGGCACAGTATATTTCGAACTATTCTAGTGCCATTCATTCAACCAACCAATCTCTCTCGTTCTAGGGCAAATCATGAAATTTGAAGACTATATGGTTAAATCTATGCATCTTAGCTTTCTAGATTGAAGATAATGCATTGCATATTTCCGAAAATTAATTTTCCATACTTTTCAAATGCCCAGAATGAACCAGAATCCTTTCGAGAATGATTTTTCTTCATTTAAATATAAAACAAACTTTGCTTAGCTTATAATATAAGGAAGGCGATCTCCGTGAAAAGAAAAAAGATGTATTATAGTTCCTATAGAAGAGTTCTCCACTAATGTCTTAAGTAAGAATAGTATTCTATTAAATTAATGCAATGGACTTCTTGTGAATTAACTGAATCTGAACCTAAATGTTAACCAATGTTTTTCCCAAGTAGGGCATTATTATGTTAAATTATGACTCAAGAACTTGGACTGGAAAAATTCTTCCTGATTTTAATGTTTAATACAAAAGTGAGTATAATTGCGCATAAAATGTAAAGTCGACATTGATTCGTAATAAAATAAAATTGTACATAGCCTAGTTATCTATTAATACAAATCGATTTTTCTTTTCATCTGTTAATGATAATAAGTATATGAAGTTTATTTTTCTATGACTATTAGTTTCTACTTATGGTTTAATCTTGATTTTCTACAGTAATCATTTTCAAAACTGTAAATGTGCAACTTGTTTTAGATTATGAATATACATATATAATTGTGACAGTATAAAAACACAAACAAAATATAACAAGGGTCGGAGTTAAAAGATTCAATGTTAGAAGTATTTTATTTCTTTATGCAACATTAGCATAAGCGCCATGTGATTGCTGAGTTCAGTAATTACCGCACGCACCAGACACCTCGAAAACTCACAACACAGAGAGCAGACTGTAAACACACCTGATTGTCATAAACATGCATATATAAAGGAACAGCACGCCACCATTGATGACATACATCAAGAAAGGCGGGGCGTAGCTAGTCTATAGATGGTAATATTTTAACATGAATGTAAAGCATATCCGAAAGAATATTCAGTTTTAATGGAAATATACTTGAATTTTATGATAATTTTAGCTTGTTTGAATTCACTCAGAAGAAACACGTGCTTATTGGCCACGGATCTCGTAATTGTCCATATGATCAAGTCTCAGAATAATCAACAGAAAGAACTTTCAGTTTCAAATCAACCACTTTACTCATTTTGATCACCTATGCCAAATTTCATGTCTCCCCACCTTTCGTCTCTCCTTGCAACACCTACGTTCTGACTGCTACCAGGTGCACTGACAATTAGGCATTTAATCTCGCATAGTTCTTTCTCTTCTCTCTCCTCCCTTTCCCCAGTAAGGCGTTGAAAATGTCTCGAAACTCACTTTTCTCTGACTTATCTTTAAACCTCCATCAGGTCATTTATTATTTCTTATACATTACTACTACTATTTTGTGTGTAGCAATATAAACTCTTTTATTCTGTATAAACTCGAAAAAAAATCCCAGAATTTATTTTGAAAAATAAATGAAGAATAAAACCATTTTTCTTTCCTTTCTCTCACACTTTGCTTCCTAAATTAGTCGGCACAATCTAATATTTTTGTTTTTCCCTCTTCTGTTTAAATGAGACGTGGTATAATGCCTGCCCACGCTGGTACTTTATAAATTATGAGATTGTTGTTGATATCAACACTGCACTGCTTATGTTATTATTCTCCAGCTGATGACTTTCCCAGTGGTCTACGGCGCATCAGCTACTGATAATTGCTTATTCATTCATTCTGGTTTCAAAGAATACCATGCTATGAGTATGTTTTTTCTAGACCAGCCAAAATTATTAAAATTTGCAGTAAAATTGTTTTATATACAGATAATGGGTATTGTTTCTCGGCATCTTTAATTAAGATTCGTAATTGTGACCTGTCTGGAACTTTCAAATTTGAATTACAAATGTTATCTCACAACGACCAATTAAAAGTATAGTTCCACAAGGAAGCATTAATCAAGCCTTGTTCAGCTTGTATATGAATAATTTTGTAGACTATCAGTGCATAGTTGGTCATGTTTATATAGACACTGCCATGTTTGCTTAGGATAAGAGTTTTCGTTGTAATCTCTATTTACAACACTATGTCTCTCAACGAGAACTCTGGCTTGAACTGGAAAATAAAATCTGAATCTGCTGTAAGCATTGCATTGGGATATAACATTGGGTTAATGCAATGTTTATATGGTCAATTCACTCAGAAAATTTAGATTCTGCTCACAATTTTGGTTAGCTTGTTCCCTGGGTACGCCAATACAAATAGTTAGGTCTAATTTTGGACTATGACCTTCTCCCACTATTGAGTATGTGTAGAAAAGTTAACGCTACTCACTCTTCTACTAATACAGCTCATTACCTGAAAAGCAATTTATGATCTGGCTCAAAATTTGCTGTATCAATCCATTGTATGATCCATCATACTGTGCGATTCTAAAATTTGGAGGAGAGGAGAATGCGCACCACCACCGACTCTTTGAGAAAATTGCACTATAGTAATGTATTTTAAGAACGATAGTAAATGCTCCCTTTGCTTGTAAGGATGAAGTCATAAATTGAGATCTTAAAAATTGATCCAACTTTATCTTACATGAACAATCAATGATCTTTTTCCTTTCACGAACACCTTTAAATACTCAATGCTTTTCAAGGATCCAGTCGGTGTGCACAATCGCCGTCCGCTAAAGTCAAGATTTTCTAACATATATACGAAAAATTTTCATCAACAAAGAACAAAGATTGCCTCTGTAACTCATTGTGAATTTTGGTATTTTAGAAATTATTTTTGTATAAATTTTACCAAATTCTTTTATTTTATCAATGATCTCTAAATCAAAATCTGTAACTAAAGTTAGTTTTGTTTTTCAAATTCTACAAGTCAAAATATTAATATTTTCGACTTACTCAACGAACCCTCAAACACAACAGCTATTTGATCCTGTCCTTCTTAAAGGAGCCTGCGATATATTTTCTCTAATGTTCAAATAAAACCTTTAATTCAGTTTTTATGGTCGTTGGATCAAATGCTTTATTTTAATTTAAATTCAATAAATTTTCTCCCATAGCTTACATTTTATAGTATCCTTCTTAGGAACGTGTGACCAATCAGTGAGCTCCTCTTATACCTTTCTGGCCACCTCCACACATTTATTTGTAGCGTCGTCAGGCCCTTCTAGGGATCGGTTCTACCTCAGATTGCAATTCGTTTACGTAGCAGGATTCACCTGCCTTTTGCCGAGTATGCCATTACCACAACCATAGAAATCTAAAATGTTTTTAAAAACTTTTTTTAATATATTAATTAAGTAATATCCTTATGTTTATCATTCAAGTTCTAGATATTAGTATTTTATCTCGAAAATAACTCATAACATCTCTCCTTCATAATATCGAAATATCCTGTAATTAATGATAGAAAACTTTCAGAAAAGCTATAAATATAATTTGGAATTTAGATGTTTTACTGAAGTTTATGTATATTGTGATCTTATCTGTCTAAACCATCATTTCGAAGGAAAAACTGATAAACAAACGTTTGCAAACGAGATTTTAATTTGATAAGTTCGTTTGCGTGACTGTCTTACGCATTTGGGTTGATAAACAAATTTTGAGTGAATGCTGCATTTATATACTACTACGATCAGGGTCGGCCATCTAGGAGTTGTGGCGGATGCTAAGCGAGCGAGGGCCCGCGACTGAAGGGGCCTTGGATGAATTAAAATTATGTACTCTTGAACATGAAAACTTGACAATATTCCTATCGTTGTCAGTTTGACGAATAAAGTTCATTTTATCGTAAATATTATTACGGTAGATCTCGATTTGACAATCTTCAAACTAATTCTTGATGATGCGAGTGGTTTGTTTTTATTTGCTTCGGGAACTCCCGAGTATCCCCACCAAACTGAACGTTTTAGTCAAGCATGCACGTAAAACGCTAAATGTACTTGCTATATAAGCATTAAAAGAAATTTCAAATGTTTTAAATTTTCTGAAGTAATTAATGTAAACTGCTGTTTGAGTAGAATAAACACCATGAGAAGGAATCATGAACAAATGAAATTCGCAGCAGCCAAGTAAATTATAGGATATTATGCAAATTAATAAGAGTTCAGAGCCATCGCGCGTGCGCGCACGCGCCTCTGACATGATGCTGAAAATGTAAATAAAGTGCGTGTAGCGGACGTTGAAAAAGTCTATGATTATTTGTTAGTGGCAAACGTTTAGTGAGACCTGAGGTATGCCTCCACGACGGAAGAATAAGATTCAAACACGGGTTTGAACGAGGGAGGATATCGGCCTTCGAGAAGGAGGATTTTCCCTATCGCGCAATAGCAGCTCGTATGCAGCGGAACAGTTCCATGATGCGAGTTTGGAAACAGTGGACCGACGAGCACCGAACAACTCGAAAAACAGGCACTGGACGACGAAGGTGACGTCAGAGCGCGATGATCGACACCGCATGGCGGTGAATGATCAAGCTTCTCCAGGCAGCTGGCGGCACGTTGGTCTACTGCACAGGTGTACAATTGTCTTCGTCAATTCGTCGTCGTCTGCTGCGCCGTGATTGCGTGCAGGGTCTTTATACAAGTTCCCTCACGGCGAGTCATCGACGGCTGCGTCGGCAGTGGGCTCTTGAGCACAGAGAAGTGCGAGCTGGCACCAGTTGTCTTTCAGATGAATCACGCTTCAATTTGTGGACCCATGATGGCCGTGTTCGTGTTAGACGTTATGCCGTCAACGCTGCCTTCTGAGTATTGAACGACATAGTGGTCGAACACCGGAGTTATGGTCTGGTGATTTCGTATATGGACGATCCAATTTGATACAGGTGAGGTAATCAATAGACAGGTGTCAGTCGAAGTGCTGCAGCCGAATCGTTCCTTTCCTTCAGAGCATCCCTGGGCTATCTTTCAGACGGGATAATGCACGCCCATGTTGCGCGGAGCCTGTTCGAACTTCTGTTCAGCACAACGCATCAACTTCCTTATTACTTATTCACCGGATATGTCGCCTATTGAGCACGTGTGGGATACTGGTTGGTCGCGTCTGTGATCCGTCCTGCGTTCAAAGACGAACTTTGGTTGTGATACAAGCGATGTAATTCTCTTCCTCAACAGATATTCAACATCTGTTTGACTCCATGCCAAGTCGTATAGCACTTATTGCAGCGACATGGTGGCTGCCAAATACTGATTTCGGACGCTTAATTTGTTTCTTTTGTTTGAAAATTTCATCATTTATTTGTATCAGTACAAGTCGTTTCATTAAAATTTCATTTGATTCTGATGATTCTTTCAAAGATGTTGCATTTTTACAAACAGCAGATATATTACTTAACAAAATCACGTGTTAAATAAACATACATTAGTAATATATATTCGTGTTGACAATTTTTTTTTTTTACTTTACAAAAAATTTAGGAGCTCAAATGATTTCTTACATACAGGCCCCTTTACAGAGAAGGCTGGCTTTAACTACGATGAAGGTTCATCACATAATAATCAGAGAAATAAGAAATAAAATACAAGATAATTAGAGAACACTAAAATTGATTAATAATGAGATTTTATTTAAAAAATAATTCTCTAAAGAATATTATTTCCTGATTTATTACATTATTATTATTATTATTATTATTATTTGGTAGAAAGAAAAACAGGTAAGATCTGAAATTTAATGTTTAATTACTAAAATAAATTGTAGTATAGTTCAGATGTGAATAAATGTTTTGAATGAAAAGCAAGATTAATCAGTCAAATAAAGCGGGGTACTAATTTATTTTCTCTCTGATTTTGTGAAATCTTTGTGACACCACTAGGTTTTCATTAAGTAGGAAAATATTTGCAAATTAGAATTCAATATTTATAAACATTATTGTTATTTTTTAATCTTTTTACCTTCAACTTTCGTTTGCTGCATGAGAATTTCTTATTATGAATTTACGGTTATTGCTACAATTTTTTTTAAAAAAATAATTTCCCTCATAATTATCTTTGAGAAACAAAATAAATAAATAAATCGAAAAATTTAAAAATTCGGGAGAAATATGTTATTATGTGTAGCAGGGGGAGAAGAACGTTAAATCTGTCGTGGCTCAAAGTCCTCAGGTGTGGTAGGGAAGTTAGTGGAGGTAGGTACTAGCTCAAGTGTCGTCCTCGTCATTTGACAGAGGTTCAACATAACGAGGGTCATTACATCACTCAGAGCTGTTCGTCTCGAAAAACAAATTCTTTTTCTTTACAAATTTCCGGGACCCTCCGAGTGGGAAATTTATACAGACGGTTCAAGGATCGGGTCCGAAACTGAATTCGCCGTTTGTGTCTTCCATCGGGGTGTCCTAAATAAGGTGTTTAAACTGAATTATTATAATTAAGTTTTATAGGCAGAGCTTTCGGCAATTGGGTTTGCCGTTTTTTGGGCCGCCTCTCATTACTTCAGGGTTTCTATTCCGATAGCTTATCATCAATATTGCGGCTGCAGTGTACACGATTAAATAAATCGACCTTAATTAATATTACTAATTAGCAACTTATTCTAATTTTAACAACTTATACTGGGTCCAGGTCCATGTCGGAGATTATTTTAACGAAATCGCAGATTCATTTGCAAAGCTCGCTGGGACTGATAGTGTAGGAATGAATGTTCTTGCCTCTTGGTCTCATATAGTTAAGATTTTTTTTTTAAAAAAAAAGCCTTTTTCTGACTGGGGGTCAACTTGTAATACCGTATTCGGGTTCAATCCTACATTCCAAGACCAAATCTGAGTTTTTATACGAATTCTGGTTTTATTACTCGTTTCTTAACTGGTCATGGTCCTATTGTTTGTTTTTTTAAATCGTTTCCACTTGAAAAATACAAATTTATGTTCCTGTGGCTCTGTCGGAGATGCTGACTACTATGTTTGCTCTTGGCCTTTTACGAAAACTTTTCATTTAAAATGTACTGTTGTTCATGCGAAATCTATTTGACTGAAGTCCGTGTGGGAAAATCCTAATTTGCATTTCATGCTTAAATCCTGTATTCTTACAGGAAATTTACTTTTATTATATTACTATTTTTGCTAACTTTTAGAAATCATTCTTCCATTTTCAATAGAAAAAATGCATAAATATATAAAATTATTCCCTTTTGATAGTATGTATTTCTTACGCATTTTTCATTTAAAAGTAAATATACTTGTATATATACATTTTTTGGACCATCCTAACTTAGTAGTAACGGGTCCTCATGCATATTTCCCTTTCACTAACATCTGGGGCTACTTTGCTACAATGTTCGATATGAGAATCACGCCTTATGAAAGAGCCGTGACATATGTAAATAAGCTTTACTTTAAAAGAAGAAGCGAAGTGAATAGGAAAAAGATAGAGTAGTGGAATGAGTTATTGCTTATTACGTCGCACTAGAAGCAACACGAGGGCTATTGGCGATGGACCTCGGAATTTTAAGCCCCGTTCAAGTGACGAGGATGACACATGTGAATAGGCTCCTCCCTCTCCAAACTTTCACACCATGCCAATGGGAGGACTCTGGGCATCTACAGATATAACATTTATCAACCCCGCTGCACGGCGGCTCTTTAGTGACATCAGGGCTCGAACCTACGACTTGACAAAAACCTCTGGCCGCGACCATGGCCACTTGGCTACTACGGCCATGGAAATGAAATGGATGTACTAGAGAGATTAATAATAACATAACATTTTCCCAGTATCTATAAGGCGATATATACAGAGTGTATAACTGACTCGGATTCCATCACTAGAATTCTACTTGAATCGGATCCAGCGTTCGGGAATAATCTACTCAGAGTTACCAAGATAAAAGTAAATTTTTTACTATAAAATTTCATGAAAGACGAGATAAAATTTCCACTTTTCTTTATTAATTTATTTTAAATGGGAATAAACTGGTTAAGATTTTTGGAAATGATCTTTATTTTGAGTGATTACTCGTATGTTTAATACACTTCACGATATACGAGTACGTTACAAAATGTACTACAAAAGTTTGAAGATAATGTTTACAACTCCTGCTTTAGACTTTTTAATGTATTCTTTTTTACAATTTATTTAGACCACAACTATATCTTTTCTCTTTTTTTTTTTTCATTTGTTTTTATTAGATACAATTTTATGTTATTACTAATTCTGCACATTTAGTGATTCAAGTAAATTTTGAAAAGCTGTTTTCCGTTGAGTGAGGAGCGTTGATTGTTTAACTGTACCGGTTAATTTTTCCGAATTGAAAACGATCCCTCTATGATGACTGAAATAATAAAAGATATACAAGAATACATCATGGAGAATGAAAATGTGAAATGAAGTAATGGAGATAAATTAAACTGTTATGTGTAACGTTATGAGTGATATTTTTCTTAATATGTACCGAAACAATTTAACTTTATTTAAGGATTATATGAGTGGAACTGTGGACTTTTTGAGACATTCATACGACAGCAAAGGGTTCATAAGTAAAATGAGCATAACAAATGTAAGATACGTAAAAATAACGAGTGAAAAAGTTGTATAAAAAAATGTTAGATTTTTTTAAATTTATCAATATTTTATTGCTGTTGCTTTTGTAATGGCCTCCTTTTCTTTACTTTTTACATCATCTGCGAAGAAAACGCATTTAATATATTCTACAAAATAAATAAAAACATGTTTTTATATATTTAGAGAGAGTAAAAGAGAGCTATTTTAAGAGAGCTTTTTTGGCTCTCTTTTAACTGCTATTAAAAGAGTGTTTTTTTTTTCTATACAGTTCATATGATGTAAATTCTTCAAACGCTTATTAAAATGTTGCTTCTGTACTTATTCATAAAACTACCAATGCAATGCTTTTTAATAGAATGAGGAACAATAATTGTAATAAAACAGTATTCATAATATTTTTTTAAAAAATTTAAGACTTCTTCGGAAAAGAGGAATTTTATTTCCATATTCTGATAGATATCGTGGAAAAGCATACTTTTCACCTAAAAAAGAAGATATAACTTTATGCTTACTATAAGTTCTTAAAATATTTTTAAACAATAGTTGTGACCCTGCAGTTTTACTTCTTTCAATAATTTGTACCATCGCAAGATACACAGACAGGAACCATTACAAAAATCAACTGATTTGTATTTTATCTTTATAATGATCCAAAAATCAATATTTGTATTAAGTAATTAAAGTAAAACCCTTAAGTGTCCACAACTAAGCGATATCAGGAAATAATACTTATCTGGTATCGAAGTTCAGACCTTCCTATATTTCCATCTCTCTACTACTACTCCATTATAAAGCTGTTCGCAGCTCCTAAATGCTATCTCTTCAACCTTGTTCGTTATATTTCTTTGGATGCGGTAGTCTAGTGGTCATGGTCGTGGATTCGAGACGGAATTGTTTTTGTTGAGTCGTGAGTTTGAGCCCTGACGCCACTAAAGATCCACCGTGTAACGGGGCTGATGCACGTTAAATCTCAGGTATCGTCCTCGTCACTTGGCTGAACTCAAAATTACGAGGCCTATCGTCAATAGTACTTGTGTTGCTCCTCAGTGCGATGTTAATAAGCAATGACATCACATCACTATAATATCTCCATTCTAATTTACATAAGTTACAGTTCATTCACAAGAACAGGTTTTCAAACCAAATTATGTCATCTTAAGGCTGCGTGTGAACCCGTTACAAAGCAAAGCTAAACAACAGTGGAAGAGTGTTACATGCAGAAGAAATAGAAACAATATGGGGTAGGGAAACATTTATAAAATATGTGGTGTAGTATACTTTAATACACCCTATTTTTGCACAATATATCTTATCTGAATTTAGAGTCATTAAAAAAACACTAACAATCTGATCCTTTTATTGAAGGAAAAACGATGAACCTAAGAATTTTAATCTATTGAGACAATTAGCTCAAAATTCTCCCGAAATTTTAGAGCCAAACATGAAAAATTAGGGAATTATAGATATATCTTTTATAAATTTAATGGATCTTTTTATATATATGTGCTCTTTTATGCCTTAACTTATCAAATTAAGGGTATACTTCCTTGAAAGTTTGTCATTGAGAGCACGGACAGGCTTCGTGTTACGCTATGAAATCCATTAAAATTGTTTATATTCTTTAAATGCTGCTAAAGGTGACAAACCTTTTAATGTGGCATATTAAATTTTGATCAATACTCTTAGCTAGCATAATCCTAATTTTGAGTACAATAAGATAGAATTAATATAATTTGAATACATTTGATCATAATTCTCAATAAGTTGATTGATATTCTTCGATTAAAAATTACGTAATTGAAAAAAAAAAAAAAAAAAAAAAAAAATCTAGCTTGTGCCTAATAATCTGTAGCCTATAATACATGTGTTATTTAATAGAATCATTGGAGGCACGTGAAGAAAATGCAAAGATATAATTAAACTATCTGATATTTTAAGCCATTTTAATTTGTAAGTTCTTTTTATGAGTATAATTTTTTACTGGCATTTTTATGAGTATAATTTTTTACCGGCATTTTTATGAGTATAATTTAATTCCTTGTTATTGTTCTTATAAGCTAAGAAAAATTTTATAAGTTCATTGAAATTAAATTTTTCCCCCTTGTTTTTTTAAAAGCACTCATGAAATTTTTTTTTTTATTTCAATGTAAATATTAATATTAGCCAACCTTTTTATTTGTAGATTACTAACTTACAGAAATCACCTTAATAATTCGAAAATCCGTTAGAATTATTTTTTTCTTCACTACCTTATATCTTCTGTTCTTCGTATGAATTGGTTTCTGAAACTAACAAATCGTTTTTTTTTTTTTAATTCTTTAGTTCCGGAGTATCCTTTTAGGAAAATTTTAGCTTCAGTTATATTCTTAAGGTCTCTTAATAATTTAATGTATATTTACCCCTAAATGTGCAAAAAAATAGCATTATGTTACTCCATTGAACTATATATGTTGTAATTGCTCAGTGATGATTGAGATTTCGTGAAACTTTTTACAGTTATTTTATAAAAGAAAAATGATTGTCAGAAAATATATCAGTTAATTAAAAATTGTACAATATTTTCTGCCCTTCGATCCAGATGCATTTTTTCAGTGCCTATATTTATGTTCATAATATTTGAATGAAGATACGTTCGGTGATGATTAAAAAGATCAACACTTACGCATAGTACACCTCCAGATTGAAGCTTAATCCGCAGTTACACATGACAAGGGAAGGCATATCGAGATTAACGAACATTGAACTAGGCAATGCATAAAAAATAACTAATACTTCTAAATAAAATAAAAATAATTAGAGAAAAAAAATCAACTAATGTGGTGTTGGTAATTTTTAATGATAAATAATTATTTCGTATTTTAAGATTATGTCTCAAATTTTGAAATGTCTTTTGTTTCTTAATACACTTTTTTGTTATTTGCTTGAGTATGAAATGCTCCTCAAGATCCAAATTTTTTTTAAGCTTATGAAGTTTTAAGCTATTGCTATTTGTAACGCTTGCCCGTTCCGGGCTGCCTCTTGTGCCATAGCTAACTCAATTATTAAACACTAAGACACAATAAGTCAATCAAAGAGACACTAGAACAATATTTACGGAATTTATTAACTTCTATTTACTGTAACAACAACCGGGCAAGGATACTACTACCCTAATTCAACCCACCAATAGTAATATAACAGACTCTTACCACTAAGCCTTCCTCGACTGCAACTCAGACTCTGGAACAAATATAGCACTCTGGAATAACTAAATCTCCTGAAACTCTACACTTTTGATCCAATCGCCTATTTCACCTTCTCTTTTCAACTCCTGTTTCAACCTCTCTATCCACTTCTCCTTCAGCCTCTCTATCGCGACTTTCCATTGGAGTTTATATATTTCCTAACTCTCAAGCTTCACTACATTTCTACCTGCTTTCTATCTACATATTCACGTTTCATTTTTGGTTGAGCAAAGGTTATTTAGCAAAAGCAATCAATCTTAATTAAAAGTCCCCAAGGTTAGTGAAGAGAAACCGCGAATAGCCCAATGTCACATGTTTAATGCAGAACAAAGAGCACGCGTAGGTGTCTTGTTTCATTTGATCTATAATTTTATTCTTTTATTGAAAACTTTAGAATAATGCATTCGATTTTGCCATTTATTTTCCTATGAACATAAACTTTGTAAGCTGTTTCATATTTTTTCGAAGATTCGTATTGATTGAAATCCTCTTATATTTTTGACATCATACATTAATTTATTTAAAACTGAAGCATAGTTTTCAAATTGATTGATTGCCGCACTCAAAAGCAACACATGGGCTATTGGTGTAATTTTAAGTCTCGGTCAAGTGACAAGGACGACACTTGAACTGGAGCCTTCCTCTCTTAACTTCCACACCATACCAACGGGAGGACTTTGAACCACGACAGATTTAATGTGCATAAGCCCAGGCTACACGGCGGGTCTTTAGTGGCATCAAGGCTCGAACCCACGACTCGACGAAACCGCCGTCGGCGACCATGACCGCTAGGCTACTGGTGGTATATATACTGTTTAGTATTAAAATACACTTGTTATAAGTTTTTCTTTCATAATTAAGAATACTTATTCAGATGAAAATCTCGAAGCGTAAGCAACGTATGGTTAAGAGAATGAAAACAAGCATGTGACGCAAATTTAGGTTTGCTGGAATTATTCTTAATAGCAACATTCTCTGTTTTATTTATGAAAAAAACTAATTTTGTGTTTATGAAGTAAATAAAGGCATTTTTTGTGAAATTAATTATTGTGATATCCTTAAAATAGGGCATTCAGGATCTATATTTTTGCTTGTTATCGTCAGAAATATAAAAGAGAAGTCGACTCCATACCTATGAAAGCCATGGGAAAGAACCGGAAGATGGGAAAAAAGTTGCACTTTTTTTTTTTTGAATTGAATGAAAGACAGCAGGAAATCCAGAAACGTACTTGTGAAATGCTGCTTTCTAGGTACAAAAGAAAGTCAGTTTTCCATCGAACTGTGACTGGTGATGAAAAGTGGATATATTTCGAGAATCTAAAGCGTAAAAGACCATGGGTAACTTCAGGCGAACTATCGATATTGATTGTAATTCCAAATTGCTATGGACGGCAGACAACACTTTGTATTTGATGAGATCATAAGGGTGTGATCTATTATGAGCTGCTAAAACATGTCTTAACCATTCACAGTGATTGTTACCAACAACACATGATCGATTTGAATCAATCTTTACTTGAAAAACGACCAGAATATCAAAAAAGACAACACAAAGTGATTTTATTTCATGATAATACACCAGTCAAGGAAATGATTAAAAACCAGTCAAGGAAATGATTGAAGCTTTAAATTGGGAAATACTTTCGAATATGCGGTTTATTCACCAGACTTGGCTCCATCCGATATTAATTTATTTACATCGGTGGAACATGCACTTGCTGAACAGCCCTTCACATCTTACTAAAAGGTACGAAACTGGCTGGTTGACTGGTTTACCTTAAAAGAAGAACAGTTTGTTTTTGGTGTGTCATTCACAAATTGTCAGAAAGAAGGCGGAAATGCATAGCTAGCGATGGCCAATGCTTCCAATAAAATATTATTTTTCGTTTTCATACAATAAACATTTTCAATGCATTTCCTATAGAAAAATCGCGGTTTATTTTTACATTCCTGATATATATATTGTATTCATTTTTAGCTCAAATAAATAATAGGCCTTAACTGTATCTGTTAAGAAATTGATTCACATTCAAGAAGCGTTCATCATGAACGGATTATTTTTATTATTTGTACACTCTATAATAATAAAAATAATAAATAAATAAATAAAAAATGACGCACCAAGAAGGACTTATCCGATTGCGATAAAAATTATTGGATGTGCAGAACATACATAGAAAAACAAACGATTGAAATTTCAGAACAATTAAATGATTTACATCAGAGTTTAGTCGTTACAAAAAGGAAGAAGTTAATAAGGTTTTGGTCCACCTCTAGCCTGGATGCAAGCTGTCACCCTGCGTGGCATAGACTGATAAAGTTCCCGGATGATGTCATGCGGAATATCATGTCAAATTGTCTTCAAGTGCTGGGCTAAATAATATATGTAATATATGTAAGTACCTGTGACAGGAGGGGCAGATAAAGCTCTTCCTGGCTGAAGAAGGGTAGCCCTCATGGTTTAATGTGGAAACAGGCTTTGGGGGATATTGAAGAAGATCCCTGTACTTCTTTCAATTTATTGATACCTACTGCTACTCTTAATAAGGTAACTTTTAATGAAGACTTGAATATGAATTTTACCAAGCAAAACGAACACCCAGAACTGCTGCGCCAGCTTTCCCTTGAGGTCATAAATAGTATTTCCTCCCTCGGCTTTCGTTCTCTTAACTGATGGAAGCAGATCTGACTCGAGAAGAACGGGCAGTGGTGTTCTTATCAAAACAAGTACATGAGAATATATTGTTTTAGAAAACCCGATTACAGTTCAGTTTTTCGCTTTGAACTTGTTGCTATTAGAGAGGCATTAAATCTTGCCTTGGAAGCTGACGGAGATGATGCTTGGATCCTGACAGATAGTAAAAGCTTCATACAGTACTTGAGGAATTGACCTAAAATCCTGGATAAGTTGGGGCAGGATATCATTCTAAAATTGGCTGCTTTGACCCAGGGTGGTACTGTATGTTTACAGTGGCTTCCCTCGTATGTTGGGGTTTACGGAAACGAAGTTGCTGTCCTGCTTGAATGGGATGATAGCGAACTCCCCACTGCCCCTTTCACCGAACTGCGAACTTCTGAGGTCCACTCCCTGTTTTTGGCTAATATAAACACCACTTAGAGGACCCCACCTGAACATGCTTGGTATGCCCATGGACTGTCCTTGCAGTGCCCCTGTCCAAGATTTGCTCAGACCACTCTATCTAGATTTAAGACTGGTCACATTAAGAGTCTAATTTTCAATGGAAACGAGAAGACTTATGTTGTTTGCCGTTGTTCTCTCTGCCATTGCTTCTCCCTCTTATATCTTAGATTGCATTGGTGCCTCTGTGGGGCAGCTGTTGAATGAAGAGGATGTAGTATTTGATTTAATTGTGTGACATGGTCTCCTGGACTAGGTTTACTTTATCTAAGCCAAGGGGAATAAACAGCAACAAACACAACTATGTCTGATCATTGAACTTAATTACATGTTGCTGCTCATAAGCATAACCAATTTATTAAACTGGAGTTTTATTTAATTAATTATAGTCATAGAACTTCCTGTTCGTTATCCATTAACATTACCGCTATTATTAGATCCGAATTTCCATAAAGACCCGCGGTGGGAGGAAAAAGTTGGAGGGGGAGGGATAAGGATGTAATTTTGTGGAAATCATTCTTTCTTCTTGTGTGGAATTCGGGAGGTACAGGTAAGAACTCTCTCTTGCTTATCTCGTAAATTCGATCACTGTTTAAATCATCTTTTGTTTGAATATCATCTTTTATGTATTCAATTTTTGATTCATATTTGCGAAATTTAATACCTAAATCTTCCCCTGAAATCCATTTTTACTCATGAAAATAGGTAAAAAAAGGATATGATATTGAATATGATTTTGACATACATACACACACACACACACATATATATATTTATAATAATATATATATATATATCACGTAATTTTTTATTACAGCTGATGTCGGACTTCGACGAATCTGTGGTGTACAGCTGCAACAAATTGATATTCGCAACCAGCTATTTAGAAGACCTATTCGGCACCGGAATTTCAGGGTGAAAAATTGTCATGAAATGAATTAGTTGAATGATATATGTAAGAAACAAAAATCTAAAATACCTGAAGATTTAATAAGGACTCGTAAATTTGTTTCCACAGCATTGTATAAATATTTTGTTGCAAAAGATATAAATAAATAATAAAGGAAGACTTAAGCATTGCATGCCCTTACTTTGTCTTTATATATTGTAACAATAAAATATGATGGTTTTTCAGTGGAGGTGGGTAATTCATTCGATTCACATTAGTTAGGCAGAACAGAACCTTATTTTTTTGTTGAGTTCATCAAATCGAATGTTGAAACAGTGTTGAGAATCTGTGAAATCACGTGGTCTTCGTGGATGGAGCTAGCTGCCACTCAAATGTAAAACGCACCTGGTATACTGATATAAAAAGAAATTAATTTTTTTTTGTTCTAGATACTTAATGCTGGCTTTCCAGGAATCCTTTTGGTGTAGTTCGCGATAGGCAGCTGTCGGCCTGCTGCCGATATATTATTTCTCGGAATTTGTCTTCTGTTATTTAAAATTATTTGAATGAAAATAAGCTGCAACTCTCTATGCTCTGAGGCAGAATTGTCATTTTTTTTTGGTGAAGAGTTTATCGTTGAGAAATAAACTCTGTGCAATGACCATCAAGATGTTATTATTTCTGGCACCCAAACTGGCTATAAGTAATAAGAAGGAATTGATAAATAAAAGTTATTTATCAATAATTTTCAAACAGCTCATGTAATTAAGTTTCATTTAAAATAGAAAGCAATCATTAGTGCAGAGAATCAAGTGTTGAGCTATTTAAATTCTATCATTTTTTTTTTATTTTTCAATAATAAAGGCAATATTTCCTGCAAATCACAATTTTTTTTAAAAAAAAAAGTACGAGTGGAAAATTTCAAAATATAGAGCAAGAAGGCTCTTGTGCGCATTTTCTTTCAACCACTCTCTCCGGCTGTTTTTCTGCGATTTTTGTTATCCGAAACTCACCTTTCGAAAAAACCGATAAAAAGTAAACGAGCCTTACCTTTTAAGAAAAAATGTAGTGAAAAAAAAAAGTATTAGAGGAATTAATGGGATTCATAGGAACGCTATGTACAGGTTCGAGCATCTGGAAGACGATATTGAGGGAGTGTATACCTGACTTTGATCTCATTATTAAAGGTCTATTGCTTAGAATCTAAAAAATAAGGGCATATTATTATCATTATTAAAATTATTTGTTAAGGGCGAGTTAAGTGAGACGTTCCACATATTTAATTTATTTTGATATTGATTATTCATAGATATGAATAAACTGGTTTAAGAGTTTGGCTTACCGTCACAGATATTCTCCTGAAAAATTAAACTCTCATCATTGCAATGAGAAAGCTATATTGAATCCAAAATTAACAATTTCACTAAAAATAAGCAGAATTTTCTTTTTTTAGCGTAGTTAGGTACTGAGGTACCAGCTCAGGTGTCACCCTCGTCACTTGACGGAGACTCAAAATTCTGAGATCCGTCACCAATAGTTATCAAGTTGCTTCTACACCGACTTTAACAAAACCAATCCAATCTTTTTTGTCGCAGCTTGCTTGTCTAATATATCACGCATTTGAGTAAAAATACACTCGTCGTCAGAAAAAAAAAAGTTGCACCTAAAAGGAATAGTGGGATTAAAATGATATTTGAAGATAAGTGCTCAACAATAACAAGAAATGATTAAAAACTGAACAGCTCTCAAAAGGATGCTGGGCCGCCATCATTACAAATGGATTTTACCTTACTTCGTGTCATGGAGTCGTAGATGCGCTTAACGCTCTTCACCCAACTCATTCTATGCAGACTGAACTCTGACTTGTAGATCTTGCAAATTTTGAGATAGTGATAGAATCTTAAAGGAACGGCCTCCCTCAGGTTTTCTTTGAGGCTCCTCCAGCCTATTTGAATACACTTTTAGTCAAATGTGGGATGTTCTTGAATTCTGTCAAGGAGTATCCAGGTTTCGCTTTGAAACACCTGCCCATTAAGCAATTTTTTAATACCTTTTTAACATATATACTTTTAACAATCCAGAAATGTTCTCGTAAATGCGTCAGAGTGATATCAACAACTCCATGACACATTTTAGTATGAACATCATAGACGAATATGATCAACAAATCTATCATTCGATGGAATGAGCCAGGGATGTTTGGCTCTAACATCTTCACAAGAGAATTATAAACGTCCCTTAAATTAAGTAGATCATTATCATAAATTTCGGGATTCAAATTAGATATTCGTGAACCTTTGTTAATAATACTCTTAGATAGATGTTGCTCAAATTCTATACAATAATGCTCTTATGTAGTAGTTTTTATCCAAAACTGCAAAGTTTCCTTAAAATCTTAAGCACATACAGGGCCATACAATTTTGTAGAATAAGCTTTAGAGTTGTTCTAAAATATTTTTATCCACGCTGTAACACACAATATTTTTGCCTAGTTCAATAAATTCTAATAACGTTCAGTAACGGTAGAGGTAAATTTTCATCACATGACCTAGCCACCATAGAATTAACTTGAACAGTCCACTGCTCCCTGATTATCATGTCGGCGTCACAAATACCATCAAGGAAATACTGAAGTCTCGACAGGGCTGCGAGTGAACCGAACCAGACAACCAGGCAGGCTCTGACACCCACAAATAAGAACGTCAGTATCTTCTCTTCAGATTCTTTTCTTGTAGAAAGATGTTGGAGTCCCTGCAGTGATTTCAGCACTTTGGTAGATTCAATTATTGTATTTGAGTCACTCTATAAGCAGCAAATATCTTCATATTTTCGATGACTTTTTCAATTAGTAAAGGACAATACTAAAAGTCAGTCCTCAAAAACATTTGCCTAGTGAAATCATTGAAGAGGCATCGTAAATAACTTCCTAAACATGCACCAATGTGTGCTGCCATCAACCCCAATTTTTCAAGTGCCAAAGTTTTCAACCGTGCAATTTTACTTTTCGACATGATAAAAATCACTTTAGTTTAATCTTTACAATTTCCACATCTTAGAATACAGAAATATCAGAAATGTGACAATCTGCATTCAAACTAAAGTCGATAAGTAGTAGAGATGTGGGTGTCGTGTACCCAATGGCTTCCCAAACCAGCACTCTAGGTGCAGAGCCCCTGTGCCGATATCGAATGCAAGCAGGCGTCGAGCGGTCTCCTAGGAGCGTCCAGACACATATGCGGCCATCAGAATAGTGCTCGCAGAACCATTACTCGAATGAAAAGACAACATTGCTCCACTCCAGCTTTGTCAAGGCAAGCCGAAGTAATGGTCGCCATATAGATAGTCCACGCTGGTGTAAGTATCGTCGCATTGTTCAAGCGGATACTGGTCTTGCAGCAAAAATGCCCATTTCCTGACTAATGGTCCATGATGCGGTTGTACGGTTTTGCTTAGCCAACCTCTCAATGCCTGTCCTCTCGAGCGTTAGTCATGGGAGGGCATTAAGATCCTGCATGCCGTTCAGTATGACCCTCATTAACTTATTGATACCATATTCGCATGACAGTGGTTGGATTTCGACGAGTGCGAAGGGCAATATCACAGAACAATAATTTACACTCTCAATAAGCAGTGATTATGCCTCTATCGAATTCCGACACTTGCTGGTAAGCATGTCTTCTTCTTTTTGTAGGCATAACACGATATTCTGAGCTAACTCCGACCTTACAAAGCGCTTTCCAAATGAGAAATCTACTGCAAATCATTTTGAGATATTGTGTCTTGCAGTAAATGAAAAATGTATAAAAAAACTTGTTTATAGATTCTTTTCTAACAGAGAAATTCATAATCAAGTAATATTAAAACAGCTGTAAAATTTAGTACCTATATATAAATAAGGCAGAAACAAAATTCAAAAAGATTTTTACTGAAAACGATTGAATTTTAATATGAGACCAAAATTAAATAAGTCCATATTTAGACCAAAAATTGTGTTTTGAAGGTATATTGTCATAATAAAACTTTGACTTGAATCATACTTCAATAGTCAAAAAGCAGGCAACCTTAATTACTGAATTATTATAAAATTGTACATTAGATTATTTCGCAGAATTGTAACTAGGAAACTCTTAGACTGCAATTTTAGCCCTCGTTCCGGCAAAATTTCAATAAATAAATAAAGGGATTCATTTAATTTTTGATTTGGTAAAATGATTTTCTTTACACACGCTTTTATAAAGTATATATTATTTTACATACAAAAAAAAATTTTTTTAATGTAAAATCATACATACTTTATAAAAGCTTTAGGAGTTCAGCTAAGATATCTTGGTAATTACAGATACATTCAGTACCATAACAACTTATATATGAGATCAAAAGAAATATTAATGCCACAAGCTTTTGTAAATAACATATTTTTATACTAAAGAATATTTTTATAATTTTTGTCCATCTTTAAATTAAAAGCTTTGTAATACTTCCCTATTTATTTCAACGGCCATCGTTTATGAACTAAATGCTTGCCAAAATCCAAACAAAGAAACAAAAATCGCAGTAAATTGAAGTGGAAACAGGATTATGAAATTTTTATATTATTTAAATTACTTAAATTGCTAATTTAGATTAGTTATATGGAAAAACTCAGTTTCGGCCAATTTATGTTAACGCACTTGTAATCTGTATCTTGGAAAAATTGATCTCCTACCCAATTGCTCGGGCGGAACGAGAGATTAGTCACGAAAACAGGGGATTTGAGCTGGTTTACCATCGCCCGCTCTCACCAGAAGATTCTTCAAATTACTCCATCAGCTATCGATAAAAGTTCACACACGTCAACTACGACTACTCGCCATTAATCACTTCCGTCGAGATTCACATTCAAATTTTGTGTTTGTGTGACCCATAAGGTGGATTTTTTCTTCTCTGGGCATTAAGAAATCACCCTATTTGATTTTTTTGTCTAATGTGTATAGTAATCAATTGTATACATATTATTTAGAATGAAAGTCATTTTGTATACCTATGAGAGATTTTATTCAAGGACAGGCCTGTTCGAAAGAACAGGTTAAGCAGCAATTCTTTAAAAATGAATAATAACAAGTGAGAACTGTTCATTCAAAAGAACACAAATTCCCATCCTTAGTAACGAGAGGGATTTGTTAATGTGAAAAGAGAGAAAAAAAAAAAAAAAAAAAAAAGCAGACTAAATGACGTTTATGTTGCGGTCTTGTTCCAAATACTTTGCAGCCGCTCTCTTGAAGTACAGCGCCAGAAGTTAAAAATGTCTTTTTAACTAGAGAGAGACTTCTCTTTTTGTCCAGTTGCTAAGGTCGCGACAAAAAGCTATCGGTCAATGGTTCCAAGGCACAACACTCCGAAGTCAACCACTCTGTGCTGGTTGCATATGCCCCCCGACGAAAAAGACTTGAATATGTGTGTGTAACTAAGAGAGTGTTACATAAACCACAATTAGTGGTATTGCAGCTACGGCGCACGTGACGAGGAGACTTGCCCCTCAACTAGACAGCGGATGACATGAGATTAAAATTATTCAAAGCAAAACTCAATTGAACTGGGAGGAGATGTTATCAATTGCAGTAATGGCTAGGAAAGAGATGTTCTCTCCTAATATCAATCCGAATGCTTATCTTCGTATCATCGCGATGATACTGGAAGGGGAGTATGCAGCGGCTCACTTCAACAACAGTGTCAAAACGTAAAAATACTTTTATTGTAGTCCGAAAGAGATGTCTCTTTTTGTCCAGTTGATAAAGGCGCAGCAAAAAGCGATCGGTCTACTTTTCTTCGGACCCACTGGTGCAGGGTTCGAAATGCTGCCGCAACCAAGATCAACTCTCTCCTAATCCACGGGTTGGAAAATCACCCAACGCCAAAACTTCTTCAAAAATGAAATTAGATTAAAATAAAGCTTTTTACACTTTCAATTAGGCTTGGTTATTCCGCTTTTTGTAAATGAAAAATTATTCTATAATTAGAACTTCTTTTTTGTAAAAGATCGCTGAATGGAATACTTTGCTAAATAAAAAAAATAGTTTTGAAAAAAAAATTAATAATTCTTATTTTAAGCTGATGTTTAGAATTCTTTTATTGAAATAAAGTGAAGAAGAGGCTTTAAAATAGGACAATAATATGCTTCATTAATTTTAAACTTATTTGGTTTTATATTTTACTCCTGGAATACAATATTACAATTAAGTTTTGAAAACTGCATCATCAATTGTTTGTTTTATTTTTTAGAATTTATTATATTGCAAATTTTTTTACAAAATTCTGCTTTAAAGCATTATAATGCTTCAAACTATAGTAAACATCATACGAAACAAATTGGTTTCGAACGATCAGGAATGGACGGCGTCTAAAATTGAGGCTTAATTTATTTGTTCGATTGCTGTAATGATCTTCATTTTATGGAAGACATTTCATATATTTGTCTTTGCAAAAATATTTAAAATATTATTCTTTTAAAAGTGTTACATATGTTTTAGGAATGAGGGTAAGAAGATATTTTAGTGTCCAAAAAAAAGGTTACAAATATGAAACATATATCTTAAATTTGTATCATTTAATTACACTAAAAAAATTCGTGTATAATATTAAGATTAATTTAATTTCAATATTATTATTACAAATATATAAACCTTCTTAAGAATAATTTTCTTATCATAATAGTTGTAAAATTTTAATAGTTTGAGTCATTTTCAGGCATTGAGATTCTTCTATTACTAAATCATTATCCTATTATATCATAATTAAAATTGGATTTATCTTATATCATTTGCAAATTTAGTACATTAATTTTTTTAAAAAACTTTCATAATATATATTTTTGATGAACTATAAAACATACCGTGAATGAATTTTGGGCAATGCCGCTAATTTGTAATTCGTATTCTTAATCGTTCTTCTTCGAGCGAAACCGTAAGAATTGTTCTTAAATAGTGTTCGTAAAATGAAAAGTACTTCATCTTATTCTTGGTAAGAATAAAGATCTTATTGCATTTTCACAGTTAAACATTACTCAATAATAATTTTTATTGAAATGAAGGTGGAAAAGAACTCAACTCTTTATTGTGTAATCACATTAAATTTATATTCTTAGATTTGGCAACGAGAGAAATTATTCAGTCCAACCCTTTTTTTCTGACAGTTTGCGACAAAGGTATGTAAAAAATTCTGTAACTAAATCATTTATGATAAACATTTTATTAAGAACTTTGACCAATTCTAATTAATAGTTGTAAACTTATAATTAAATTATCGAATTTATTATTACTATTATTTTTTTTTTTTAACTTTTCATCATATAGCTCGCCAAGAAAATAACGATAAATTAAACTATTCTATGTTTTCTGTCTTGTTTTTTTTTTTTTTTTTTTTTAATCTTTCGTGGGTGTTATATTTATAAGGCAACTAAACATTTTTAATCCCCTGCTCACCATCGATATTTTTTCTTTGCCTATGATTCATGAGCGTAAAAAGACACCTGCTGTACAATTTCTGCACACCATCTTAGCTTTTTTGAGTGAATTGTCAACTTCTGGTATAGTATAAGTAATTCGAAATCTGTTTTTATTTTTCAGCATTTTTAACTTCTAAAGGTCTTTTGTGTTACCCGTAATTTATTTGGGTGTGGAATTCATTAAGTGGTCGAGACAAGCAAATTGTTGGTCGCTACTCTATATGATTTTGTTTTTGAACGATTTTTAGCTTAAAAATAATTCTTTTGATGCAAAATTTTCTATAATTGAAAAAGTATTGAGCGGATCTGTGTGTGAATGTGTCCTCTTCATGAATTACAGATTTTTTTTTTATTATAACGAAATTGAAGGTAAGATGTTATTTTTATTATATTATATTTCATTATATACATGTTATTATGTTATTTTTAAAGATATGTCTAATGTTTGTCGCCGAACGGTGATTCGCTTGTTGTTAATTTGGAATATTATTAATTGTTGGTCGACGAAGTGATTGTGGGGATTTTCAATGATCGAGAGAATAATACGTAGGTACCATAGGAACATTTATATTCACAGCTATGTTAATGATTTGGAATTTTAAGTATTTTGGATTCATTATTTATAAGGCAGGATAATAACTGAATGAATACCTAAGTTTTCCTGGAATATCCAATGGGGACGGAATCTATACTCCGTTTCGCCCTGATATAAATTTAAAATAAGTGTTTAATCATCTATGCAAAGTATATTGAAGAACTCAAGGCACACTGATCAAATACAAACCTTTTAAATGTCGCCTTGGGTAGACACATTTTAGTGTTACGAGCTTATTTCGGGCCTAATTTAAAGTCATTATTTTAAATTCTGCATTTAAATACATTTTTATTCTGTTTTTTTTTTTTTTTTTTTTAATTTATTGAAAGAATTGGTACCAAGTTACGAAATTAAAAGTATTTTATTTCGACGGCGTTTATGGAACAAAGATTATATTGACACATATAATCTTTCATCACAGTTTTAATTTCTTCCCGCATAAGTACTATTTGGCCAAATTATTCTATTAGAAGATTTCTAATTCTTCATAGAATGAAGTCCACTGTTCCAAATATTCTTTGTTGATTTTATGGAATCTAATGTTCCGACAACTGTTTCTATAGTCATCATTACTGTCAGATTTTTAAAAAATTTCGCGCCTTTTAATTTTTTTTTTTTTTTTTGAAATTGTTGCTGTGGATTGCTTTCTTTCTGAGAACAGGATATCTCGACTTCCCAAAGATGTGCTTGGGGACAGAGAGGTAGACTATATACCTAATTCGATGGTCCATATCTGAACCACATTAGTTATATTCACACTGACTTATGCTAATATTTCTTCGAGATTGAGTCTTGATCCGTAACGTTAAGCAAAAACAACCTTAAGGGGAAGTTGGCAGATTACCATTTATAGACCTGCATCCGGCCGAGTCAATTATTTTAAGAATAATTAAGGGACAACAGTACCCATAAATGACCAAAATATTGAAAAACGTTTATTACAGTATGGTTGGCGTGGTGTGGATGTTAGGAGAGAGGGGTGCCAGCTCAGGTGTCGTCCTCGTCACTTGACCGTGGTTCAAAATTACGAGGTCAGTCGCCAATAGTCCTCGTGTTGCTTCTAGTGCGACGTTAATAAAAAACTAAACTAAACTAAAATTATTACTGTATGACCTTTCTGAATATATGTACAAAATTTCATAGCTCTTTCTAATCACATTATTTAGCAACTTATTGAAATTTTCTTTAACAATGTGCTGAGGCATTTCATTCAATTGGAAAACTTTAACATATTTTTTCACAGCTTTTTGGTTTTCATATGGATGCAGTAGCCTAGTGGTCATGTTAACGGACTCGCTGCCGGCGGTTTTGGGCGAGTCTTGGGTTCAAGCCTTGATGCCACAAAAGACCCTCAGTGTAGCCGAGGATGATGCACGTTAAATCTGTCGAGGCTCACAAAGTCATCTCGTTGGCATGATGTGGAAGTTATGAGAGAGAGAAAGTACCAACTCAGGTGTCGTCCTCGTCACTTGACCGTGGTTCAAAATTATGAGGGCCGTCGCCAATAGCCCTCGCGTTGCTTCTAGTGCGATGTTAATAAAACCAATCAATCAATTTATTTTTCATGGCTGTCATGTACTTAAATTGGTGTGGTATATTTTATTTATTTGTTGTAATCAATATTAGGTTTGAAGTTTTTTCTGGTTGTTTTGCAAAGAATCTGCTTGATAATTCTGAGCGTGGGATAACGATTTAAAAGAACAATTATTTTCTAAAAAACAACAAAATTAGATATGGCTGTTTTTTTACTGTTTTTCGTGAATAAAATTAATTTGTAAAGCTATATATAACACTAATAAAACTAAGCCCATTCCTACAATTTTAAGAAACACTTCTAAGAAATTGAGAAAAAATTGCTTGAAAATATTAAAATTTGTAGAAATAGTACGAACTTTGAAGTATGGAAATATTTTGAAGAAAAAAATTTAAAATTTTTAATAATTTGTTTCAAAATGAAATTTTGTTTTCCTGAAATGCAAATTTTGTGCATGTTTAGATCAGACGAATAAAAACATACCTTTTCAATGTCTAATTTTAAAAGAGTTTTTCACAATGTATTGTGTCCCCTTAAACGTTTTAAAATATGAATTGGATGTGTGTAATTATAAATAAGTTTGTAGTAGATTTTTAATAGGAATTAAAGATTTGTTCTGTAAATACACATTTGAAATTATTTTTGTATATTTAATAATCATTGTATGTGAATTTTAAATTTGCATGTTAATCAAAATGTAAAGTAATTAGGAATCGTTCATGGCTTTCTAAATTTTCCATCTTCCCTAGACACTTTTAAAAGAAAGCAATTTTTTTTTTAAAGAAAATCAAGAGCATGTTTTATTGATAACAAATTTAATTAGAAATTTTTGTGACCAATACCCTTTCCAATTGAATTCTAACCAATTGATTTGAAAAATAAATTCTAATGATTATTCAAAAAAGAAATTTTTCGTTAAAAAAGAATCTCAACTGCAAAATTATATTTGTACATGCGTTAATTATTGTGTTGAATACTTGTCGAATCGAAAATTACATTTATATAATTATTCGAAAGTGGAATCATTTTTGAAAAGATAGCAATGCAATCTAAAATATAATATTATAATATAAGGAAGGAAAATTAAAACATAACTTATACACAAAATGATATCTGTACGAAAAATTATTTAAAATACTTTTACTGATAACAATCTTAAACATATTTTCAAAAGATGCCATCGAAATATTTCAAATGGAGACGCAGATTATGTTCAACGACATGATAAAAAATAACAAATTTATGTGAAAAATGTGTTGACTTAGCAAATTTTATTTTTCCCGAGAGACGTTGGAATAAGAATTCAGATTAAAAGATTCTTATCAAACAAAACAATGCTATTTTTTTTTCTAGATTATGAAATTGAATAGAAGGAGGGGGGGAAACTACCGAATAATGTTAAATGAAAATAATTTTGTTTATTTGAAAAGGTATTAGATGGTATTTATTCTTTTAACAGGTCAATTGAAAAGTCCCCGGCCCACCACAGAAAAACACATTTTTTTCTCAAAATTAGTTTTTTTTTATTCAACATAATTCCCTCCAAAGTAGATACACTGATTACAGCGACCCTCCAACTTTTCGACACCATTTTTGTAGTACGATAAACCTTTGCTTCAAAATAGGCCTCAGTTTCGGCGATCACCTCTTCATTCGACGAAAATTTCTTCCAAGCGAGCATTCTTTTGAGATATGAGAACAGGAAATAGTCGCTGGGGGCCAGATCTGGAGAATACGGTAGATGAGGAAGCAATTCGAAGCCCAATTCATATATTTTTGCCATCGTTTTCACTGACTTGTGACACGGTGCATTGTCTTGGTGAAGCAGCACTTTCTTTTTCTTCAAATGCGGCCGTTTTTCGGCGATTTCTTCCTTCAAACGGTCCTATAACGCTGTGTAATAGTAGCTGTTGATGGTCCTTCCTTTTTCAAGGTAGTCAATGAAAATTATTCCATGCGCATCCCGAAATACAGACGCCATAACCTTGCCAGCCGACATCTCCACCATTTAACACTCTCCTCGATTGATTACTCATATTAATATCACAAAAGCAACACGTAAGTTATTTCTGATGGACCTTTTAATTTTGAACATCGGTCAAGTGATGAGGATGCCACTTGATATGTCATTTCTTTCTCCAAGCTTGCCCACCATCCCAATATGAGGTTTTGAAGCTAAGACAGGTTTAACATGCATCAACGCAGCTTTCCGCCGGGTATCTTTAGTGACATCAAGACTCAAACCCACGACGCGATGAAAACCCCCGGCCGTGATTCCATAGGCATGGCCACTAGGCTACCGTGACCCCATTGTAATAAAGTACAAACTGCTTAATAATTACTTAGGATCAAATGTTTCAAAGTTATTCATTTTTATTTTATATCTAGCTTAACGAACTGAACCTTTACTGTGTTTTTTGGCAGTAAAATCTAACATTGAACTTTTGTTTTATTTGTTATATTTTTTTTTATACTTCCATTACTCAGACTTACATAAGAAAAGGGCTGTTTGCAAAAAATCTCATAATCAACTCACAAACACAGCATTTTTACAACTTTTTATATTTTTCTTTATGTTGGAATAGATGGAAGAAGCCCGCATTAAATCTTTTTGTTCAGATAACAGGTGGATTGAAAAGTCCCCGGCCTACCATAGTAAAACACATTTTTTTGAAAAAATTAGTTTTTTTTATTCAACATAATTCCCTTCAAGGGTGATACACTGATTATAGCGACCCTCCAACTTTTCGACGAAAATTTCTTCCCAGCGAGCATTCTTTTGAGATCTGAGAACAGGAAATAGTCGCTGGTTGCCAGATCTAGAGAATACGATGGATGAGGAAGCAATTCGAAGCCCAATTCATGTATTTTTGCCATCGTTTTCACTGACTTGTGACACGGTGCATTGTCTTGGTGAAGCAGCACTTTCTTTTTCTTCCAATGCGGCCGTTTTTCGGCGATTTCGACCTTCAAAAGGTCCAATAACGCTATGTAATAGTCGCTGTTGATGATCCTTCCTTTTTCAAGGTAGTCAATGAAAATTATTCCATGCGCATCCCAAAATACAGACGCCAGAACCTTGCCAGCAGACCGTTGCGTTTTCCCACGCTTTGGAGCGGGTTCATCGTGTGCAGTCCACTCGGATGACTGTCGATTGGACTTCGGAGTGAAATGATGGAGCCATGTTTCATCCATTGTCACATATCGACGCAAAAACTCGGGTTTATTACGCTTGATCCTCTTCAAACTGTGCTCCGAATCATCAACTCGTTGTTGTTTTTGTTCAAAAGTGAGCTCGCGCGGCACCCACTTTGCGCAGAGCTTTCTCATACCCAAATATTCGTGAATGATATGATGTACACGTTCAGTTGATATCTTTAGAGTGTCTGCTATTTCATTCAATTTCAATTGACGGTCATTCAAAATAATTTTGTGGATTTTTTTAATGTTTTCGTCGGTAACAACCTCTTTTGGGCGTCCACCGTCTTCGGTGCTCATTTCACCACGTCTAAACTTAGCATACCAATCCTTGATGGTTGATTTTCCTGGGGCAGTGTCGGCATCAAGCCAAGTTTTTGCTTCAACTGTATTTTTCCCCTTCAAAAAGCAATATTTTATCAACACGCGAAATTCCTTTTTATCCATTTTTTTTCACAATAACAAAAGTTGCTTCCCTCAAAATGCTATAATTCACAAACTAATGATCCGACAGCTGTCAAATTTATACACGCATCTTTTGAGGGTTAGGGCTAACTAAATAACATATGGATTTAATTCTAGTAGCGCCATCTATGAGTCAGGCCGGGGACTTTTCAATTGACCTGAATTATATATATATATATAATTCAGATATATATAAATGCTTTTGTTGTCCATAGAATGAATTCTCCCGAATTCATGTAGTTAAAGATGGAAACAAAGTCTACAATCACTTAAAAGTAAAGGGGTATAGAGATTAACATTAAGCACTTTAGTATAACTTATTATAGAAATAAATAATCATAATTTTAAAAATGGGATTGATTGTTTATTGACGTCGTACTGAGAAGCAACACGAGAGCTATTGGCGACGGACCTCGTCATTTTCAACCTCGGTCAAGTCACGAGGAGAGCACCTGAGCTGGCACCTCCTCTCCAAACTTCCACACCACACCAATGGGAGGATTTGAGATCTCAACCAGATTTAATGGGCCTCAACCTCGCTCTACGGCGGGTATTAATTGGCATCAGGGCTCGATCCGACGATTCAACGAAAACAACCCCTGCCGCGACTAAGATATGGCGGGATTTTGCTAATGAAAGAAAAAGACTGAGGTTATAAGCACACACACACACAAAATATAGAATGCGATTGTAACATAGCATTATTATTCTATCTAATAGATTATTATGATAATGTCTGAGTTGCGTTTGGAAACCTTGAAACTTTACTTGAAAACTTCATTTTGGCTTAAGTTTAGTGTTAAACAGTAGTGTCATTGAATCTAGATATCTATTGATTAACTATAATTAACGTCGTACTTAGGAGTAACACGATGGCTATTAGCAAGGGATCTCGTAATCTTAAACCAAGGGAAAGTGACGAAGATGACACCCCACTCTCCAAACTTCCACACCATCCCAATACTAATGCAAAACTTGTGAATATTTATGTTTAGGATCACTCTCAAAATAGAACAACTGTTCAAGGAAATTTCAAATATAGTAATAAATATAATTTTTAGGGCGTTTTTTTTCTGCTGGTCTAGTAGGGTATCTTATTGAATTCCTACTAGAGAACAGGAAAATTATTTATAAAATTAGCTTTGTGTATGTGGAATTTAATGAGATTCGTTAGTAAATAAGTTGAAAATAAGGTGAAAAATCTTTAATTTCGGCAATTTGATTGTTTGGCTCGTTGATTGGTTTTATTGACTCAAAGGAGATATTTGGCCGAGAGGCACGCACATGAAACACTCCTTAATTTACAAGTAAGGAAATTTAATGAGTAAGTAATTGATTAATGAGTAAGTAATTGATTAATGAGTAAGTAATTGATTAATGAGTAAGTAATTTAATGAGTAAGTAATGCATATTTGCGATTTGGACACAACATGAAAGAAGGACGAAAAAAGTGAGTCTTGGTTGACAAGGATGGTCGAAAATAGGGAAAATTCGTTGCGGCATTCCGGGGGCGCGTTACGTGAGTTAACCGGAGACAGTAAGCTATTGAGAAAGAAAGATCATTCAGGTACTTCGGAATCATAAATTTAGATATTACCGAAACAAGATACGATTCTAATGGGTTATGCGACTTGAAACTACTTGCGGCAACCATATGTAGTCAACAAACTTCCTGTGTAGTATTCCTCAAAGGAACCTGCTAAAAAATAACAACTGCACCTGATCTCTTATCAATGCAGGTATTACTCTGTGACGCGAGCTGTATCTTCAACGAACATTTTAGATTTTAGGGGTCTTTTATGATGTTTAAATACTCAATTCCTACCAATAAATAAAACGTGATTTGTGTAGATTAAATTTTAAATTGCGAAATATATAATGAATAGAATAGAGGAAATGGAAAATTAAGTGAAGAGTTTAATACTGAGTAAGTAGTTTAATGTCTAATAAAGATAGTGAGCGGAAATTATCAAGTGAAACATCGTTATTAGCACTGCACTGAATAATGAGCCTTTGGTGTAACTCCACTCGAATCTACATAGAGTTAGTAACTCGAGCTCTCAACTTTATTTTGCCTAAGGCCTCGAACCTAACAGAGTTGGTAAGAATTGCAATCTTTATTTTGTTTAAATGTTAAGTAAAACACATTTAGAAGTAATAAACACGGACAATAGTTAAAAATTTATAGTGATATTTAATTCTGATTTGTGTAAAATAACTTGAAAGATTATATCACCCGTGAAAGACTTGCTATCATTTGACTGTGTAATTTTTTGATTCTCAAAATAAGGTTAATAATGACAAGAGGAGGAAATAATAATGGAAGAGAGTTGCAACTCCTAGCCTAGTCGGGGTGGCTAAGAACTAGTAGGTGAAATTATTTCGGCTATACCCAATCAACAGCAAATATTGTGTAGCGTGGTTTTGAAGAGACGGGGCGAAATTTACGTTACGTGGAAATTTGGAAGACAGAGTCTTGATATAAAACGCCCTAGGGAACGGACGTGTCCACAGACAGTAGCAAGACACAAACAGGCTTATCTGCGCTTAACATTTGTTAAAATACGTCAGATAAAAAATGGATTTAAAAGATGAAAATTGGGTGACAAGAAGAAGGTCGAAAAGAGTGAAAGATCACTGTGGTATCTCGGAAGCGCGTTACCCATGTTTACCAAGGACAGTAAGCCTCACGAGAAAGAAAAATATCTCAGGGACTTCAGAATCATAATTCTCGTACTTATCTAAAAGGAGGTATGTCTGTTGCGGGTCTGTGGGTGTATGATCGTTTATTAACGTTGCACTGTGAAGCCACACGATAGTTATTGATTGATGACCGACCTCGTAATTTAAAACGTCGCTCAAGTGATGAGAACGACACGAGTTGATACCTTCCTCTCCAAGCTTCCAAAGCACGCCTAAGGGAGGACTGATGACCTCGATCAGATTTAACGTGCATCAGCTCCCTAAACACGGTGGGTCTTTAATGGCATCAGGGCTCGAGCCCATGACTCGATGAAAACGCCGTCGCGAACCCGTGACTATGATCGCAAAATTACCTTGGTCACGAATGGCCTGTGGGTCTGAAGACTCCACGTTTCTTGCCACGCCGTTTTGATGGCTTTTAAAATTAAACGTTCGATGTCTTTTAGCGTAATTGACAACTGTGCAGACAATTCATAGGCGATCGCGTAGCCGAATCCCCTTGCTCATTGCCTTAAATACCTACATAGCTAGGTATCCAACAAAATATCATATTAAAATCCTAGCTGAGTAATTGACAAATGATGTCTGCGATATCAGTCACCACAGGGAGATTCCAGATTTTCCAATGTTTCTAAGACAATTATGTGTGTAAAATAAGCGAGATCTAGAATTAATTCTTATCCCAATTCATTTTGATTTTGTAAATTTTGGAATTTTTTATGCATTCAAATGCATTATATATTTAAATTTAAAATGTATTTTTAAATATAAAAAAATGCAATTATTTTAATTGGTTTCTAGGTTTTTTTCAGGTTTTTCTTAGTCATTATTCAATTAGATGTGACTTCATTTTGAATTCGTAAGCTTGGGATTATTTAAACTTTCGAATAAGCTATTATAATTTTATATGTGTTTGTGAATAAAAATATATTATTTTCAATTACTTTGTAGCTTCTAGATTTTCCTCAATCGCTATTTCATTACATTTTAATTATGTTTCAGTGATCAAATGTACCAAAATAATTTAAAATAATACCGACATAGTTTTAAGAATCATACACTTGGTATCAGCCCACGGCGTAAAGTTACGGGGTTCCTATTAAAGAGAAATAAAATTTACTCCCTCATCTTAATTTAGGGAAGAAAGTACTTAATCTGAAGGAAAAGTTTAAGATTAATTTTTCTGTCCTAAAATGAAAGAGCACAAAACGCTCTGTAAAGGTGACGAAGGCGAGAAGACGTCAGCCGAAAGAATTGATTCTCTATGAAATACCAACGTGATTGGACGAAAAGGAGGCACGGCCTCGCTTTGAGCCTTCACGCAATTGGTTCCTTAGAAAAACCGAAAGAAGGGATGTGGTTTCAGAAGCTCATAGTGTATAGAAGAGGTTGATCTCACAAGAAGTGACGTCAGCTGAAGCCCAAATAAGTTTTAATAGATGAGGGATCTAAGTTAAGAAACTTGGAAAGAGTATTTAGATAATTCCAAGATCGCGTAGGTCTTTTAGAGAAGAATGAAGGAAAAAAAAAAAAAAAATCGAGAGAAACTCAGGAGGTTGAGAGTTATTTAGAAAGAAATAGAGAGATAGTAGGAAGCTATTTTATCGTGCTACCCTCTATGGAGAGGAAGGAGTCTTAAAAACTGAATTTTTAGTTAAAATTTCATTGAAATTATGCGGAAAATAGTTTTAATTTATAGGAATTGAAGAAAATTAGTTATCGTATTGCATAACGCGGCTGCCCCTCGTGGAAATTTATTTTGGGGTGAGGAATTATTATAAGTGAAGTCCTACGAAATTTTGAAAAATAATTTGTTTGAATCCCTAATATTTTAATGTGACGAATTTTTTTAGGTACTGGAAAGTGGAGATAATTATGCTCCAAGGCTGCTCTAGGTCTTTTTTGAGAGCATGGAAGCGATGAATCGTAAGCAGGAAGATTTTGTAAGAGTTCATTAGAGATTTGTTGAATTTTAAGGAAACAATTTTGGGATTGTCTTCTGATAAATTCAAGGATTAGTTCTACTTTGAGATCTCTGTGTAGGACTTCGTTCCGGACGTACCTGCAACAGCTGGTAATTTTACGGAGGTGCATGTTTTGAAAAACGTGCAATTTCTTGAGGTGCGTTGTTGCGGGGCTCGCCCAGATGGACTAAGCGTACAATATGATTGGTCGTAAGATGGATTTGAGGAGCAGAAGCTTGTGCCTCATCTTCAGCTTGCTCTATTGAGAAATCAAGCGTATGAGTTTTCTAATCATTCCGACCGCTTTTTGATGAACGGATATGGATGGGGGGTGTGTGTGTGCAAAGTTTAATTTGGCGTCTAAAACCAACCCTAGGTACTTGTATTCAGTGGCTCTTGTCTTCAGTGACCGGCTGATCGAATATGGTGACAGCAGGTAAATTTCCGATGCTCCGTTGTCTGGTAAAGAGGAGGCACGAACTTTTAGATCCATTGACCTTAATTCTCCAGTCAATGAACTAGAGCTGAAGATGTACCTTTGCAATCGTGAAATGATTTTCTGATTGCAAGATGTTTCTGATCTCAATGGCAGTGTCAGTCCCATACATTTAATTGGACATTGCACGGCCTTCGGAGTGTCATTCATGCAAATTAAATATTTTGGTGATAAAGGCTCCTTGAGACTGAAAGGAGGATGCAGCTATCCCTCGTGCATTGAATTCAGGCGTTGGTCATTCAAATTTAAGTGGTATGTCGGTTCGCTCTCATCAAATCAACATTAACAATTCTTCAAACGAGGTTGCTTATCTTATCTTACAGTGAATGTATAACATGGTTTAGCTCTTATGCAGTTAATGCATTTAGATAATGGGGAAAACATAGGAATGAGCTTTTTGTGATTAATAAAAAGATCATATCGATTTATTTATTTAGATTTGGATGGTTTATGTCCAGATGAATATACTTGAATCAATTTCTTTATATTCAAATATGCTTTGATAGAGCAGAAGAGTGGACTGTGATTAAGCGGACAGATCTGTAAATTTTGACGATAAGAGATTTATCAGAAGTTTTACTGCATGATTTCAACACGATAAAATGCTTTTCAGAAGAAAAGAAAATTATTTTCAAACAAACAATTATTTAATATATTTTGTCTAATATTTATATTTTAGTTCCTATACTTCTACAAATTTTATTACTTTTAGCCAATTCTTTCTGAATTCTGAAATATTTTTACAGTTATACATGTTTGAATGCACTATATTTATTTTTCAAACTTCTTTTCCTAGGATGCTGAAAAGAACAGCAGCATATTCATATTTATAGATTTTAGAGATTTCCTATGTATTCTTATTCTGACTGAGCAATTATCAATAATGGTGAAAAACCATAAAATTTTCAAAACTCTGATATTGATTTAATAAATCTTTGAAGTACATGAATATATGAAAATAAAAGATTAAAATTATTTAAAATTTTGATGGCTCTGCAATGAAATATGTTTTGGCAATCGCTGTTAAGAAAGACTTAAATAACTCGCTAAATAGATATGCAAGTATGAAACTTAGTAATGTGTTTGAGAACATTTCACGATTACAGAAAATAATTCCTCGATATTTTAGTTTTACAAGGGTACTGTTCCTTTCAAGGTCCTCAATAATGATCTCCATTAATGCTCCAATTTTAAAAGAGAATTTTTAGTTGGGTTGGTTGTTTAAAGTTTAATGATTATTTTATTGTTTGTCTTGAAAACCTGTCTACTGATAAAAATTCTGCTCGTTATTGGTTTGTTTTTTCTTATCATCTTCTTTAGACCTTTGACTCCTTTATTTTGTTTATACTTAAACATTTATTCTCGATAAAGCTCATTTCTGAATCTCTTTTGTCTTAAATTAACTTATGGCCTGTAGCTCTTTTTAAAAGATCATTAGAAGTTCTGCATAAGTTAATTTCTATTTATTTCAACAAATGAGTTTGGAATAAAACAAGATCTAACATTGATAAAAATAAAAACATCTTCTTACCACTGTGTTCTGCTGCAAGTTTAAGAGTTTTTAAGAAATGGTTATTCATTGTGACAGTGAAAAGTGATATAATAAATAGGAATAAATAAACAAAAATAAATGAAGTATTTGAAACGGATATATTCTGTAAAAGCATCTGCAAAAAGCAGGTGAAGGCAGTTTTAATTCTAGAACGCACGAATTAGTCTATAAATGTCAGTTCAGACATACTAATTCCAACTTGTTTATTTTTCTTCTAAAAGAATGCATGTAATTTACTCAATTAGTGAACAGAGTTAAACAATTTGCTCTCCTTTTTCCATCTTTATAGATTTTGTCTCATTCTTTTATCTACACAATTTCTTAAACCATTTAATGCTGAACCTGGGACGAAAATCGTTTTTGATACCAATTAATTAATATAATTAACTAAATGGTTTATTGTATGACTTTATTATTTCTATTTTAACTCTTACACTATAAAGTATAAACATTACTTATTTGAAAAAAACAAAGATTACTCTGCCATTTATTATTATATCATAACATATATGTCACAGTGTGATTCAAATTCTATCTTTAATAATATGGTCCTTTGAAAATCTGTCTCTTCATCACAATCTGAAATAATATCCCCAAATTAACTGGACGACAATTAAGTGGAATTGGATTCGGACATAGAAAATACTGATATATTTAAAATGGCCCGCATTTATATTTATCAATTTTGTTAGAAATTAATACATTTCTGACCATAGTCTTAATTTTGATCATTCTTTTATTGGAATAATTTTCTATCAGGGAGAAGATCTTTAATAGCTATTGAGTTGATACTTATACCTGTCAAAATCTTGAAACAATCACACACGGTTTGTTGATGTGGTTGTGTACGAATGAATAATGAAGACAAGTAATTTTTCACTGTTACCAACGTTTATTATTATCGTTAGGTAGGTGAAGGACAAATACGAATACATAAAATGAATCTCAAATACGAAGACTCTTCAATAATGTTCCAGTGTTCTTGCGCTTAATACTATCTGATTCCCAGGAGAAGCAATTCCTTGTCACAGCTATGCGTTAAAGTCTGCATATGCCTAAGAAGTTTCATTAGGAGGTGCCCATCTCCACTTCTGAAGAATTTGTGCTTAGGGCTCTCATTACTCGTTACGGTCCACGCAGAGTGGCAAACCCAACGCGGGTCCGACATCGAACACTACCGCAGTCAGACGTGCTGACCACTACATCGCACCACCACTATCCGGGGGGTTTCTCCTTGGGTAGTTGGTCATGGGTCAAAATAGCACTTTATCCCTCCGATTTCGATAAATAAATACCAAGTTCTCTTGGGAAGTTCCTAAAGTAAACTTCTTTGTTTTGAAACAAATTCGGATTTTAGGAAAATAAAATTGAAAACCGTCTCTGACTGACAGTGAATCATTTCAAGTTCTTTTATAATATCGATGCGCACTTGAATTGCAGCAATGAGGTTCAATGCCATAGATTTTAAAATCCTAGTTAAAGGCAATGTGAGAGAAAATATTTTTTCCATTAAAAATAAAGTAATGACAAAACTAGAACTTCTCAATTAGTTTGAAAGACCCTGCAGACGAATCCTTATCATGACGATTTCCATTTTATTCAAGAGCATGAATCAAATAAATAATGGAGCAATTTCCCTATGACTACAATAGATTAATGTCACTATATCCAACGCGTAGGAGATAGTTCTTTCACAGCTTTTTTTCTTGAAAGAAAGGGGCATTGTTTTAATGTATTACCCTGAAAAACACTATTTCTTTTATGAGTATTCATGAACGAATACCATTCCTCAACGACTCCGATATAATTACGAATGCCTTTAATTTGGCATGTGCCTCAAATAGCCGAATTTAAAGAATGAAAACAGCAATGTACACATACAGTGCTGATTGTAATTTCTCTTTTATTTTAGCTTGCACACCGTTGAATGCTTTAGACATGCAACTGTACCATCATATCCTTAACCTTTTATATATTTCAAACCTAATTATTCTAAAATTTTCAAAATTGTGTTTGCCAGATCTTCTCCACGCATTGAACTTTCTGGCAGAAACTGTAAAAAATTTTCAAGTATTAAGGAGTTTTGTCCTCACTTTCTACAAATTATACTCATAAAGAGACTTGCCTTTTCAAAGAAATATCTGATTCCGAGTTTCTATAATAGATAGACATTTGCTTGAATTTTCTTTTTCGATGAATTTCCTTCAAATTATTTCATTGCAAACATGTAAGAAAGCTATACTTTCGCTTTGTATTTTAGGCGATCTACTCGTATACGATGCATTATTAGCAGATGATTTTAAATGTTATTTCAGCATTTAATCTCCTGCATCAATTCTGAGTTTAAGCAGTTGATGGAAAATCTTCTCGAGATGGTTATTTTCCTTGTTTTCATCTGTTTTGTTAATTTGTCTATAATCGTTATGATCTATTAAAAGAAGTCTATTTTTATCACAGAAAATTACTGCGTTTATAACAGGTCTGAGGTCCCCCCCCCTATTTTCTTTTGCCTGCGGAACGTATATTATTCGTAACAGCTCCTTTACGCCCTTCTACAGCGCTCCTGAAGTCGTCAGTAATTAGCAAAGAATGTCTGTGATATTTTTTTTTAATTATATTCACTAAGTTTTTCTGTAAATTTGCACCAGAAGCGAAAAGTCTGATTAAATAATTGTCCCAAAGAAGTAATCGTCTCTTTACTGTTTCCTTTCGATTTGACCGCATACTCCTTGGGAAAAATCTCACAATATTTACAGTAAATTCCACCTTCAGCTTAGGAATAAATCGGCCATGGGTATTCTAACAATAAATTATACTGAAATTTCCTCTTCACTCGGAAACACATACGTGACTGTTGGGATCCAAAATTTTTCATGAGTGTCAATTTTTTTTTCTTCACTTACCTTACAATTGACTTTATTTGATAGATCATATTTTTAAAATTGTAGTGTTGTTTTTTCTATCAATATGGGTACTTTCTTAAGAACAGTGAGTCCTTGAGCTCTGTATTTGTATTTCCGTTTCCGATATAGGTGACTTTCTATTTCTTCGCTTTTATTTAATCTATACTTTTCTGCTTCCAATTGACTTTTGGTTATTTTCTCCAGATTTAAAATAAGTTAAAAGCGACTGCTGTTTCCTCTTAAACTTCATCGAATCAAAATATTCAGAAAAAGATTCAAGCAAATTTAAATTTATAAAATTATAAACTCTTAATAAATGTTAGCAAAAAATAGGTCGATCCAGATTTCCTGACTATTATTCGTTTTTACGAAAGATGAGAGCCAAGAATACCGTTCATGGACTGATCAACTCCGCAAAAGGGTGATACGCTAACATGGGCACTATCCGAAGTCCTGTTTTAGGCGCTAATTTTCACAGTCTGGATGAATAGAATGTCACCTAAGAAATTATTGGGAAAGACAAAGGGAATATCTTTTATAGGGATTCGCCGTCCTCTCTTCGTCTACAAATACTGGCTCAG